>CM041296.1:13766776-14336927 GCA_023052935.1 Piezodorus guildinii | reverse complement strand
TTTGACTTGATATATAAGATTAAAAATCCCTAAAAGGGTTTTTACATAGAAGTTGGCAATTCATTAAAGATTTTCATCAAAATACATTATTTTACACCTAAAAAATTCTAAAACTAATTCCCCTTTTCGTATTTTTGTAGTTTATAATTCTTTGGTATTGAAACTATAAAGATGTAAAAAAATTAGCATAAAAGGGTTTTTCATCAAATTAGCATTTAAATTTTAATCTTAAAAATTTATGTTAAAACAATCCCTTTGTCTATATATAGGGATTTGAAAAATCCTTGATAATAATTACAAGATTAAATAAATTCAGCAACGTTAAAAATTTAAAATACCAAGTTTAATTTTAATTTTAAAAAATTGTTCGTGAAAACAAATCCTGATTTCAATAATTTTTGATAATTTGGAAAATCAATTTGGTACTTGATAACATAAAAGATCTAAAAAAATTCAGCTAAAAGTCTTATTTCTATCGAATTAGCATTTAAATTTTATTCATAAAATTGACTGAAAAACCAAGCATTTCAACTATATTTGGGATTTTTCGGTTAAATCCCTTGGAATTAAAAAATAAAAGATGTAAAAATCCATTCAAAAGTTATTTTAATCGATATTTCTTTAAATTTAGACTTAAAAAATTGAGTGAAAAAACTAGTCCCTTTTCTATATTTGGATTTATTTGAGTTAAAATCATTGCTGAAAATATAAAAATGAAAAAAATTCCACTAAAAGGGTATTTTCATCAGAATTTAGCATTTTAATTTTAGCATCTTAAAAAATTGTACGTTAAAACACATAGTCCCTATTTACTATAATTTTTGTAAAATTTTCGGGTAATCTCTTTGTACTTGATAACTATAGAAATTTGAAATAAATCTGTAAAAGGGTAAAAATTCCTATTAGAATTTAGGATTTAGTTTACACTTTTAAAAAATTAAATGCGTGAAAAACACAAGTCCCCTTTTACTATATTTTGGATTTTTCGGGTTAATTCCTCTTTGGTTAAAACATATAGAAAGATGCTAAAAAAATCCATTAAAGGGTTATTTTTATTCAGAAATATAGATAAATTTAAATTCTTAAAAAAATTGACGTGAAACACTCAATCCCCTATTTCACTATATTTGTGGGATATTTTCGGGTTAATTCATTTGGTCTTGATAACATATAAAAGATGAAAAAAATTCCAATTAAAAGGTTATTTTCATCAGAATTTAGATTTAAGATTTTAGCACTCTTAAAAAATTGACGTGAAAACACAAAGTCCCTATTTCACTATATTTTTGTTTTTTTCGGGTTAATCCTCTTTGGTTACTTGATAACATATAGAAAGATCTAAAAAAATTCAGCTAAAAGGTTAATTTTCTAAGAATTTAGCATTTAAGATTTTAGCACTTAAAAATTGATCGTGAAAACACAAAGTTCCTATTTCACTATATTTTGTTAATTTTTGGTTAAATACAATTCTACTTATAATATTTAGAATTTGCAAATAAAATCCTAGCTAAACTTAATTATTATCAGAATTTAGCATTTAAAATTTTAGCATTTTAAAAAATTGACGTTGAAAACACAAGTCCCCTATTTACTAATATTGCGGAATATTTCGGGTTTTATAATTTCTTTGGTATTGTTAAATATAGAAAGATAAAAAAAATCCCTTAAAAGGGATTTTCATCTAATTTAGCATTTAAGATTTTAGCACTCTTAAAAAATTGACGTGAAAACACCAAGTCCCTATTTCACTATATTTTTGTTATTTTTGGGTTAATCCTCTTTGGTACTTGATAACATTATAAGAAAGATGCTAAAAAAATCAGTTAAAAGGTATTTCTATCAGAATTTAGCATTTAAAATTTAGCATCTTAAAAAATTGATCTGAATACACCTAATCCTATTTCGTATATTTCTGGATTTCGGGTTAAACTTTTGGTATTGTAACATTATAAAAGATCTATAAAAAATCAGATTAAAAGTAATTTTCTATAAATTACTTTAAAATTTTAGCACTTTAAAAAATTGACGTTGAATAACACCAAGTCCCCTATTTCACTATATTTTTGTATTTTTCGGGTTAATTCCTCTTTGGTCTTTAGATAATATAGAAGATGCTAAAAAAATCCAGCTAAAAGGTATTTTCATCAAATTTAGCATTTTAGATTTTTAGCACTTTAAAAAATTGACGTGAAAAACCAAAGTCCCCTATTTCACTATATTTTGTTATTTTTCGGGTAATCCTCTTTGGTACTTGATAACATATAGAAAGATGCTATAAAAAACAGCTAAAAGGTATTTTCATCAGAATTTAGCATTTAAATTTTAGCACTTTAAAAAATTGACGTGAAAACCAGTCCTATTTACTATATATTGGATTTTTCGGGTTAATCCTCTTTGGTACTTGATAACATATAGAAAGATGCTAAAAAAATCCAGCTAAAAGGGTATTTTCTATCAGAATTTAGCATTTAAATTTTAGCACTTTTTAAAAAATTGACGTGAAAACACCAAGTCCCCTATTTCACTATATTTGTGGGATTTTTCGGGTTAATTCTCTTGGTACTTGATAACATATAGAAAGATAAAAAAACACTAAAAGGGTTTTCAAATTTTACATTTAGATTTTAGCATTTAAAAATTGATAAACCAATCCCTATTTATATTTTTGATTATTAAGTTCCCTTTTACTTATAATTGATTCAAATACTTAGTAAGATTCAATAAAAGTTTTAAAAATCTAGCTTAAAGAGTTTGACTTAAAAAATTATTAAATTTGCCATTTTAAATAATTTTGGTTATACATTTAGATATCCTATAATGTAATTTTATCAATTTGCTTTAAATTGATAAATAAAAATCCAGCTAAAAGGGTATTTTCTATCAGAATTTAGCATTTAAAATTTTAGCACTCTTAAAAAATTGACGTGAAAACACCAAGTCCCCTATTTCACTATATTTGTGGGATTTTTCGGGTTAATCCTCTTTGGTACTTGATAACATATAGAAAGATGAAAAAAATTCCAGCTAAAAGGGTATTTTCTATCAGAATTTAGCATTTAAGATTTTAGCACTCTTAAAAAATTGACGTGAAAACACCAAGTCCCCTATTTCACTATATTTTGGGATTTTTTCGGGTTAATCCTCTTTGGTACTTGATAACATATAGAAAGATGCTAAAAAAATCCAGCTAAAAGGTATTTTCTATCAGAATTTAGCATTTAAGATTTTTAGCACTCTTAAAAAATTGACGTGAAAACACCAAGTCCCTATTTCACTATATTTTGTTATTTTTCGGGTTAATCCTCTTTGGTACTTGATAACATATAGAAAGATGCTAAAAAAATCCAGCTAAAAGGGTATTTTCTATCAGAATTTAGCATTTAAGATTTTAGCATCTTAAAAAATTGACGTGAAAACACCAAGTCCCCTATTTCACTATATTTGTGGATTTTTCGGGTTAATTCCCCTTTGGTACTTGATAACATATAGAAAGATGAAAAAAATTTCCCAAATTAAAAGGGTATTTTCATCAGAATTTAGCATTTAAGATTTTAGCACTCTTAAAAAATTGACGTGAAAACACCAAGTCCCCTATTTCACTATATTTGTGGGATTTTTCGGGTTAATTCTCTTTGGTACTTGATAACATATAGAAAGATGAAAAAAATCCAATTAAAAGGGTATTTTCAATCAGAATTTAGCATTTAAGATTTTAGCACTCTTAAAAAATTGACGTGAAAACACCAAGTCCCCTATTTCACTATATTGTGGGATTTTTGGGTTAATCCTCTTTGTACTTGACAACATATGGAAAGATGTATCAAATAGAAGAGTATTTTTAGTCAAATTTAGCATTTGTGTTTTACACTTTTTGAAATTGACTGAAAACACCAATCTCTTATTTCACTATATCAATGATTTTTTTTGGGTTTATCCCTTTGTATTGAAACATATAAACGATGCAAAAAATTTCAGCTAAAAGAGTATTTTTATCAAATTCAGCATTTAGTTTTAACACTTTAAGAAATTGACATGAAAACACCAGTCCTTATTTCACTATATATGAAATTTTTGGGTTTATCCCCTTCGTAATTGAAACATATAAAGATGCAAAAAATTCAGCTAAAGAGTATTTTTAGAAATTCAGCATTTGAGTGTTAACACTTGTAGAAATTGACATGAAAACACCAATCCTTATTTCACTATATCAATGAAATTTTTGGGTTATCCTTCGATAATTGACAACATATAAATGATGCAAAAAATTCCAGCTAAAGAGTATTTTTAGTCAATTGCATTTAGGTTAACACTTTAGAAATTGAATGAAAACACAATCTCTATTTTATATATCAATGATTTTTTGGGTGATCCCCTTGAAATTGACAAATTAAAATGATCAAAAATTCCGCTAAAAGTATTTTTAGCAAATTGCATTTGGTTTTTAACACTTTTAAAATTGATGTAAAAAAACAAACTCCTTATTTCATAAATGATTGTTTTTACCTTTAAATTGACAACTTCTAATTGATTGAAATTCTGCTAAAAGAAAATTTAAAAGAGTATGCATTTGTATTTTACAATTTTTGAATTGACTGAAAACACCAACTTTCACTATATCTGATTTTTGGTTATCCTTGTATTGAAACATATAAAGTGCAAAAATTAGCTAAAAGAGTATTTAGTCAAATTTAGCATTTGATTTTAACCTTTAGAATTGAATGAAAACACCAGTTCTATTTCACTATATTGGATTTTTGGGTTATCCCTTTGTATGACAACATATAAAGATGTATCAGTAAAAGAGTATTTTTAGTCAATTTAGCATTTGGTGTTACAATTAGAAATTGACATGAAAACACCAAATCCTTATTTCACTATATCAATGATTTTTTGGGTTTATCCCCTTGTAATGACACATATAAACCGATGCAAAAACATTTCAGCTAAAAGAGTATTTTTAGTCAAATTCAGCATTTGAGTTGTTAACACTTGTAAGAAATTGACATGAAAACACCAAGTCTCTTATTTCACTATATCAATGAAATTTTTTGGGTTTATCCCCTTCGATAATTGACAACATATAAACCGATGCAAAAACATTTCAGCTAAAAGAGTATTTTTAGTCAAATTCAGCATTTGAGTTGTTAACACTTGTAAGAAATTGACATGAAAACACCAAGTCTCTTATTTCACTATATCAATGAAATTTTTTGGGTTTATCCCCTTCGGTAATTGACAAAATAAAAAATGATGCAAAAAAATTCCAGCTAATAGAGTATTTTTAGAAAAATTCAGCATTTGAGATTGTTAACACTTGTTAGAAATTGACATGAAAACACCAATCCCTTATTTACTATATCAATGATTTTTCTTGGGTTGATCCTCTTCGATAATTGACAACATATAAAATGATGCATAAAAATTCCAGCTTAAAGAGTATTTTTAGTCACATTTGCATATAAGGGGTCAACACTTTAAGAAATTGACATGAAAAACACCAAGTCTCCTATTTCACTATATCAATGAATTTTTTGGGTTTATCCCCTTCGATAATTGACAACATATAAACCGATGCAAAAACATTTCAGCTAAAAGAGTTTTTTAGTCAAATTCAGCATTTGAGTTGTTAACACTTGTAAGAAATTGACATGAAAAACCAAGTCTCTTATTTCACTATATCAATGAATTTTTTGGGTTTATCCCTTCGATAATTGACAACATATAAACCGATGCAAAAACATTTCAGCTAAAAGAGTATTTTTAGTCAAATTCAGCATTTGAGTTGTTAACACTTGTAAGAAATTGACATGAAAACACCAAGTCTCTTATTTCACTATATCAATGAAATTTTTTGGGTTTATCCCCTTCGATAATTGACAACATATAAACCGATGCAAAAACATTTCAGCTAAAAGAGTATTTTTAGTCAAATTCAGCATTTGAGTTGTTAACACTTGTAAGAAATTGACATGAAAACACCAAGTCTCTTATTTCACTATATCAATGAAATTTTTTGGGTTTATCCCCTTCGATAATTGACAACATATAAACCGATGCAAAAACATTTCAGCTAAAAGAGTATTTTTAGTCAAATTCAGCATTTGAGTTGTTAACACTTGTTAGAAATTGAAATGAAAACAACAAATCTCTTATTTTAATATATCAATGATTTTTTTTGGGTTGATCCCCTTCGATAATAGACAATATATAAAATGATGCAAAAAAAATTCCAGCTAAAAGTGTATTTTTAGACAAATTCAACATTTGAGTTTTTAACACTTTTAAAAAATTGATGTAAAAAACACCAAGCTCCTTATTTCACTATATCAATGATTTTGTTTGGGTCTATCCCCTTTGAAAATTGACAACTTCTAAATTGATTCGAAAAATTCATGCTAAAAGAGTATTTATAAAGAGTATGCATTTGTAATTTTAGCAATCTTAGGAAATTGACGTGAAATACCAAGTCCCATACTTCACTATATCTGTGAGATTTTTAGAGTTAATCCTCTTCGGTACTTGATAACATATAGAAAGATGCTAAAAAACTCTAGCTAAAAGAGTATTTTCAGTCAGAATTTAGCATTTGTAATTTTAGAACTCTTTAGGAATTGAAGTGAAAACACCATGTTTCCTATTTCACTATATGTGTGTGATTTTTGGGTTAATCCTCTTTGTACTTGACAACATATGGAAAGATGTAGTCAAGTATAGAAGAGTATTTTTAGTCAAATTTAGCATTTGTGTTGTTACAACTTATTTGAAATTGACATGAAAACACCAAATCACTTATTTCACTATATCAATGAATTTTTTTGGGTTTATCCCCTTTGATAATTGACAACATATAAACCGATGCAAAAACATTTCAGCTAAAAGAGTATTTTTAGTCAAATTCAGCATTTGAGTTGTTAACACTTGTAAGAAATTGACATGAAAACACAAGTCCCCTATTTCAACAACTTCTAAATTGATTCATGCTAAAAGAGTATTTTTCTTCAAATTTAGCATTTGTGTTGTTAACACTTGTAAGAAATTGACATGAAAACACCACGTCTCTTATTTCACTATATCAATGAAATTTTTTGGGTTTATCCCCTTCGATAATTGACAACATATAAACCGATGCAAAAACATTTCAGCTAAAAGAGTATTTTTAGTCAAATTCAGCATTTGAGTTGTTAACACTTGTAAGAAATTGACATGAAAACACCAAGTCTCTTATTTCACTATATCAATGAAATTTTTTGGGTTTATCCCCTTCGATAATTGACAACATATAAACCGATGCAAAAACATTTCAGCTAAAAGAGTATTTTTTTCAAATTTAGCATTTGTGTTGTTAACACTTGTAAGAAATTGACATGAAAACACCAGTCTCTTATTTCACTATATCAATGAAATTTTTTGGGTTTATCCCCTTCGATAATTGACAAATATAAACGATGCAAAAACATTTCAGCTAAAAGAGTATTTTTAGTCAAATTCAGCATTTGAGTTGTTAACACTTGTTAGAAATTGAAATGAAAACAACAAATCCTTATTTTATATATCAATGATTTTTTTTTGGTTTATCCCCTTCGATAATTGACAACATTATAAAATGATGAAAAAAAATTCCAGCTAAAAGAGTATTTTTAGTCAAATTTAGTATTTTTTTTTGTTAACACTTGTTAGAAATTGACATGAAAACACCAAGTCTCTTATTTCACTATATAAATGATATTTTTTGGGTTTATCCCCTTCGATAATTGACAATTTATAAAATGATGCAAAAAAATTCCAGCTAAAAGTGTATTTTTAGACAAATTCAGCATTTGAGTTTTTAACACTTTTAAGAAATTAACATGAAAAAACCAAGCTCCTTATTTCACTATATTAATGATATTTTTTGGGTCGATCCTCTTTGACAACCAAAAAATGATGCAAAAAAAATTAAATCAAATATAGCTTTTGAGTTGTCAACACTTGTATGAAATTGACATTAAAAAAACAAGTACCTCATTTCACTATATCAATGATATTTCTCGGGTTGATCCTCTTCAATAATCTCTAACCATCCCTAACCTCATGGCTCGTGGAGGTTCAGTGGTCGGCCAAGGGAGAAGTGCGTCTGTCCGACCACCTCCTTCCACCCGTAAATGAAGTCCTTGAAGAAGGAGAAGTTCTTCTTATACATCAGGTGGGGGAAGTCCGTCTCGACGAGGGCTAAGATCCCGGTTTACTTCGACAACCTGGCACGTTGTCCTTCCATCGCAGTGCAGGAAACGATGACGTGTTCCGCTGTATCAGGGATTCCGCAGGGTGGGCACCGGGGTTCGATCTCTCTCCCATGCTTTTGCAGCTTTACCCGGAACCCACCATGTCCTGTGAGGATCTGCGAGAGCTAGTCGTCCGGGAAGACCCATGTGGCGTTTAATTTTGAAGAACTTCCTCAGAGTGGAGCCCTTCTCACTCGCCACCCACCGCCCGTTCCACTCTTCAATGGAGTCCTTCCTCAGGATTCTCTTCCATCTGATAGGGGTCTCGCCGATCCTCTCCCTGAGTACCGCCGGAAGCGCGTCTAGCCCTTGCCCTTCACATTGTGCTTCATCAAATCTTCCTTAAGTATAAGGTCCAGGGGCATCGCTCCGGCCAGCACCTGCACCGCTTCATGAGACACCTTTCTGTACGGCTTAGTGACCGTGCAGAGCCAATCTGTGTATGGTGGTCAGTCTCCTTTTCTGTTGCCGCGTGAGGCTGCGGCTCACGCCGGGAAGCATACCTCAGGATACCCAGGACCAGGCGTGGTCCTGCCTTTGTAAATGGTCATCGAAGCTGGTACATGAGGCTCCAGATGCACCTCCAATCCTGCTTAGTCCATTTAGTGACACGTCACCCTATCCCTCAAGTACACCAGTTGTGGAGTGACATTAAATGCTTTCATGAACTTGACTCCTAGGTATGTCACCTCCTCACCTGGTCTTATCCTTTCGCCTTCAATATCCAGGTTGATAGGGGGAGCCCTGTCCGTGGAGCCTCTCAGAAGTATGGCCTGGGTCTTTGATGCGGCCATACTCAACTTCCGCTTCACGCACCACTCGGTAACGAGACTGGCGCACGTCTCGGCTTGTGTCTTCAGTCTGGCTCTGCTGTTCGCGGCCACGATGACTGCCAGGTCTTCCACATAGGCCGTGGCAGGGAACCCTCTCTCTTCTAGATCCCCCAGCAACTGATCGAACACCAACTTCCACAGGGCCGGGCCAAGAACCGAACCCTGTGGGCATCCTCTTTCAATCTCATTCTCGACCTCGTAGTAGCTACCTCTTGACTCTCCTTTCGCTGAGGTAGCTACTGACGAGGGAGTACAGGTTGCAAGGGATGTCGAATTGCTGCAGCCGCTGGAGAACGCAGGGCCACCACACGCTATCGAAGGCGGTGGATATATCGAAGAGCAACAACATAACGTACTCCTCCGCTCTCTCTTCCACGTCCCTGCGCACTCTCAGCAGTGCATCAGTGGTTCCCTTACCGCGGGTGGAGCCGAACTGCCGTGGATGGCTCGCAGCCGCGAGGACCGGTCTTAGGCTTGTCACAATCATCTGCTCCAGGACCTTACTAATCACAGGGAGGAGGCATATAGGCCTGTATGCTTTTGGCATCTCCTTATCCTTACCTCCTCACTTGTAGAGCAGTCTCAAGTTCGCAATCCTCCACTTGCTTGGGAAGTGTCCCTGGTCCAGGCACTCATTGAGGATACCCAAGAGCTCCTCCTCAATGAGGGGAACACTGTTCTTGAGAATTGCGGCGTCGATCGAGTCCAGTCCTGGAGCTCTCTCGGTCCTCTACCTATCCACGGCGAGGCGAAGGTCCCATATTGGGCACAGGTCGGTACCAGGTGGGTATACCGTGGTGCGTCTAACCATCTGGTCATATTCGGTATCCTGGGACGGATCATCCCTGGGGTATGTTTACTCAATGTACATCGTGGCGGCCTTCTACAGGGTGGTTGCCCGGGCATCTCCTACTATAATAGCTGCCATCGTAGTGAGCGGCTTCACTTTGCCCAGTGCCACCCAGTAAGGGATACCCCAGGGATTCTTCTCTGATTCTTCCACGATAAACTCGTCCCAGGACCTCTTCTTCTGGTGACGCACGCCGTTTCGGTATACCCTATACCTATACTTGGATTCTTCTCGGAGTGCAGGCCTCCTTAACCATCCCTAACCATCTCTAATCACCCTGACCACCACTAGCCATCTCTGACCATCCCAAACCACTCCTAACCACCCCTGACCACCACTAACCTTCTTTTTTTCAGTAGGGCCAATCTCATGGCTGAATGCGCCTCGATGACCCACCTCTTCGTAACAGTTCTGGGTACGTTAGTGGAGAAGCAGGGGCGCATCCACTCACCCCTGTCCTTCTCAGCGGATTTTAATGGGACCTTGTCTCAGAGGAACCTCGGGACCCCATTTATCTCTATTTTCGGCCTTTTCGTAGAGGCCAATCTAGCTTCAAGGCCATTCTCCTTGACCTTGCCAAACTCCAGGAGCCTTCTCGCCTGTGCGGCCCCCTCCGCCTTGAAGAGGACTGCTCCCTTGTTGGTGACCTTGACCATTTCCAAACCCTTCCTGACTTCCTTCGTGACGTCCTGTGTCGGGAACTCCTCAAATATCTTCCTAGGGGACCACTCCCCCTCGGTTGACACTCCCTTCACCGTTAGGTATGTCGAGTTCTTTTCCATCTTCCCTGGTTGGAGTACTGGGACCCGACTGGCAATAGATGAATTTTTCTACTATACTCTACTTGGCAATAGAAAAATTTTGCTACCAAACTCTACTTGTCAAAAGGAGAATTTTGATACCAAACTCTACTTGGCAAAAGAAGAATTTTGCTACCAAACTCTACTTGGCAGAAGGAGAATTTCGCTACCAAACTCTACATGGCAAAAGGAGAATTTTGCTACCAAACTGTACTTGGCAAAAGGAGAATTTTGCTACCTAACTCTACTTGGCAGAAGGAGCATTTTGCTACCAAACTCTACTTGGCAGAAGAAGAATTTTGCTACCAAACTCTATTTGGCAAAAGGAGAATTTTGCTACCATACTCTACCTGGCAATAGGAGAATTTTTCTACTAAACTCTGCTTAGCAATAGGAGAATTTCGCTACATAACTTTACTTGGCAATAGGAGAATTTTGCTACTGTAGGGTAACTTCAGATATTATCAATAATGTTGATAACAATAGTCTAATTATCGATTCCATTAATCAATTATGAGAGAAGGTTAAAAAATGATATAATGTAATGTGCAGTAATAAAAAAGAATACTTTTAATGTTAAGCTGATTTATTTCATTAAAATATAAAGACAGATCTAGATCTGCAGGTTCAAACTCGTCCCCCACAAAACAGAGACCCCGCCATGAAAAAAATAAATAAATATTCTACCAGCGACCGCATCAGCTACCTCATTAGGATCTGAACCACAACCCAGCACTTCATCACAAGGAATAACTTATAAATCCCCGTTTTTTACACCGAATCCATTTCAGATCCTCCAAAATGAAAAAGAAACCATGGAATCTTCTCCTATATCCAGGGAACCACAACCTCCACCAATATTTGTTAAAAATATTAAACATTTTAAACTGATGTGTGCGCATTTAAACAAAGTAACTGATCCTAATAGTTATTCTTGTATAAGTAGAACCAATGATACTAAAATATCTCCGACTACTGCTGAAACCTACAGAAAGATTGTAAAATATCTTACTGAGACCAAAGCTGATTTTCATACTTATCAGCTGCGCCAGGAGAGAGCTTTAAGGGTCGTAACCAGAAACCTACATTCCTCAACACCCGTTGAACCTATCAAAGAAGAACTGAAAGAATTAGGATTCCAAGTGAGGCAAGTCACCAACGTTCTAAAAGATAAAAGTCCACTGCCTCTATTCTTCGTGGACTTGGAACCATCAGCAGGAGTCGAAAAAATCTATGACCTCAGTAAACTGTACTATACCCGTGTAAAAGTTGAAAAACCTTACACAAAGAAAGAAATAGTGGATGTAATTAGTAGACCGTTGAGAATTACTGGAAGAAATAGTTCAGTGCCATAACTGTCAGGCCTATGGTCATACCAAAACTTATTGCCATCACATACCACGCTGTGTGAAATGCGGTGAACAGCATAAATCAGAAGAATGTACAAGATCAACACCCGTTGTATGTGCTCTGTGCCTCAAGGACCACCCGGCTAACTACAAGGGATGTGAAATCTACAAGAAACTCAGAACCAGATACCAAAATCATCAGGATCCGAATGAAACAGCTGTACCAATCAGAAGCAGAAGAGAACCATCTAAACTTGTAAATCCTAACGTGTCATTTGCCCACTTGCTTGGAGGTGGGAACCAGAGTCATGAAGTCGAGGCAAAACAACATTTTCCTCATAATTCTCAATCTATTGTACAACAATCTATCCCTCAAAGTTTACCCGATCTTCAAAAAACTCCTCAACATCAAATTTCTCATATCCCTCCACCATCAAACGTCACAGATCTTACCAGTCTAATGACATCGTTCATCTCCGAAATCAAATCTCTTGTTATGCCACTTATATCACTCCTTACAAATCTAGTATCAAATCTAATCCCTACCTTGAAAAATCCTTAAATGACTTCAACTAACTCCTTATCCATTCTTCTTTGGAATGCGATTGGTGTTAGAAATCATACTGATGAACTGACAGCGTTGTTGCAAGACAAAACTAATTGCAATATATGACATACGGTACTGACCACCCAGACAGCAAAGCTCATGCCGGTTCTCCTATCATTGCGCACCAATCTCTCTCTCATCATTTACTCCCACTTCCCACCTATGATTCCTTACAAGCCACAGCCATAGTAATCAAGACTTTTTCCTTTCCGGTGACCCTCACGTCTGCGTATAGCCCTCCTAAACATTCCATTTCCAATTCCGAATTCGTATCCTTCCTGAATTCTTTAGGAAATCGTTTCATTCTGGGTGCAGATTTAAACGCCAAGCATCAGCAGTGGGGTTCTAGAACCACGAATTCTCGGGGACGAAATTTGCTGTCTGCACTCAACTCCCGAAATTTTAATCTCCTGCCTCCTGACTCCCCTACCTACTGGCCTACCGATCCTAACCGCAATCCTGACATCCTTGACTTCTTTATCCACAGCGGATTAGGCTCCCTCAGCTTGTCTGTAACTCGCCTTGATGAACTATCCTCAGACCATAGTCCACTGATCCTAAAAGTATCTCTCACTCCAATTCCAAAACACATTCCACCATCATTCATCTGAGGTCCTGTAACTGGATCCTTTAACACCGCCATCCAACAAGCAGTCTTGACTGCCTCCTCTCCTAAACACTCCAATATAAATCCTCACCAAAATCATTTACCACAACATATTATAGACCTCATCCACACGAAACGCCGAGCAAGATCATTATGGCAGCGCACCCGACACCCAACAGATCGCCGCTCCTATAACTTCTATTGTAGACAATTGAAGAGGGAGTTGGCGACCTTCCGTTTCCAGTCCTTTAATTCCTACCTCTCCTCTCTATCAGCTCGTGATAATTCCCTGTGGAATGTCACGAAAAAGATCCTAAAATACCATCAAGTTTCCCATCCTCTCCGACGTGGTGATGACTCCTGGGCTGGGTCTGATGAAGATAAAGCCGAGGAATTCGCCACACACCTCTCCAAAGTATTCACTCCTCACCCGGAATCCCACATCAATCATACCGCAATAGTGCAAGACTTTCTTATGTCACCAATTCCACTTTCCCTACCTCCTAAAGCTATTAACCCCTCTGAGGTCAAATATCTTCTCCAAAAACTTACCCTCCGTAAATCTCCTGGACACGATCTCCTTACTCCCCAGATCCTCCGACAACTTCCGCAGAAAGCTATTATATTCCTTACTTATATTTACAACTGCATTCTACGCACCACCTATTTTCCTCTGTTATGGAAACATTCCACTATCATTGTTTTTCTAAAACCAGGCAAACCTTCCAACAACACTTCATCCTACAGGTCTATTAGTCTACTCCCCGTCCTCTCAAAAATCTTCGAAAGGCTTCTTCTTAAACGTATCTTACCCATATTAGAATCTCAAAATCTTCCTTCCCATCAGTTTGGATTCCGTCCTCAGCATTCCACAGTTCAACAGGGACACCGAGTTGTAGACCATATTTCCTCAGCTTTTGAACGCAAAGAGTATTGTTCTGGTGCGTTTCTGGACATTGCGCAAGCTTTTGACCGGCTATGACACACTGGATTACTCTTCAAGCTGAAAACCCATTTACTCCAGTCTCTATACCTCATTCTCCGATCCTATCTCTCAAACCGTTCCTTCCGAGCTCGCTGTGGTGTAGAGTTTTCCAACTTTTATCCCGTTGAAGCCGGTGTTCCTCAAGGCAGCGTCTTGGGACTCGTCCTCTAAATCCTTTACACTGCTGATATTCCTACACATCCTGATACCTTTCTGGCAACTTTTGCAGACGACACCGCCATCCTATCATCCAGTTCCAATCCTGAAACAGCATCCTTAAACCTTCAGAGACACCTTTTCTTATCGAACACTGGTGTAATAACTGGCGTGTAAAGGTGAACGAAGCCAAATGTAAACACATAACCTTTACTCTTAGACGAAAATCCTGTCCGCCAGTTTATTTCAACTCATTTCCAATTCCTCTCTCAGATACAGTCCGGTATCTTGGCTTACTGTTAGACAAAAGATTGACTTGGAACCCACATACAAGACTTAAAAGACAAGAACTCAACCGATGATTCGGACAGTTATACTGACTACTCAACAGAAAATCTGAACTTACAGTTGACAACAAATTATTAATCTACATGACAATACTGAAGCCCATCTGGACCTACGGACTTGAACTGTGGGGGACAGCTAAACGTACTAACATCAAACGCATTCAATCCTTTCAATCCAAAGTCCTCCGTACAGTAGTAAATGCTACTTATTATTTCTCTAACTATACCTTGCACCACAACCTTAATGTTCCATCCATTTCAGACCTAATTTCATCCAAATTTTCCAAATTCTACCAGAACCTCATTCATCATCCTAATCCTCTAGCTCAATCCCTATCCAGCTCCACTCATACATACAACCCACCTAGAAGGTTGAAACGGCAGTGGCCCGGCGACCTTTTGTAAATATATTGGAGTTCTAGCACTGGCTAGATTCTCCACTCAATGTGATGTATGTCTGAGTGTGTGTATGTGTATATAGGTATAAGCGATTTCTTGACTTTATTGTATTGATTAATTATTGTGTATATATTTTATTTTAATTTTATGCTGTGTAAATATTGTATGAATGTATTATGTATGATATCTTTCACCACTACTATTGATGTCCAAATTGGGACAGATTGTAATTTTACTCAATAAAAATTGTTGTTAAAAAAAAATATATATATATAAAGACAGCAACTCTAGCAAACTTTACTTGGCAATATGAGAATTTTGCTAGCAAATTCTACTTGGCAACTCATCTTTAACTTCTTACGGGCCAAGGTTTTTTGTTCATTAGTGCTTTTGTGATGTGCCAGAATTTCCTAACATTTTCTTTATAGTTTTTATCCAGTTGAAGCCCGGATCCCTCCAAATATTATCTCTTACCTTTCACAACTACTCTCTAGACTCTTTTCTTTTATCTATGTACGTGCAATGGCCAATCTCCGGGTGACTTACTTCTACAGAACTGTTTTCAGGCCTCTTTCTTTGCAGATATGATCGTTTCACTCCCTTACCCCACCACCTAGTTTTCTTAATAGTATGTCTTATTTGCTGTAAGCCAGATACTTTCTCGGCTGCCTTGAGTACGTTGCATTTGATACGCGCTCAAATAGTGACAACATCTGTAACATTTATAATCATGCTGCTTTTAATCTTTTCTTAGTTTGTTGACAGCTATCCTATTTTATTACTTGGCGATATTTTTCCGTGGTTTTAGTATATTGGAGTCAGAAACCGATCGTCTATTATCCTTATTGGATTATGCTTATATTATGTAACTTAAAAGTAATGTCTGATTTCAATATCCATGATAAAATAATCAATTTTGCTTTTCGGCATTTTGCCACCAAACTTTACTTGGCAATAGGAGCATTTTGTCTCCAAACTTAATTTTCTATCTTCATTAGATCCACAAATTTATTTCACACGCTTAAAAAACGTTGGTATCTAGATTTTTTACAGAGTCTAATTTTTGAATGGTTAGCTTTAGCACGAATAATATTATCGTAACACCTGGAAGACCCTAAGTCCAAGTTTCTTTTTTGTTGTTTTTTTTCCCAAGTGATGGATGGCTTTGGTAGACACCATACAGCCTCATTAAATATTATATTTTATTGTTGAAAACATTTACAATCTTACTGGATTATTAAATTATTTTGATGATTGATTTCATATATTTCTTTATACTGCAAACATTTTTATTGTTAGTAAATTTTCATAACTATTTCCAAAAACATTTTTTCTCTTCGTGTTTCGCATGCCGGGCCTCCAAGTGGAATATATTTTAGGACCTCCTTGCCAGATTTCTAGATTCTTTAATTTAATTGGTAAATAAAAATCTCTGTATGGTATCCGAAAGTGAAGGGTTGATTGACCTGCGTTTTCAGATTTAGCCAGTCCATCCACCACCTCCTAACCTGCATCTTTGACAGCTATGTAGTGGTTTTTCATCATTTCCATCTGCATGCGACTGATGTTTTCGTTTATATTCGTTTACTACCTCGAGCTTTTTAATGTATCTGACGGCTTTCAATGTTGGGAGTTGAGGTGTATTCTTGTGTCATCAACTGAGGTTAAAAAAACTTCAATGGAGGTTATACATGAGCCTCTTTGACTTGTTCAATGTTCCTAATAACATTAAAAGTTCCACCTGACCACCTTCCAAACCTCACTCCCCTCCTAAAGTATCAGATAAAACTCAATTAAAATAAATAAATAATAAATCACTAAAAATGTCCAGATACTTGATCAATTTATTATTTTCTCCTCTTGAATTGAAATGGCTTCAAAGACTTTTTGAGTGATTGTGGATGATAATGTTCTATTTATGAAGGTGATTGAAGAAGACGGGAGAGGAGGTGGTAGGGAGAGCGGTACGGTAGGGGCAGCAGAGACAGGCCCCGGCGACCAGTCAGCTCGCCAGCTCGCAGGTTCCACTTAGTGAGTACATCTTCTGAGGAGCAGTTTATGTCGGTGAGTACATCTCTGCGTAGCGAGTGGGGGCCGGATGCCAGGGCTGCCTGTAGGTTACGGTGAAAGTCCTCTTATCTTTTTCCCTGTCTCTTACGTAATGGCACTTCTTGGTCGCTAAGCAACACTTCATCTATCTCTTCGGATTAAGCACGTCTATGATAAGGCAACCTACGCAAATAGTTGGGTGCTTAGTGCCGTCCCAGTTCTCGCTTCATATTTCCTTGTTGCCGATCTGTGCAGCTTTTTGATACGTTCCTAATTCAAACTTAGTTATTTAAAAAGCAGATCAATATACAAACGGTTCACAAAAAGAAACGTTTAAAACTTGATAAATATGGATTCTACTTGAAGAATATATACTGGTATTTGATTTTGTAACTGACGAAGGAAAATATTTGGTGATAGCCATTGCAATATTTTCAGTTTACAGTTTTCCGCCTAATTGTGACGTTAATTTGAAAACATTCCATTTTTCCTTTAAGCCATTACTCGTAGGGTGATTGTGCCTTCCACTAGCCGATGCAATGTTTGTTTTCTCGATGAAAATACTCTTCATATCGGTAAGTGATGGCCTTCCGAAAAATGTGTGTTTTATGAGATGTCAGTAAAACGTTACGCGCGGCAGTGGTGCCAACAGCCAGCACATAATTTAGAAACTCGATAAGAAAAGGTTGTATAACCTGTATCCCTCACAAAGAGCGGTATGATGAGGAGCCTTATTATGCCTTTAACTCACTCCTCCGATTCCTTCCCTTTTCATTCTCAACTTGTTCAACTTCATTTTTATTTAATCTCTTTTGACCTGAAACCTTGGTTTTATCCATTTGATTTTACCTTTTTTTTTTTTTTCCTCAACTAAATAATAGTGGTATTAGTACAGAACCATTAGGTTTACAATAGGCAAAACCGAACGTTAAAAAACAAACTGCAACAAGTCAGAAATTGTTCAGTATCCTTCCCTCATTCACTCGTAAAAAGTTCCAGAGTTTTTAGCGTTGGGTTTTGTAAAGGGGAGAGGGGGAATCAGAAAAAATATATCTTTTTAGTTTTTGATGAATATCTCAAAAAATAATATCTTTATTGAAAATGTTACTCTATACAAAATTAAACTTCATTAAAATACCTTCCAAACTAATTATATAAATGTTTCTGCTGAAAATAATGGATGCGGAGATAATGAAGGTGTAATATGCCAGAATTTTCCACATTTAGTAAACGTTTTCTCAAACTCCACGAAATATGGCTGTTCTAGGGTGATTTCCTGGCTTAATTTGATTTTTTAATATTTTCGAATGCAGATATCATCTATTACAATTAAAATACGAGTGAATCCTCATTAACTATGACTAAAAAACACAATTAACCATTCCCGCTATTCACTAGCGATCTAAGCTTGAAAATTCAAAATCTGGTGAGCTGAAAACACGACTTTCACTTACCAATTTAAGTATTTTTAAATGCATTTAAAGATAAAAATAAATTGTTAAAGAATTAATTAAATTAAATTTCAATAGAAACATTCGTTTTATTACTTTCACTTACCTATCAATGAAATATACTCCTATAGCGATCGTGAAAATTTTACAATTCCAGTTTTCAACGGAAATACATGTTTTAGGGTCCCCTGAGTCCAAATGACCAAGTCCCGCAAAATGGTCTGCGTGTCTGTGTGTCCGTGAGTGTGTGTGTGTGTGTGTGTGTGTGTGTGTGTGTGTGTGTGTGTGTGTGTGTGTGTGTGGTAGCCCCAACACGAAAACCAAAATGTGAATGAAAATGAAATTTCATATTTGTGACGACTATAATCGTGTGTGTGGTAAGTCAAGCGAAAACGAAAAGTCGTACAAAATTTAATTTTATACGGTGTAGATTTAATTCTGATCGAAATAGTTTGACAGGGCTTAAATGCCGTTAGTTTAAAATTTCTTCCTCTGAACTAATTAAATTTTGAAGATTTGAATAAATTAACCGTGTCATCTTGTCAGTATTGATAAAAAACACGTAAATACATAAGTTGGGTGAATTCGATATCCAACGAACAGTTCTTTTTTTTTTTTTTTTTTTCTCTTCAATATAGTATAGTTAAAATAAAAACAAAACAAAAATGTTTTCAAAATAATAATACATCTGTTTTAAAAAATAAAACTAAAATAAGCAAAAAAAAGAAAAGGAAAAAAAATATATCTTTTAAGACTTTTTAGACTGCAATTTGACATAATATTGATAAAGTTCGGTTAGACTGGTTACATCAGTTACGATTTATATTAAGTTAATATTTCCTTTGACTATGATTGTTTATTGAGTATTGTTTATGCATTTATCATCGATTTATATACATCAAAACAGTCATTGGGGATATACTATTGTTGACATATTATTGTTTTTGTTTACTACGTTATTTAGATTTCGTATGTAAGCATATATTTTCTTCTTTTTTTTTTTTCTTTTTCCCTTTATTCGTTGATAATGAATGATCTCATTTTTAGGCAGTTAATTATATAATAATATATTTGGTTTAATTTAGTTTGATCTTCTATTATAAATATTGTCGGGAACTGATTTTCTGGAATATTATTTACGTATGGTATGTGGTAGTTTCTGATGGAGGAGTAGATTGGACATACTGTGATTAAATGGTAGAGGGTTTCATAGGTATTCATATTACATATGGTACAGATTTCTGTGGGTTTGATATTATAGAAATGGTTTTTATAAGAGAATTTAATATGATATTTACCAGATAGGCGGGCCTGTGTTATTATTTTTATTCTGTTAAACGGAATATTGTCTATTGTTATATAATTTGGATGCTGAAGAGTTGGTTGATAAATGAAATTATAGTGAGGGCTGTACTGACTTGTTTTCAAGGATTCAAGGTCATTGTTGAATAGCAGTTCTTTAAATAGAGCAAGAATTTTCGAAATATTGGATTGGAAGATATATGGGTTGTTTTCAAATAGTATATACGAAATTTTAACTTTTTCTAAGATATTGTATATTTGACTGAACCAGTTGTATTTTGTTGACGATCTAATTTGATGTTTATGTTTGAGGGTCTTATAGCATGTTTTAGTAATTCTATCGTCTGGCATGTTGATTATTTTTTTAATGCAATTTAATATTCGTTTTAATACATTTATGGTAGAATGTTCAAGACCAAACTCTAGTCTTATAAGCCAGAAAGGTACATTTTTATTAAGTTGAAGAGTTTTTTAAAATATTGTAAATGTGCTTTTTCAATATCGTCGAGGTATCTAAGGCCCCATATTTCAGTGCTATATAAAAGAGTGTTATCAATAATGGCTTTATTTAATAACAGTCTACTTCCCCAAGATTGCAGTTTTGATTTTCTACATATATCTAATACGGTTCCTACAGCACAGGCTGTTTTCGATTGTGAGTGTTTGCATGCTTGATAGAAAACACCGGAAGAGGAAAAATGCACTCCTAAGTAGTTATAATAGGCAACTGTTTCTATAGGTTCCCCGTTATAATAAAACGTTTTTAATTTTTTTTGTCTACCTTCATGAAAATAAATGATTTTAGTTTTGTTAAGATTTACATCTAAATGTTTTTTTTGAGCGTATGAAGCAAGGATTTCTAATTTTTTATTCGTATCTATATAAGAAGAAGAGAAAATGACCTTATCATCTGCATAACAGGAGCTCAGTACTTCACAGTTCGAATTTAATTGAATTCCTGTCGCGCCCTTTTCTTTGAAATATTTTTCCATATCGGATATAAACAAACAGAAGAGATATGCAGAAAGAACTTCACCTTGCAATACTCCTTTCGTGACATCGATTTCATCAGATAATAGCTCACCTATTTTAATTCTTAGTGTGGCCCGATCATAAAATTTTTTTATAATTTTAATCATTTTTCCGCTTAGCCCTAGTAATTGTAGTTTGTGCCATAAAAGTCTGTGATCCACACTGTCAAATGCCTTTCTATAGTCAACGAAAATAGCGAATAATTCACTTTTGGTATATTCTAATTTTAAATCAATGAGACAATTCATTAGAAAAAGGTTATCAAAACATGACCTTCCTTTTCGGAATCCGTTTTGTGATTCTGGTAAAATATTTTTCTCGGTTTCCCATACCGTCAACCGATCTAAAAGAATTTGGGTGAAAATCTTAAGGATACAATTCATTAAGGAGATAGGTCGGTAGTTCTCTGGTTGGTTTTTGTCCCCTTTTTTTATAAATCATTATAACATTTGATTTTGTCCAATTATTAGGTAATTTTTCAGTTGTCAAAACTTTATTAAACAGAGATACTAGATATAATTGCCAATTTTGAGGAAGGTTTTTGAAGAACTCATTCGCTATGTTGTCTGGACCAGGGCTTTATTAGATTTTAATTTATTTAAAGATGTAAGTAGCTCTTCAAGTGTGAATTCCCGATCTAATACTGGATCTGTTATTGTTAATATTGTGTCATGAATTACACATCTTTGGCCGTAGAAAGTTTTAAAATATTCATTCCATTTTTTAGGAGGTATCGGGTTCGAATTAAATTGTTTACATCTAAACTGGTGAATAGTGCTCCAAAAATTTTTGGTTTCATTATGATTTGCTAATAAATTAATTAGTTTAAAATTATAATCTGCTTTTTTGCGTTTTAACAGGTTTCTGTAAGTATTTTTTCCTCTTATGTATTCAGTTCTTTTAGTGTTATCATAACCGCTTTTTTTCAATTTTTTTAATTTTATCTTAATGTCATATTTAGCACTTTTACATTCGTCGTCATACCATGAATTGTATTTTTCCGTTTGTTTATATTTACTGGGGACTATACTATAAGAGAGTTGGAGATAGTTAGCGGTATCATAAATTGCTGTGATCATGTTTTCGTACATTATATCAGGGTTATCAATGTGATTACCGCCGACTCGAGGTGAATGAGCCATTGATTTCTTAAATGATAATGCTTTTTCAGGTTGCCAGTTGATAATTTTGATACGAGGTATAGATTTGCGGGTTTTGTTTGCTTTATTTTTTCGTAGCCCCATCTTTAGTTCTACTTTTATCGGGAGGTGATCTGAGAGAGAAGGAAAATTTAATACCTCTAAATCATGAATGTCATGTAAACAATTATAATTACACCATACCAAATCGACTACGCTTTGTCCCTTATAGTTAATACTTGTAAAATTGCCGGTATTATCAGAGGGAGCCCTACCGTTAAGCAGAAGAAAGCCTTCATCTTCCATAAGTTCATTTAATAATCTCCCTTTGCTATTATCCGTGTCATCTAAGCTAGTACGGCATCCGCTAAAGTGGGTACCGAATAAAAAGTCAATGTCATATTGGTTAAGTTGTCCAAGCCGACAATAAAAGTCAATGTCATATTGGTTAAGTTGTCCAAGGCGACAATAAAAAGTCATGTCATATTGGTTAAGTTGTCCAAGCCGACGATAAAAAGTCAATGTCATGTTGGTTAAGTTGTCCAAGCCGACAATAAAAAGTCAATGTCATATTGGTTAAGTTGTCCAAGCCGACAATTAGCATCGCCTCCGATAAGGATTAATTTGTTATCGAATTTTTTCTTAATTGAAATTAAGGTTTCTCTAAATATGTCACAAATAAATGTCAAATCAATAGAGGGTTTGAAATATAAAAAACCTAAAATAAATGAGCAATTAGTGCTAAGACTTACGTGAGTAAATATCCAATATTCACATCTATCTATTGTCTCTACATTATAAACATTTGTATTATATAGTAGGGCTAAACCTCCGCTTCCTCGTCCTTTACTTTTTTCTTTTATAGCTGGTTGTGAGATTACAATTTTAGTATTGATAGAAATCCTCAAGTTTAATAACTACCGTTATACGATGGTTGAAGTAAAAGTTTTTTTTTTTCTAATAATCACAAATCCACATTTTTCCCTTTAATGAGTCAAAGTTCTTATAAACTGTTCTAATCCCTACCAACATTTTGTAGGTTACGTGCATTATGGTCCATTTAATGAGCTTCAATTTGAGTTTTAATTGATATTTTTGCCTTTAAAAATTTCTGAGATAATTATTTACACGTAAAACATTTTTGTTTCTTAAAAAATAGGCAAACAAAAATTTGTTATTTTATTTTGTAAAATATCTTAAAACTGTGATTCCTAAGTAAATTATGATGATAAAGCAGATCATACCCCGCCTAATAATTAGGTTTGATTTGAGTGGTAATAGACATACCAGTATATGCATTTAATATTTTCCAGATAAACTTCTTTAAGTAAAAACTTTTTTTTTTTTCATAAAAAATCAGAAATCAATATTTTGTTACTTAATATTCCTAGAACATCCACATTTCAGGGAGTTTAAAGAAACCTTTACTAAATGTGAAAAACCCCTGTATATTTCACCTTCATATTACCTGTATTTTACATCTTCATATCACCTGTATATTACACCTTCATTATTTCTGCAACCATGCAGAAACATTTATATGATCATTTTAAAGTATTTTAATTTTGTAAAGAATAATATTTTCGATAAAGATAATAGTTTTTGAGATATTAAAAAAAAAAAAAATGTGATTCTAACCCTTCCTATTACAATATCTGAATAGGAAAACTCATTTTACCAGTTAATTAGGGAAGGTTACTGAACAATTTCTGTAACGCTTCAACTTTTGCTTTGGATGTTGTGGTTAATATTTTAATTTTACTGTCCTATGGAATGGATGGAAGGCATGAACATAATCTTCAATATTCAGATATACAATAATCATACAACATAATATTACAAATATATCCGAGTTGTGTGTTGAATATTTTGAACTTGCTGTTACATTTCACCTCTTGCCTATATTTCACTTCATTTCGTTTTGAATTGGGATGAAACCCTGAAACTTTTACGCCTTGAAAGCTTTGGCCCTTCCCTTCAAAGGCACCTCCGATGTCAAATCATAAGCCTCCCGTCCGCTTAGGGAAGAGGATCTTAAGAAAAGCTATGGCAGGACAATCGAAGAGGGTCTTAAGAAAAGCTATGGCAGGACAATCGAAGAAGGTCTTAAGAAAAGCTATGGCAGAACAATCGAAGAGGGTCTTAAGAAAAGCTATGGCAGGACAATCGAAGAGGGTCTTAAGAAAAGCTATGGCAGGACAATCGAAGAGGGTCTTAAGAAAAGCTATGGCAGGACAATCGAAGAAGGTCTTAAGAAAAGCTATGGCAGGACAATCGAAGAAGGTCTTATGAAAAGCTATGGCAGGACAATCGAAGAGGGTCTTAAGAAAAGCTATGGCAGGACAATCGAAGAGGGTCTTAAGAAAAGCATGTTCCAGCTCAAAAGGTCGCATATCAAGTTTCTTCAAGATGAGAATTGTCTGTTAGCTTCTGTTACTTTTTCTGAAAGAAGAGCATAAAATTAATCCCATCCCTAACCATTAGCTATAAGTTTATTAATAAACCACAACCTGGTTCAAGATTTCATCATTTAGCAAAATGTAATAATATCATTTTAGCTCCTTGTATTACCATTATTGCTGTCCTAAAATGTTAATGCGACTATTTTTCCTCCTGAAAAACAGCATGTTTTTAGAAATTGGTTATGTGTTTCTAATGGCTTTGTTTTTATCTTATAGAAATTGGTTGTGTGTTTCTAATGGCTTTGTTTTTACCTTATAGAAATTGGTTGTGTGTTTCTAACGGCTTTGTTTTTATCTTGTAGAAATTGGTTGTGTGTTTCTAATGGCTTTGTTTTTATCTTATAGAAATTGGTTGTGTGTTTCTAATGGCTTTGTTTTTATCTTATAGAAATTGGTTGTGTGTTTCTAATGGCTTTGTTTTTATCTTATAGAAATTGGTTGTGTGTTTCTAATGGCTTTGTTTTTATCTTATAGAAATTGGTTGTGTGTTTCTAATGGCTTTGTTTTTATCTTATAGAAATAGTGTCCTCTGCATATTTAGAGTACCTTTTGCTTTTTGTTTCCAATCTAGCCATTTCGGAAACCTAGCATTTTGTGGCGGATGGATGGAATGAAAATCTTTGTGGCTAAGTTCAAAAAAATTTGTCTAGTAGTTCGGGATAAATGCCGCGGACAAACTGATTGTTTGTTTTATTCGTTGTTCAAGTTATATCTTGCTTGAAACTTAAGACCTCGAATTTTGAGGGGTAGGATTTTTTTTTTTTTGTTCTTTTGTAAAGATTGAAAATAATAAAGCAAAAATAATCACACTGAGATGGTTTGGAATCATTGTTTAGATTGTATAAATTCAATAATCATTGTTTAGATTGTATAGATTCAATAATCATTGTTTAGGTTCAATAATGTAACAGTAGGATCATTTATTTAATTAATATCTGAAACAATCACTTCAATTCCGCGGTTCATGGGATTCTCCATCAAAAATTTTAATTTCAGTATTATATATATATATATATATATATATATATATATATATATATCTTTTTACTATATACCTCTCACGAAAAACAAAAATTAATGCCATCGAATCCTTACATAGTGAATACTTATACATATTCAGTTATTAGTAAATATTTTGGTAAATAAAACAAAAGTTGTGGCCAAAACATTTCAAAACTTTTGTTATTAACTTTTGTTCTGGCCCCTTAGATTTTCAAAAACTTTTTTACAACTTTGCGGCCTTATAACTCCCATTCTATAATAGTTTGTCAAAATTTACGTCAAATTATTTTTCTCGGAAATCCATGTTTATAGTCGTAGTTGTGTTGCCCCCCCCCCCCTCTTCCCTCCCCCAAGCGTTCTAACAATTGTCTTCGTAAACATTTTTCCTAAATTTGATAGAATGCGAGGTACAAGGCCGCAAAGTTGCAAAAAAAGTTTTTGAAAATCTAAGTGGCCAGAACCTTTTTATTTCACATCTCAGAGCAAAATGTCCGTCTAATTATATTTAGATCTAGTCGGGGGGCTACAGGAACTCGGGTTAAAACTTTATTTTTGTTTAAAATGTTTACCGTTTTTTTGTTGTTTATAGCCGGAGTTCTGTTGGCCCCTCCAAGAGTTCTAACGATTATCCATTTCAATGTTTTCTGTAAAGTTGATAGGATGAAAGTCATAAGACCGCAAAGTTGCAGAAAATTTTTTGAAAATTTAAGATCCTCCGAGGTGTCTGAAAAGAAGATGGCCTCGAGACCTTCTAGTGTAGATCACCTATTGGAGTGTTTCCAATGGGCATCTTCTCTTCATGTCTTTTCATGTATATTGTGTATATTATGAGCCAATTTACTTGATGTATTTACTAATACAATTGTAAATTTCAATAAATTAATAAATAAAATTAAAAAAAAAAAATTAAGGGGCTAGAACGTTTTTATTCTGCATCTTAGAGCAAAATGTTTGGTAATTATATTAAATATAATTTTAATATATTTATAATATAATATAATATATTTAGAACAAGTCGGAGGGCTATCGGAACTGTAGTTAAAATTTAATTTCCCAATATTTTTACCTTTATTTTTGTTTAAATTTTTATCAAAAAAATTTTTTTTTTCAGGAATCGATTATTTTTGTCGGAGTTCTGTTGCTCCCCTCCCCTCCTCCTCCCGCCAAGAGTCCTAACACTTCCTATTTGAAGTTTTTTCGTAAAGTGGAAAGAAAGGAATGTATAAGGCCCCTCACCCTCCCGCAACTTTGGTCGTCATTTTGACTGGCTTAAACTACAGAACTATTTTGAGTGGTTTAAACTACAGGACTATTTTAAGTGGCTTAAACTACAGAACTATTTTGAGTGGTTTAAACTACAGGACTATTTTGAGTGGCTTAAACTACAGAACTAGTCCGAAAAATGATCGAAAACTCTAAAACTCTTTGAGGGGCTACTAGAGTTGGAGGGTGGATTAGCCGGAGTACGGAGCGTGGGTTAGGGTGGAGTATGGAGCGTGGATATGATGTTGAAGTACGGAGCATGGATTAGGGTGGAGTAGGAGCGTGGGTACGAGGTTGAAGTACGGAGCGTGGATTAGGGTGGAGTATGGAACGTGGTATGAGGTTGAAGTACGGAGCGTGGATTAGGGTGGAGTAGGGAGCGTGGGTATGAGGTTGAAGTACGGAGCGTGGATTAGGGTGGAGTAGGGAGCGTGGGTATGAGGTTGAAGTACGGAGCATGGATTAGGGTGGAGTAGGGAGCGTGGGTATGAGGTTGAAGTACGGAGCGTGATTAGGGTGGAGCATGGATCGTGGTATGAGGTTGAAGTACGGAGCATGGATTAGGGTGGAGTAGGACGTGGGTATGAGGTTGAAGTACGGAGCGTGGATTAGGGTGGAGTATGGATCGTGGGTATGAGGTTGAAGTACGGAGCGGGATAGGGTGGAGTATGGATCGTGGGTATGAGGTTGAAGTACGGAGCATGATTAGGGTGGAGTAGGGAGCGTGGGTATGAGGTTGAAGTACGGAGCATGGATTAGGGTGGAGTAGGGAGCGTGGGTATGAGGTTGAAGTACGGAGCATGGATTAGGGTGGAGTAGGGAGCGTGGGTATGAGGTTGAAGTACGGAGCGTGGATTAGGGTGGAGTATGGATCGTGGGTATGAGGTTGAAGTACGGAGCGTGGATTAGGGTGGAGTAGGATCGTGGGTATGAGGTGAAGTACGGAGCATGGATTAGGGTGAGTAGGGAGCGTGGTATGAGGTGAAGTACGGAGCATGGATTAGGGTGGAGTAGGGAGCGTGGGTATGAGGTTGAAGTACGGAGCATGGATTAGGGTGGAGTAGGGAGCGTGGGTATGAGGTTGAAGTACGGAGCGTGGATTAGGGTGGAGTATGGAGCGTGGTTATGAGGTTGAAGTACGGAGCGTGGATTAGGGTGGAGTATGGAGCGTGGATATGAGGTTGAAGTACGGAGCGTGGATTAGGGTGGAAATATGGAGCGTGGACACGGTTGAACTGCGGGACCTTGGAACTAGTTTTAGACGGACCACTTTCCCTATGTCGTAATATCTCCCTATCCCTATCTCTTCTTTAAAAGACTCTTCCTGCACTTCCTTCTTTAATTATCTATAAAATAGTCTGATGTAAAATATTTTGATATTTTTAGTAAAGAATAATTCAAATATTTTATGAGGATCCAAAAAAATATTCTTATCCTTATTTTTAGCTTATTTTTATTTATTATTTAGCTTATTTGTTTGCAAGTTTCTCATTATCTAGTTCCTTAATGATATGTGTAAAACCCTTCGTTTTTACTTTGTACGGTGTATTCTTGACTTAACTGATACATTGCATATACAGGGTGGTAAAAGGGCTTTTGATTTATTTATAACGATTTTGACTAATAAATCTCTATAGGGATCACTTGTAGCTGGGTGGCTAGCGTAACAGCCTCCCATGCTAAAGGTCACGGGTTCAAACCCGAAGGTGGTCCTAGGATTTTTTAATGGGAGTAAAAAATCCTTAGTTACGCCGTCCTTCGGAGGGGACGTTAAAAGGTGGTCCCGAGCCTGTGTGATGTCAGGTACTCGTTAAAGATCCCTATCCTAATAAAACCTGGATAGGCAAAATTTAGGACTCCCACTGTAGCATCGTCCGATTAGCCATAGTAGCATAAAGTGACGTTAAATAAACAAACAAACAATCTCTATAAATTTCCATCGGAATTTTTCAAAATTTAGATCAAACTATGTATTAATTAAAATAGTATTCCTATTCAAATATTAATTAATCAGTCTACATACAAACTAAATACTAAGAATAAAGTGTAAATAAACGCCTGTAAAGTAGAAATGATGCAATGTTTGTTTATGAAGTTTGTTCGGTTTATTTTCGGCATATTATGCTGTTCTTTTTTAAAAAAAGTAAAAAACATCCCAAACTGCAAGAAAGTTTCGTGCCGTGGCAGCGATTTAATTTCTGATAGCACGGTTCAGAAGTGGTTTTCGTGGTTAAGATCAGGAGATTTCAATTTGGAAGACCAACCCCGGGCTGGCCGGAGTTCAACTCTTGACATCGAGGATATTATGACGGTTATCATAAACAATCCACGAATTACTGTCCGTGAGATAGCTGCGGAGTTGCAAAGACGACCGTCTGTCGTCACGGCGTTTGGATTCCCCATGAGCTCAGTGAAAGGAATCTTATTGAAAGGATTTCATGTTGTGATTTTCTCCTAAAAAAAAAAAAAAAGAATGTGGAGCATCAATTTTTGAAACGAGTTGTTACTGGTGACGAAAAATGGATTCTCTACATCAAGACCAGCCGAAAAAAATCTTGGGAGTTGCCTGGAACGACGCCGCACGTTACACCGGCTTGCATCCAAGGAAGGCGATGCTCAGTATTTGGTGAAATTGGAAGGGACCCAAAGATTTTGAGCTCCTTCCACAAAACCAAACTATAAATACGGACTTTTACTGCGCCCAGTAAGATCGATTGAAGGCAGCAATTGAAGAGAAACGGCCAGAGTTGGCAAATCGGAGAGGAGTACTATTCCACCAAGACAACACTAGGCCACATGTGTCTTTAAAGACACGGCAAAAGTTCAGCTTCAGATGGGAGGTTTTACCCGCCGTACTCTACTGACATTGCTCCTTCGGATTTCCATCTTTTCTGATCCCTCAAAAATGTTCTATAAGAGACCTACTCTTCAGAAGAATACGTCAAAAAGGACCTTTTATTGTTCTTCAGGAGTAAGGACAGTGATTTTTGGAAAAAAGAGATAATGGACCTTTCAAGCCGGTGGTAAAGAGTAATCGCTAATGGTGGTAACTATTTTGTAGATAAGATAAATAAATTTTAAGCTGTTCATCAATTTCAATTTATGTGCAAATTTCTCAGCAAGCTTTCCGGACAACCCAATGTATTCTTTTAAAAACGTCTTAATAGCGATCATAATAACTGAAATTGACGCAGACGAAGTCGCGGGGAACAGCTAGTATATGTATAAAAATCTCGCGTCACAATGTTTTTATATATGGTATACAGCGATACAGGTATACAGCGATACAGGTATACAGCGATACAGGTATACAGCGTTACAGGTATACAGCGATACAGGTATACAGCGATACAGGTATACAGCGATACAGGTATACAGCGATAAACTCTGAAATTACTGAACCGACTTTGATCAAACTTGTAAGTATCTGTTATTTGGTCCAACTTAAATGATAGGATAGTTTTTATTACCATATCTAAATGGTTGACAAATATATTTTTCTAAAACGTAAAACAAAATTTGTTTAACTGTGACAACACTGCTTCCCAGTAACCTTCCCATATCTTCACTCATGTGATTATTAATTCAAATATAAGTGTGTGTTGATTGTTTCTATCCATTCTTATTTATAAATATATATTCACATTATAGTTTCCAGTTATATATAAGTAAGTTATATATAAGTACCTTACATTGCACAGGCTCAGGAACACCTTTTAACGTCCCCGAAAGACGTATGTTTGTACTTTTTTGTTGATAAAAAATCCCATCTAAAAATCTGGCCACCTTATTCTAACAAGGAGTGATGAAAAGCCGAAAAAAACTTACTGAATTTCGTTGATAATATTATGGCATATTATTTAATAACATCTTTCTATAAAAATCGAATGTAAATAATTCTTTAACAATTTATTTTCGTTTCTAAATTTGTTTAAAAATTCTCAAATTGATATTAATAACAGAGGTAAGTGAAAGTCGTGTGTTGTGCCTAAATAAATATTAGATATTCATTATTGATCACATTGAAACCATTACACAACACATAAGTTGAACAATACATTCGATAACAATTCAAACATCATTAACCAATTCGAAACAATTAACACACACACACACACACACACACGCACATATAAAGACCTTGCGCGATTAATATTGAGATAAGGTTTAATGTAAAAGGCTAAGTTGAGAGGGAGTGGTAAAAAGATAAAACTCTAGCTATGTATTTATCAGCTGTTACCATAATTAATGGCCCTTAATCGCTGTCGTTAACAATTAATGGTGCCTCCTAACCCACCATGAGCCAATAAGTAATTATGGTCGAATCCTCTTTAATTTTATCGATATTACAGATAATTAGGCCATCTGTAGGCTAATGTCGAGGAAGCCCTACTGATAATGGACGCTAATGTAGGCAATTAGGGAAGATATGTTCATGAAGGATATGTTCAGGTTCAGAATAAATATAACCATACCCGATTATTAATCGATTCAATGATATTTAATTGAACTTCAGATTGAAAAAGGTTTATTATTCCAAGGTCTCATTGTCATTTCAGTCTCTCAATACTCTTTATCAACTCATTCCGTACAATATTCAAAACAACTATTGTACAATGAGCGGAATTGAAGAGGAGGGATTTCTGTTCATTGCTCTACTAACATCTCATACCGAAGCATGATAGGGCAATGTACGTGTATCTCTCAGCTCGTTCTTTATAACAATAACTTTCTCAGTTTTATACTACATCATACTACTCTTGAAAACAATTAATACATGACATTATCAATCAGGAGTATTTAATTTATCTATTATAATAATGTGTAATAGGGATGGTCAATAGCGGCATTGTAAAGAAATGATTTTAGAGCCATCATGGATTGGATATTTTAAGATGATGCTAATGATATGGAGATGTGGTCAGGGATTGGATATTACATCGCTCAAGTAGAGTTGGAGAACTTCCTTAGCGGATATTGTTATGGTAATGTAATTGTGGGCTATTAAGAAATGATTGTCGGCTTTTTGAGTTGGATATTGTTAACTTGATGGAAGGCTAATTGCCGTTTGGGGTACATTGTTGACGTCGGGGCTCATAAAGTAACAATTGAAAGAAATAACCATCACATTGATTGCTCTAGAGCTGGCTTTCAATGATTTAATGGACAATTTGCTTCAGTTTCGGTCCTCAAATAAATCACGCTTAAGAGGTAAACTTGAAATTACAAGCAATAAAAATTGAAAATAAAAGGCTGCACATAAGGGATATAATAAGAAGACAGCAATTAAATATGTAATTTAATAGTAATATAGCAGGATTCTTTGTTTGAAAATATATCTAGTGCGGGCAACACACGACTTTCACTTATCTCGGTTGTTAAAATCAATTTCAAAACTAATAAATAGAGCTCGAAAAGGTTAAAAGAAATTTGGATGTAATTAGTTGACCGTTGAGATTTGCTGGAAGGAATTAGTCCGGGTGGCGGTCATTAAACTGTTTCCATTCTCCCACCATGCGCCCTTCTAGAAAAAGATGTGTTTTCAAAGATTTTATTTTTCGTTATGTAAAAACTTGTAAATGTATTTGACAGCTACCGTTATCCTAGACAGTATCAGTAGTTTACTGAAAAATATATCAGATACATGTGTGTTGCCGTGAGTTGCGCAGAAACAAAAACTCTTAATGTTTCATTAAAAAAGACGAAAAATTGTCAATTTTTTGGTTTATTGCTTTCAATAATGAACCTTTGTGATCGACCAAGAAAAAACAAGTTAATCACTCCCTCCCCCCCCCTTCAAAATTTAAAATTTGAGAGCTTACGTTCAGTAGTAATCCGAAAAACGAATAAAAAAACCTGAAGACAGAGAAAAAAATGTATGGCTGTTTTTTAACCAAAACACCGCAAATATATACCAATATAATAAAGCTGAAGAGTTTGTTTGTTTGAACGCGCTAATCTCAGAAACTACTGGTTCGAATTTAAAACAAATTTCTGTAGGATAGTCCATTTATCGAGGAGAAGAATAGAATAGAATGAGTTTATTTGTCTTTGGGCGTTCCCATACAAATAGACCCTGGTCAGGCTATACATTACAAACAGCAATTAATAACAATTATAAGTAATAAACATGAAACGGAACAAATCACAATAGGATAATAGATAAGTATTAAACGGGACAGTAGAATAAACAAAATAAACAGAAGCTAACAAATTATTTTTATGCAGGTTTATATAGTTTTTTTTTTTTTTTTTTTATCTTATATAGAAGTATTAAAGTATTTTAGAGTTTAAATAGTCTTTGAAATACAAATTTCTTAATATATATAGATATATATATACACAAATACATTTTAAATTAATATCGGAGTGAATGAATATTAAATATTAAGATTTTAAATGAGCACTGATATATAATTAGAGTTGAAAGAGTTGTGTAAAAAGAGATTATGGATTAAAATAGTTCTCATCAATAGTAAGTACTAGCATTATCTATTATATAAACATTATTATGAAACATTGACTAGGTACCTACAGTATTATTGATAGTACTACGTATTATGACTAGGTACCTACAGTATTATTGACTAGATACCTACAGTATTATTGACTAGGTACCTACAGTATTATTGACTAGGTACCTACAGTATTATTGACTAGGTACCTACAGTATTATTGACTAGGTACCTACAGTATTATTGACTAGGTACCTACAGTATTATGAAACATTGACTAGGTACCTACATTATTATGAAACATTGACTAGGTACCTACAATATTATTAACTAGGTACCTACAGTATTATTGACTAGGTACCTACAGTATTATTAATTTTATAAATAGTTGATTATTTTCTAATGTAGCTCGTAATTGTTAATAAATATTACTCATTTATTACAAATGATCTTAGTTTTAAGGTACTAACTAAATAATAATAGAGTAGTTTTATTTTAATTGTGTCATCAATAGTTAATATTGTAGGAAATAGGCTTTCTGGTATGTTATTAGCGTGAGGGGTGTAGTGGTTTCTAATTGCTGAATATATTGGACAGACTGCTATTAAATGGTATATGGTTTCATATGTGTTCCTGTTGCATATTGTACCGATTTCTTTACAATGGTAAATATTCTTTATTATTGATGTATAGTGGTATAATCCGTTTGTGTCCCCGGGAAGCAGCCTGTTGATGTTCCGTTGTTGACATGGAGGTAATCCAGTCATTGCTCAGGTGTCGATGAGCTACGTACGGCCTTCTTCTTCTGATGCTTAGGGCTTTCGCTCTGTCGGTTTCGCTTACTGTTTATTTTAGTGGCTTGAAGTTCTTCAAAAAGGCTCGGTTTATCGGATCGGTGGTCATTTCTTTCTTCGAATTCGGATGATTCGGTAGAATATGTGTGTTCAGTATGCGTATATTTGTTTAATATTATTTTTAGAAACAGTTGGCTCCGGTGTGCTGCTCATACGATTTTGTCGATAAATTGATTCCAGCTCTTTTTCATATTTATCTATGGTTTCCACCGTAAAAATAGTGCCATTTATTTTCAACTTATCGTGTATTATAAATGCACGCATATTTTGAATTTTAGCTGCTTGAGATAAGGTAAGAGAATTTTTCTTTTTGATCTGACTTCTTTACTGTAGTCTTGTGATAAGATTATATTTGTCCCTTTTAACAGTTTAGATGCTTTAAGTATTCGATGTTTGATCCTTAAAGTGGTAAATTTTAGAAGAATTGGTCTCGTATTTGAATTATTCTTGCCTAATGTTTTAACTAAGTCTATGTAGTTGGTATAGACTTGTGTTTTCAAAATATCTCTGAAAACTTTCAATAGCAGTAATACGAGATCCTCTTCTGTATCATCTGATTGACTTTTGATGTTAAATAATATAATATTTCTTTCCCTTCTTAAGAACTCATATTTTTCAGATAGTATTTGATGAAAATAGCTACTCTTCTGATCCGTTTGCTTTAATGTTTCCTGGACCTTATTAATATCTTTTTTGAACTGTTCAGTTAGCCACTTAATATCATCTATCTTTTTTTCAGTATTTAATAGACTTTCTTTAACTTGTTTAATTTCACCTGACAACAGCTCAGCATTTGATGCAACTGAAATTTGGAAGTTTGAGATCACTTGTGTTAGTTTTTCTAATTTTTCTTCCATATTTAAATTATGATAAGGTAGTAAAATTTCTTTAAGTAAAAGGTGACCTTAAAGAGTATGAGATATTCCTCCTAACAGTAGTAGGTAGTGAGAACGGGAAACAAAAACAAAAGTTAAACAGCTGGTGGGTAAGGCTATATAGTTAGCAGTAGCAATAGACCACGTGACTCGCCTGTAACAGAGTGCACCTATGACGTAGGTACCCCTTTAAGTAGGCTTTCCAATAATACTAAATTAGAATTATAATTTTATTCCTATTCTATATCGAATAGTTCTTCGCTTAACTAACCTTAGACAGAACAAGCATTACTATAACTGGATCACTACAAACACTATGCGGATAAATTAAACCTAAACTATTTAAAAATGGCTTGAAACTGGGGAACAATAGACACTTCTTGACTCCACAATGGCTGACGGCAGACTCCCCCATTTATCGAGGAAGGCTATAGGCTATATAGCATCACGCTGCGACCAATAGGAGCGAAGAATCAGTGGAAAATCTGGGAAAAAACCTGGGGAAATTGACCTCGCATTCCAACGATTAAATGATTTATTTTTTAATTTTAAAATAATTCAATTTCCTATTAAGCTATGTTTTGCTGCAACAATTAATATATCATATGGGCAAACATTTAAACAGGTAGGAATCGATTTACGTCAAGATCGGGTTGCGGAGAAAATCAGTATCTTCTTTTGCCACAAGAAAATAAAAACAAAAAATATCATTTACACAGAAGTAATTTAAAATATTGGGTTGTCCGAAGAGCTCGTACAGATTTTTAAAATTTACCTTTTATTTTCTCTACTAAAAATGAATCACGAAGGTAATATACATTTATATGCCTTCAACCCTCATGGAATTAGCTATGTTCACACACTGAATTCGTCTTTATTAAGGCAGAGTAGTGTAGTTTATTGCAAACCGACATGAGTGACGGTTCGGTTTGTTTTCGGCATATTATGCTGTTTTTTTTTTTAAAAAAAAGGTAAAAAAGCATCCCAAACTGCAAGAAACTTTCGTGCCGTGGCAGCGATTTAAATGCTGATAGCACGGTTCAGAAGTGGTTTTCTTGGTTAAGATCAGGAGATTTCAATTTGTAAGACCAACCCCGTGCTGGCCGGAGTTCAACTCTTGACATCTAGGATATTATGACGGTCATCACAAACAATCCACCAATTACTGTACGTGAGATAGCTGCGGAGTTAAGAGCTGCAATTCGACCGTTTTTGATCATCTAAAGAAGGCAGGGTACATCTATTGTTACGACGTTTGGGTTCCCATTGAACCCAGTGAAAAGAACCTTATCGAAAGGATTTCGATGTGATTTGCTGCTGAAAAAAAAATGTGGAGGATCCATTTTTTAAAACGAGTTGTTACTGTGACGAAAAATGGATTCTCTACATCAACACCAGCAGGAAGAAATCTTGGAGGTTGCCTGGAACGACGCTGCTCACAACACCAAAGACCGGCTTGCATCCAAGAAAGGTGATGCTCAGTATTTAGTGGGATTGGAAGGGACCCATACATTTTAAGCTCCTTCCACAAAACCAAACTATAAATACGGACTTTTACTGCGCCCAGTAAGATCGATTGAAGGCAGCAATTGAAGAAAAACGGCCAGAGTTGGCAAATCGAAAAGGAGTACTATTGACACATAAAATGGCTTTTAAAGTTTAAACATTTAATTTTGATTTTTCTGATGTCCACATTTGATTTACTGTAGAAAAACTTATATTTTTTGATTCTTAAAGATAAATTCAAATTTTAAATTAATTTGTGATTATCTAACTGTTCTTTATTAAATTACAATATTATATGTCTATGAGAATTTAAAAAAATACTAAAATGTTATAAACACATACAGTACACATATTCGTTTCACATCGGCGAAATTTCGCCGAATCAGTTTTACATAATTTACATGAACATATTTTATTGTTGCTTATAAGGGAAATTAGTGTGATGGACTTTAAATATTGTTAACATTTTATTCGTATATTTCTTTCTGTGCGTGAGTTTCGCGAACCAGATTTTTACTTTCACTTACTATATATAGTAAGGGAAAACATATTGCGATCGTGAAATTTTCGACTTCCAGTTTTCGACGGAAATACACGTTTTAGGGTCTCCTGAGTCCAAATAACTAAGTCCTGAAAAAAGGTCTGTGTGTGGTAAGTATAAGTAATTTCATATTGAAGACTACTATACGCCCAAGATGTTACCGCATCTTTTTCACTAAAATCGGCTGACCGGAAGTCCTACTTTATCCCATGCATTTAGCACCTTTTTACGATTTTCTCAAAACGGCTCTAACGATTTTGATTATGGGCTTTAATATCATGTAGGTTTTATTCTGATTGAAATAGTCTGTTGGGGCTTAAATGCAGATATTTTAAATTTTCTTCCTCTAAAGTATCTTTAATTTTGTAGATTTAAATAATTTAGGCACATCATCTTATTAGAATTGATAAATAACACCTAAATATACAAGTTGAGCAAATTTTATTAACAACTAAAAGAGAAAAACCTAAAATAATTCTTTATGCAATTCATTCACCGCTTGACCGCTTGACGGTAAGCCCTTGTGGATTTTCTATAGAAAATTTCTTATTTGATAAATTCGTTTATTTTAATTACTTGTTTTTTGTTGTTTCTTGTTTGTTTATTACTATCCTTACGTTTAATTTTTTGTTAGTTGAATTTAGTTAATTTTCTATCTAGTTTAAGTTTTTTATTATTTCTATTTGTATTTCATTGATAGATTTATTAAGTGTTAGGATAGATATATTTCGTATTCCTATATTTACTAACTTTTACTGCTTTTTAGAGTTCCATTGCTTCTCTTTTATTAAGTTAAGTTTTAGTATTTTTTAAGTTGCGTTCATAAATTAAGTTAATTTGGTTATATAGTTAGTGACATTGATTTTTTATTTAATCTTTATTCCGTCGCTATTTATATTATAAATTTAAGCTGTTTCATTTTTTAAGTTACGTTAATTTTTTTACTTAGGTATAAAATTATTAGTTGTCTCCGAGTTTCTCTATTTGTATTCTTCTTATAATATTTTTCCTAAAAATTGTTTACTTCTTCTTTTATAATTACATTTTAACTTTTTTTCTAGTTATTTCGTTAAATCTTAATATTTTTCATAGTATTTTTTAACGTATATATTTTTCTAGTTATTATACGTTAACTATTATATTTTTCTTAATTATTTTTAAACTTATATTATTTTCTAGTATTCTTAAATATATATTTTTCTAGTTATTTCGTTAAACTATATATATTTTTCTAGTTATTTCGTTAAACTATATATATTTTTCTAGTTATTTCGTTAAAACTATATATATTTTTCTAGTTATTTCGTTAAACTATATATATTTTTCTAGTTATTTCGTTAAACTTATAATTTTTCTAGTTTTCGTTTCTAATATTATATTTTTTTATTTTTTTTCTTATTTATTCTTCTAGTTACTTTCTTAAACATCAATATTTTTTCAATCTCGGTTATTTTAATTTTTATATATTTTATTATTTCTTCAATAAATATAATAATATGGGCTAATCGCTGACGCCATTAGCTATATAACCTTTCAGATTCCGGTTAAAATCCACAAAAAATCATTTGCTGATTTTCTACTATATCAAGTTCATCAATCTTAAATAAAAATATGACATGAGGTTCCAATAGTTCCATTTTTTAAACAATTCATTATGCTTGTTGGATATGTAAAAAAAAATAAAAATTATATTGAGGGTCACTTATGTAGAATAATATGACAACTAATCCGAAGTTCTTTACAATGTAAGGATTTTGGTGGCAATTCTATAAATTCGTTCCCCATAAAATCTTGTTCTCGAAAGCGTCAATAGTATTATTTTTCCAATACCTTAAAATAAAGCAAATTATAATGTATTAGTAGTTGTTAAAAACATTTAGGATCAATTAAAGCGGTAAAATGTATACCAATATTATATAATCATACTACGTATTCTACAAACTTATATAAAGTATGATTGATAAAATCAATCCAGCTCATTTCAAATCCAGTTATATGCTTCAAAGTTTGGCTTTTTTTCTAGTTATCGATTAAAAAAATCTAGCCGTTTTATACTTCCGGGTTAAACATGTGGAAAGTATTAAGGGGTGATTGTCGTAAAACTGATAAATTTGTGAGTACGTAAATATTATAAGTTATTCTGATTTCGTTAAAAAAATTATAATATTCAAACTTTCTTAAAATATATTTTTACGATGTAAAATCATTTTACAATAAATATTTTTACTTAGTATTCATTAATCTTATAAGCCGTTAATAATTAATTATTAAACTAAATATATTCATAGTTATTCAGGTTAATCATTTATCTTCACTATGAGACTCAGAAACTTCAATTATAGTTTTCTCAAATGATTTCGAAATCAATTACAAATTCGTAACAGTTAATGATTTTCTTATCACTCATAATCTTTTCCATATTTCAAACCATTAATATTGTCTAATTTCTAAATTCTCTTCGATAATTCTATCATCTTCCGCTACACCTCTTTAATTTTTCCCAATCTGACCTGTCAACATCCTATCACTCTTTAACCATTTTCCCTCAAATATTTGTCGGATAGAGTTGTACAGCGTAAATTATGTTCAACTTTATTACTTTCTATGGTACAATTCAAATAACTGTTCAAGCTTCTAGCTAATTCTTACTGAGAAGATACTATAAAATTCGTTTCGTGTGTGAGACAGCCATATCCGCCAATGACGTTTGTTCTTCCAAGTTATAGACAATTTGATTTACTGCCAAAATTTCGTTAAACTATATATATTTTTCTAGTTATTTCGTTAAACTATATATATTTTTCTAGTTATTTCGTTAAACTATATATATTTTTCTAGTTATTTCGTTAAACTATATATATTTTTCTAGTTATTTCGTTAAACTATATATATTTTTTCTAGTTATTTCGTTAAACTATATATATTTTTCTAGTTATTTCGTTAAACTATATATATTTTTCTAGTTATTTCGTTAAACTATATATATTTTTCTAGTTATTTCGTTAAACTATATATATTTTTCTAGTTATTTCGTTAAACTATATATATTTTTCTAGTTATTTCGTTAAACTATATATTTTTTCTAGTTATTTCGTTAAACTATATATATTTTTTAGTTATTTCGTTAAACTATATATATTTTTCTAGTTATTTCGTTAAACTATATATATTTTTCTAGTTATTTCGTTAAACTATATTATTTTTCTAGTTATTTCGTTAAACTATATATATTTTTCTAGTTATTTCGTTAAACTATATATATTTTTCTAGTTATTTCGTTAAACTATATATATTTTTCTAGTTATTTCGTTAAACTATATATATTTTTCTAGTTATTTCGTTAAACTATATATATTTTTCTAGTTATTTCGTTAAACTATATATATTTTTCTAGTTATTTCGTTAAACTATATATATTTTCTAGTTATTTCGTTAAACTATATATATTTTTTAGTTATTTCGTTAAACTATATATATTTTTCTAGTTATTTCGTTAAACTATATATATTTTTCTAGTTATTTCGTTAAACTATATATATTTTTCTAGTTATTTCGTTAAACTATATATATTTTTCTAGTTATTTCGTTAAACTATATATATTTTTCTAGTTATTTCGTTAAACTATATATATTTTTTCTAGTTATTTCGTTAAACTATATATATTTTTCTAGTTATTTCGTTAAACTATATATATTTTTCTAGTTATTTCGTTAAACTATATATATTTTTCTAGTTATTTCGTTAAACTATATATATTTTTCTAGTTATTTCGTTAAACTATATATATTTTTCTAGTTATTTCGTTAAACTATATATATTTTTCTAGTTATTTCGTTAAACTATATATATTTTTCTAGTTATTTCGTTAAACTATATATATTTTTCTAGTTATTTCGTTAAACTATATATATTTTTCTAGTTATTTCGTTAAACTATATATATTTTTCTAGTTATTTCGTTAAACTATATATATTTTTCTAGTTATTTCGTTAAACTATATATATTTTTCTAGTTATTTCGTTAAACTATATATATTTTTCTAGTTATTTCGTTAAACTATATATATTTTTCTAGTTATTTCGTTAAACTATATATATTTTTCTAGTTATTTCGTTAAACTATATATATTTTTCTAGTTATTTCGTTAAACTATATATATTTTTCTAGTTATTTCGTTAAACTATATATATTTTTCTAGTTATTTCGTTAAACTATATATATTTTTCTAGTTATTTCGTTAAACTATATATATTTTTCTAGTTATTTCGTTAAACTATATATATTTTTCTAGTTATTTCGTTAAACTATATATATTTTTCTAGTTATTTCGTTAAACTATATATATTTTTCTAGTTATTTCGTTAAACTATATATATTTTTTTTTAGTTATTTCGTTAAACTATATATATTTTTCTAGTTATTTCGTTAAACTATATATATTTTTCTAGTTATTTCGTTAAACTATATATATTTTTCTAGTTATTTCGTTAAACTATATATATTTTTCTAGTTATTTCGTTAAACTATATATATTTTTCTAGTTATTTCGTTAAACTATATATATTTTTCTAGTTATTTCGTTAAACTATATATATTTTTCTAGTTATTTCGTTAAACTATATATATTTTTCTAGTTATTTCGTTAAACTATATATATTTTTCTAGTTATTTCGTTAAACTATATATATTTTTCTAGTTATTTCGTTAAACTATATATATTTTTCTAGTTATTTCGTTAAACTATATATATTTTTCTAGTTATTTCGTTAAACTATATATATTTTTCTAGTTATTCGTTAAACTATATATATTTTTCTAGTTATTTCGTTAAACTATATATATTTTTCTAGTTATTTCGTTAAACTATATATATTTTTCTAGTTATTTCGTTAAACTATATATATTTTTCTAGTTATTTCGTTAAACTATATATATTTTTCTAGTTATTTCGTTAAACTATATATATTTTTCTAGTTATTTCGTTAAACTATATATATTTTTCTAGTTATTTCGTTAAACTATATATATTTTTCTAGTTATTTCGTTAAACTATATATATTTTTCTAGTTATTTCGTTAAACTATATATATTTTTCTAGTTATTTCGTTAAACTATATATATTTTTCTAGTTATTTCGTTAAACTATATATATTTTTCTAGTTATTTCGTTAAACTATATATATTTTTCTAGTTATTTCGTTAAACTATATATATTTTTCTAGTTATTTCGTTAAACTATATATATTTTTTCTAGTTATTTCGTTAAACTATATATATTTTTCTAGTTATTTCGTTAAACTATATATATTTTTCTAGTTATTTCGTTAAACTATATATATTTTTCTAGTTATTTCGTTAAACTATAATATATTTTTCTAGTTATTTCGTTAAACTATATATATTTTTCTAGTTATTTCGTTAAACTATATATATTTTTCTAGTTATTTCGTTAAACTATATATATTTTTCTAGTTATTTCGTTAAACTATATATATTTTTCTAGTTATTTCGTTAAACTATATATATTTTTCTAGTTATTTCGTTAAACTATATATATTTTTCTAGTTATTTCGTTAAACTATATATATTTTTCTAGTTATTTCGTTAAACTATATATATTTTTCTAGTTTATTTCGTTAAACTATATATATTTTTCTAGTTATTTCGTTAAACTATATATATTTTTCTAGTTATTTCGTTAAACTATATATATTTTTCTAGTTATTTCGTTAAACTATATAATTTTTCTAGTTATTTCGTTAAACTATATATATTTTTCTAGTTATTTCGTTAAACTATTATTTTTTATTTTTTAGTTATTTCGTTAAACTATATATATTTTTCTAGTTATTTCGTTAAACTATATATATTTTTCTAGTTATTTCGTTAAACTATATATATTTTTCTAGTTATTTCGTTAAACTATATATTTTTCTAGTTATTTCGTTAAACTATATATATTTTTCTAGTTATTTCGTTAAACTATATATATTTTTCTAGTTATTTCGTTAAACTATATATATTTTTCTAGTTATTTCGTTAAACTATATATATTTTTCTAGTTATTTCGTTAAACTATATATATTTTTCTAGTTATTTCGTTAAACTATATATATTTTTCTAGTTATTTCGTTAAACTATATATATTTTTCTAGTTATTTCGTTAAACTATATATATTTTTCTAGTTATTTCGTTAAACTATATATATTTTTCTAGTTATTTCGTTAAACTATATATATTTTTCTAGTTATTTCGTTAAACTATATATATTTTTCTAGTTATTTCGTTAAACTATATATATTTTTCTAGTTATTTCGTTAAACTATATATATTTTTTCTAGTTATTTCGTTAAAACTATATATATTTTTCTAGTTATTTCGTTAAACTATATATATTTTTCTAGTTATTTCGTTAAACTATATATATTTTTCTAGTTATTTCGTTAAACTATATATATTTTTCTAGTTATTTCGTTAAACTATATATATTTTTCTAGTTATTTCGTTAAACTATATATATTTTTCTAGTTATTTCGTTAAACTATATATATTTTCTAGTTATTTCGTTAAAACTATATATATTTTTCTAGTTATTTCGTTAAACTATATATATTTTTCTAGTTATTTCGTTAAACTATATATATTTTTCTAGTTATTTCGTTAAACTATATATATTTTTCTAGTTATTTCGTTAAACTATATATATTTTTCTAGTTATTTCGTTAAACTATATATATTTTTCTAGTTATTTCGTTAAACTATATATATTTTTCTAGTTATTTCGTTAAACTATATATATTTTTCTAGTTATTTCGTTAAACTATATATATTTTTCTAGTTATTTCGTTAAACTATATATATTTTTCTAGTTATTTCGTTAAACTATATATATTTTTCTAGTTATTTTCGTTAAACTATATATATTTTTCTAGTTATTTCGTTAAACTATATATATTTTTCTAGTTATTTCGTTAAACTATATATATTTTTCTAGTTATTTCGTTAAACTATATATATTTTTCTAGTTATTTCGTTAAACTATATATATTTTTCTAGTTATTTCGTTAAACTAATATATTTTTTAGTTATTTCGTTAAACTATATATATTTTTCTAGTTATTTCGTTAAACTATATATATTTTTCTAGTTATTTCGTTAAATATATAATTTTCTAGTTATTTCGTTAAACTATATATATTTTTCTAGTTATTTCGTTAAACTATATATATTTTTTCTAGTTATTTCGTTAAACTATATATATTTTTCTAGTTATTTCGTTAAACTATATAATTTTTCTAGTTATTCGTTAAACTATATATATTTTTCTAGTTATTTCGTTAAACTATATATATATTTTTCTAGTTATTTCGTTAAACTATATATATTTTTCTAGTTATTTCGTTAAACTATATATATTTTTCTAGTTATTTCGTTAAACTATATATATTTTTCTAGTTATTTCGTTAAACTATATATATTTTTCTAGTTATTTCGTTAAACTATATATATTTTTCTAGTTATTTCGTTAAACTATATATATTTTTCTAGTTATTTCGTTAAATATATATATTTTTCTAGTTATTTCGTTAAACTATATATATTTTCTAGTTATTTCGTTAAACTATATATATTTTTCTAGTTATTTCGTTAAACTATATATATTTTTCTAGTTATTTCGTTAAACTATATATATTTTTCTAGTTATTTCGTTAAACTATATATATTTTTCTAGTTATTTCGTTAAACTATATATATTTTTTAGTATTTCGTTAAACTTTATATTTTTCTAGTTATTTCGTTAAACTATATATATTTTTCTAGTTATTTCGTTAAACTATATATATTTTTCTAGTTATTTCGTTAAACTATATATTTTTCTAGTTATTTTCGTTAAACTATATATATTTTTCTAGTTATTTCGTTAAACTATATATATTTTTCTAGTTATTTCGTTAAACTATATATATTTTTCTAGTTATTTCGTTAAACATATATATATTTTTCTAGTTATTTCGTTAAACTATATATATTTTTCTAGTTATTTCGTTAAACTATATATATTTTTCTAGTTATTTCGTTAAACTATATATAATTTTTCTAGTTATTTCGTTAACTATATATATTTTTCTAGTTATTTCGTTAAACTATATATATTTTTCTAGTTATTTCGTTAAACTATATATATTTTTCTAGTTATTTCGTTAAATATATATATTTTTTCTAGTTATTTCGTTAAACTATATATATTTTTCTAGTTATTTCGTTAAAAATATATATATTTTTTCTAGTTATTTCGTTAAACTATATATATTTTTTTAGTTATTTCGTTAAACTATATATATTTTCTAGTTATTTCGTTAAACTATATATATTTTTCTAGTTATTTCGTTAAACTATATATATTTTCTAGTTATTTCGTTAAACTATATATATTTTTCTAGTTATTTCGTTAAACTATATATATTTTTCTAGTTATTTCGTTAAACTATATATATTTTTCTAGTTATTTCGTTAAACTATATATATTTTTCTAGTTATTTCGTTAAACTATATATATTTTCTAGTTATTTCGTTAAACTATATATATTTTTCTAGTTATTTCGTTAAACTATATATATTTTTTCTAGTTATTTCGTTAAACATATATATTTTTCTAGTTATTTCGTTAAACTATATATATTTTTCTAGTTATTTCGTTAAACTATATTTATTTTTCTAGTTATTTCGTTAAACTATATATATTTTTCTAGTTATTTCGTTAAACTATATATATTTTTCTAGTTATTTCGTTAAACTATATATATTTTTCTAGTTATTTCGTTAAACTATATATATTTTTCTAGTTATTTCGTTAAACTATATATATTTTCTAGTTATTTCGTTAAACTATATATATTTTTCTAGTTATTTCGTTAAACTATATAATTTTTCTAGTTATTTCGTTAAACTATATATATTTTTCTAGTTATTTCGTTAAACTATATATATTTTTCTAGTTATTTCGTTAAACTATATATATTTTTCTAGTTATTTCGTTAAACTATATATATTTTTCTAGTTATTTCGTTAAAAATATATATTTAGATTTTTCTAGTTATTTTTTTCGTTAAACTATATATATTTTTCTAGTTATTTCGTTAAACTATATATATTTTTTCTAGTTATTTCGTTAAAATATATATATTTTTCTAGTTATTTCGTTAAACTATATATTTTTTTCATTTTTTAGTTATTTCGTTAAACTATATATATTTTTCTAGTTATTTCGTTAAACTATATATATTTTTCTAGTTATTTCGTTAAACTTATATATATTTTTCTAGTTATTTCGTTAAACTATATATATTTTTCTAGTTATTTCGTTAAACTATATATATTTTTCTAGTTATTTCGTTAAACTATATATATTTTTCTAGTTATTTCGTTAAACTATATATATTTTTCTAGTTATTCGTTAAACTATATATATTTTTCTAGTTATTTCGTTAAACTATATATATTTTTCTAGTTATTTCGTTAAAACTATATATATTTTTCTAGTTATTTCGTTAAACTATATATATTTTTCTAGTTATTTCGTTAAACTATATATATTTTTCTAGTTATTTCGTTAAACTATATATATTTTTCTAGTTATTTCGTTAAACTATATATATTTTTCTAGTTATTTCGTTAAAACTATATATATTTTTCTAGTTATTTCGTTAAACTATATATATTTTTCTAGTTATTTCGTTAAACTATATATATTTTTCTAGTTATTTCGTTAAACTATATATATTTTTCTAGTTATTTCGTTAAACTATATATATTTTTTTAGTTATTTCGTTAAACTATATATATTTTTCTAGTTATTTCGTTAAACTATATATATTTTTCTAGTTATTTCGTTAAACTATATATATTTTTCTAGTTATTTCGTTAAACTATATATATTTTTCTAGTTATTTCGTTAAACTATATATATTTTTCTAGTTATTTCGTTAAACTATATATATTTTTCTAGTTATTTCGTTAAACTATATATATTTTTCTAGTTATTTCGTTAAACTATATATATTTTTTCTAGTTATTTCGTTAAACTATATATATTTTTCTAGTTATTTCGTTAAACTATATATATTTTTCTAGTTATTTCGTTAAACTATATATATTTTTCTAGTTATTTCGTTAAACTATATATATTTTTCTAGTTATTTCGTTAAACTATATATATTTTTCTAGTTATTTCGTTAAACTATATATATTTTTCTAGTTATTTCGTTAAACTATATATATTTTTCTAGTTATTTCGTTAAACTATATATATTTTTCTAGTTATTTCGTTAAACTATATATATTTTTCTAGTTATTTCGTTAAACTATATATATTTTTTCTAGTTATTTCGTTAAACTATATATATTTTTCTAGTTATTTCGTTAAACTATATATATTTTTCTAGTTATTTCGTTAAACTATATATATTTTTCTAGTTATTTCGTTAAACTATATATATTTTTCTAGTTATTTCGTTAAACTATATATATTTTTCTAGTTATTTCGTTAAACTATATATATTTTTCTAGTTATTTCGTTAAACTATATATATTTTTCTAGTTATTTCGTTAAACTATATATATTTTTCTAGTTATTTCGTTAAACTATATATATTTTTCTAGTTATTTCGTTAAACTATATATATTTTTCTAGTTATTTCGTTAAACTATATATATTTTTCTAGTTATTTCGTTAAACTATATATATTTTCTAGTTATTTCGTTAAACTATATATATTTTTCTAGTTATTTCGTTAAACTATATATATTTTTCTAGTTATTTCGTTAAACTATATATATTTTTCTAGTTATTTCGTTAAACTATATATATTTTTCTAGTTATTTCGTTAAACTATATATATTTTTCTAGTTATTTCGTTAAACTATATATATTTTTCTAGTTATTTCGTTAAACTATATATATTTTTCTAGTTATTTCGTTTAAACTATATATATTTTTCTAGTTATTTCGTTAAACTATATATATTTTTCTAGTTATTTCGTTAAACTATATATATTTTTCTAGTTATTTCGTTAAACTATATAATTTTTCTAGTTATTTCGTTAAACTATATATATTTTTCTAGTTATTTCGTTAAACTATATATATTTTTCTAGTTATTTCGTTAAACTATATACATTTTTCTAGTTATTTCGTTAAACTATATATATTTTTCTAGTTATTTCGTTAAACTATATATATTTTTCTAGTTATTTCGTTAAACTATATATATTTTTCTAGTTATTTCGTTAAACTATATATATTTTTCTAGTTATTTCGTTAAACTATATATATTTTTCTAGTTATTTCGTTAAACTATATATATTTTTCTAGTTATTTCGTTAAACTATATATATTTTTCTAGTTATTTCGTTAAACTATATATATTTTTCTAGTTATTTCGTTAAACTATATATATTTTTCTAGTTATTTCGTTAAACTATATATATTTTTCTAGTTATTTCGTTAAACTATATATATTTTTCTAGTTATTTCGTTAAACTATATATATTTTTCTAGTTATTTCGTTAAACTATATATATTTTTTCTAGTTATTTCGTTAAACTATATATATTTTTCTAGTTATTTCGTTAAACTATATATATTTTTCTAGTTATTTCGTTAAACTATATATATTTTTCTAGTTATTTCGTTAAACTATATATATTTTTCTAGTTATTTCGTTAAACTATATATATTTTTCTAGTTATTTCGTTAAACTATATATATTTTTTCTAGTTATTTCGTTAAACTATATATATTTTTCTAGTTATTTCGTTAAACTATATATATTTTTCTAGTTATTTCGTTAAACTATATATATTTTTCTAGTTATTTCGTTAAACTATATATATTTTTCTAGTTATTTCGTTAAACTATATATATTTTTCTAGTTATTTCGTTAAACTATATATTTTTTTCTAGTTATTTCGTTAAACTATATATATTTTTCTAGTTATTTCGTTAAACTATATATATTTTTCTAGTTATTTCGTTAAACTATATATTTTTTCTAGTTATTTCGTTAAACTATATATATTTTTCTAGTTATTTCGTTAAACTATATATATTTTTCTAGTTATTTCGTTAAACATATATATTTTTCTAGTTATTTCGTTTATATTACTAGTTATCTTAATATATTTTTCTAGTTATTTCGTTTTAAACTATATATATTTTTCTAGTTATTTCGTTAAAATATATATATTTTTCTAGTTAGTTTTCGATCGTTAAACTATATATATTTTTTCTAGTTATTTCGTTAAACTATATATAATTTTTCTAGTTATTTCGTTAAACTATATATATTTTTCGTTATTTCTTAAACATATATATTTTCTAGTTTGTTAAACTATTTCATTGTTTTTTTTCTTTTTTTTATTCCTATAGTTACTTACTTAAATCATTCAACAGTTTTTTTACAATCTGCGGTTATTTTATTTTTTTATATATTTTATTTTTCTTTCAATAAATCATAAAATATGGGGGACCAATCGCCTGACGCCATTAGCACTACTAAACCTTCTCGATCCCGAGTTAAAATTCAACCGAAAAAATCATTGCTGATTCTAACATTCAAGTACATCCGACATACTTAATAATTAAAAGAACAGACCAGGAGGGCTTTCCAAAAGATCTCCCCATTTTTTATAAACAAATTCATCTCAGGCCTAGTTGGAGATGTAAAAAAAAATAAAATTAAGAGACGGCTCACTATTGGTAGAAGTAGCAAGAGGACAACAATCCCAAGTTCTATTACAATGTAAGGATTTGGTGGGCAATTTCCTATAAAATCGTTCCCATAAAACCTTGAACTACTCGAAAGGCGTCATTAGGTACTTTGATTTCCAATACCTCAAAATAGAAGAAATTATGCAAGAATTGGCATCAGTGATTAAAAACATTGTTAGGATCAAAATAAAAAAAGGCGGAAAAGAAATATATACCAACTCATATATAATCACATACCCAACGCCTAATCTACCAGATTATATAAAGATCGGATATGAGAAAATCAAGGTCCAGCCCTACATTTCAAATCCGTTACGATGCTTCCAATGTCTTGGCTTTTCTCATTCTACAGCATTATGCAAAAAAAACAGCCGTTTGTATACAGTGCGGGCAGGCCAAACATGGGGAAAGTATAAGGTGTGGCTTGGCTCCAAAATGTGTAAATTGTGGAGGCTCACACAATGCGTTAAACCGTAATTGCCCGGAATTTCTGTTACAAAAAGAGATAAAAAATATTCAAACTTCTCTTAAAATATCATTTAACGAGGCAAAAATCATTTACAGAGAAAGAAATCAAACTTCTAACATATATTTTGCAGAAGCCGTTAAGAAAAATATTAAACCTGTTGAAACAAAAGAAATAGGAACTCAGGTTAATCTTCTATCTTCACCTACTGGAGAAACACTCAGAACTTCAATTGAGGGTAGTTCTCAAACGACTGAAATGCCAATTACAAAATCCGTCAGAACAGATAATGGCATTTTCTCTATCCAGCCCTCAGTAACTCTCCCCACAAACCAACCATCTCCCACAATGTCCAATCCTTCTAAATTCTCTCCCGATAATCTATCCACTCCCGCTACACCCTCTTCTAATATTTTCCCAAATCCTGACCTGTCAGCTCCTATCACCTCTGTTAACCATCTTGAGCCCACTCCAAATCATTTGCCGGTTCGGACTAGAAGTGTAACAAGGACGGAAAGTATGCTCACATCTTCCATTCAGCCTTCTATGGCACAATCAATAACGTCCACAGCTTCCACCTCAATAACTTCTGAGGAAGATACCTCAGAAAACTCCGTGTCGTGTGGTGAGACAGCCAATCCGCCAAGACGTTGTTCTTCCAAGGCTTATAGACAATTTCGATGTTGAACTGCCCCAAAAACTCTTTCCATCTCGCGACCCTCGCCGAGGACTCCTTTAACTTCCCGACCCATTGCAGCGGCCAGTGATCGGTATGGACGCGGAACTTTCTCCCGAAAACGTAGGGCCTAAAATGCTCTATTGCCCACACTATACCCAGCAACTCCCGCTCCAAAGCACTATACCGGGTCTCCGCGTCCGTGAGGCGCCTGCTCGCATACGCCACAGGACGATCGCCCCCGTCATGATCTTGTGACAAGACCGCCCCCACCGCGTATTCGCTAGCATCGGTAGTAATGGTGAACGGCTTAGTAAAGTCCGGAAACGCCAGTATTGGTTCCGCCTGTAAACGATCCATGCACTTACGGATGTTATGTTCCATTACCGGCGTCACGACAAGCTTAGCCCCCTTTCTCAGCAAATTATTAATAGGGACCAGATATTCCGCCATATCCGGAACGAACCGGCGATAATAGTTAAGTGTTCCTAGGAGGCGACGGATCCCTTTTACATCCCGGGGAATCGCTATACGTCAAATTGCTTCCACTTTCGTAGCGTCCGGCTTGACACCCTCACGAGAAATCGTATGGCCTAGGAAATTGATCTGCTCTTGCCCCAGTGTCAACTTTTCCTTGGACAATTTGAGACCGAACTGACGTACCCTCTGAAAAACCCGGCGCAAGTGTACCACATGTTCGTCCACTGACCTACTAAAGACTAAAAGGTCGTCCATATAGACCTGGCAGACAGTTTCGTCCAGGCCCCTCAAAAATTCGTCCATCAGTCTCTGGAATGTAATGGAAGCTTTCTTGAGTCCAAACGGCATTCTAGTAAATTCGTAGTGCCCCCTTTCAAAGGTAAAAGCCGTTTTGGGTTGATCCCGGGGGTGCATCTTGATCTGATGATATCCGGCTTTAAGATCCAACGTGCTAAATACCACCGCTCCGCTCAGTCTGTCTAAGATATCCTCAAAACGCGGAATCGGATAACGTTCGTCCACAGTGTTATCGTTTAGGAGCCGATACCCTGTAACGTTCGGTATTATCCCCTAGGATCGCCTTCTTTTTCACCGCCCATAAGGGGCTGTTATACGGCGAAGTGCTGTTAACGATGATCCCCTGTGCCAGCAGACTGTCCAACTCCTCCCGAATGTGCTTGCGGAGCGCCTGAGGATACCGTTGTTCCTTAACATAAGTGATCCGTTCTTGTTTCAGGGGGATTTCGTGGACCGTCCTTCCCGTCACGCCTAAGATCTCACCTTCTCGAAAAAAAATGTCGCCAAATTCCGCTCTGATTAGGTCCCTCCAGTCGTCCACTTTATTAACTGCGCCTATTCGCGCCTTGTTTCCACTTACGATTTCCCGACACGTGTAAGGCTGTTGTCCGAGCCTAATGCCCCAGATCCCCTGGCTGTTTCTGACTCTTGCCCCTACCCGTCCTAGCAGGTCGCACCCCACTATCACCTGGTGTTCCCGGGTCATGTTACCCACTACATGTACCTTTAAATTTCCCCCTTTTCCCACCCAACGACCTAAATCGATCTCTGCTTCTCCCTCTACCTTACACGGTCCCCCCAAAGTAATTAGCTGGCAATCGCATTTTCGAATCTGAGTTGCTCTCTCTCTATCGCACAACTTATCCAACGCCTCCCGAGTCATTATGGTGCTAGAACTCCCCGTATCTACTAAGCACTTCACTCCCCCAGACACTTTAATTATAGGCAACCAGCATTGCTTACCTCGGATGTTGTTACATATTGCTGTGCGGTCGCCCAGCTCTCTGCCTCCTTCCGGCTGCTGCTCGTCGCGCGTGGCTCCACCTGCTGCCTCCTTCTCCTCCACTGCCGCTGCTCCCTGGTTCTTCGCCATCCGTCTCCGAAGTATCCGAAGCCTCGGTGACCTCAACTGAAGGTCCGCCTCTTCGAGATGGGATGCGAGTTCTCTTTATCTTCTGCATATTTACCTCCATCGGTTCATCCCGCGAGGCATTTTGCCTTCTAACCATATACGGACATTGTCTGGCTATGTGCCCCTCGGTTCCGCATTCAAAATATTTAGTACGAGGACACTGGGCTACCAAATGTCCCTGCTTTCCGGAACCGTGGCACTTCCTATCGTCTCTTCGAAACCCATTCCTCGTTCGTTGTTGTCCTGACCTCCTCTCTCCTCCCGCTGTAGGTCTGTCTCTGGTTCCATACGCCTGATCATTCCTTCTCCAGGTTGTCTGCGTGTTCCGAGGACGTCTGTCGGGTATCGTGCTCCATCCTGGTTCCTCTACTTCCATCCTGGATTCTTCTTCTCTAGCGCTGGAATCTACCATATCCTGGGCACACTCGATGAATGTACGATCCCGCGGTAGGGAGTTTCTTTGGCCAACTGCACCTTGAGAATCGTCGATAGGAAATTCATTCGACCTTCAACCTCGGGCGCACGCATTGTCTCCCGCATCTTCTCGGTTATCCTGTTGTATCTTGCAAGTAGGATTCCCGCATATTGCCCGGCTGTCTGGCGAGGTGAACATCTTTCCCGAAACATCTGGAAGATATCCTCTTCCGGGGTCCAGCGTCCTCCGCCGAATGCTTTCTTCAATCTTTCCTTGACTATCGGCCATGGTGTTTCTTCGTCCGCCTGGATCTGGTTCAAGATGTTACGTCTCACGCGACAAACTAAGGCCGCCCTCAAAGATTCGGCGTCCCCCTGGGGTAGCTGGTCTTCTTCTACCTTAGCCTCGATCCTTGCCATGAGACGATCTCCGCCCTTGAGGAAGTGGTTTAAGTCACCTACCTCGCCACCGAAACGTTCCAGATCCGAAATCGCTTTCCTCAGATCTTGGCATGTCGCCGTTTTAATCCTCATCCATGTTATGGCATTAGCATGTGCTTCCGCTAGAGTATTCCTGGGTAACGGAGGGAGTTCCGGCACAGGCGGTGGCTGAACTTCCTGGACTTGCGGGTTTTCGTGTATATTCAAAACTGTTGGTCTTATCAAGCCGTCCATTTTTCTTGTTTATCGAAGAAATTACAGAAAGGGAAAAAAATAAAATAAAACTTCGAAATGTACGGCGGATAAAAAAAAAAACGAGTCACTTACTGCGATAGCCTGCCCGTTCTGAGTTCCCGGGTTTCGGCACCAGTTATGATTGGTCGAGACAAATGAATTAAAAAAAAGAAAAAGGTTAAGAAGAAACAACACTCACGATGTTTTTATCAATTGGTAACACTTTAAAAAAAATGTTCACGATCGCAATACTTCTCCTTACTATATATAGTAAGTGAAAGTAATATATAGCTTTTTTCAGTCAAATTCATAATTTTTTCAACCAAATTCATAATTTATTCAGTCAATTTCATAATTTTTTCAGTCAAATTCATAATTTTTTCAACCAAATTCATAATTTTTTCAGTCAATTTCATAATTTCTTGTACCCATTTTATACAGTTCGTTTAATGAGGTTTTGCTACCAAGAACTTAACATATTTATTAAGTCTTGTTGTTGTTTATCCATTTAACGTCGCTTTATGTTACTGTGCTTAATCCGACGGTGCAATAGGAGCCCTAAATTTTGCCTATCCAGGTATATTTAAGATAGTGTGGGATCTTTTACAAGTTCCACTTTTTAAATCTTTTAAGAGTCATAGAGCCACCATCTACAAATGTAGGGCCATCTGCTGGTTTTGAACTCGATGCATTTAACGAGCAGTATGAATCTGCCAGGTTTAAACCCGTGACCTTGGGCATATTAATCCTCAACATCTTGTGGAATGCATCAAGGGTCACCTGTGGAGTAGTGGCTTGCATAACAGCCTCTTTTAGAGAACGAAATAAAGAAGGATTTTTACTCCCTAAAAAAAATATAGGGCCATCTGCTGGTTTTGAACTTGTGACCTTAAGGATAGAAGACTGTTATGCGAGCCACTATCCCACAGGTGACCCTCGATTCATTCAACGAGCTGTTTCAATCTGCCAGGTTTGAACCCGTGACCTTGGGGATTTTAATCCTTAACACCTTGTTGAATGCATCAAGGGTCACCTGTGGAATAGTGGCTTGCATAACAGCCTCTTTTAAAGGCCGAAATAACTAAGGCTTTTTACTCTCTAAAAGCAAATATAGAGCAATCTGCTGGTTTTGAACTTGCAACCTTAAGACATCTATTATGCTAGCCACTACTCCACAGGTGACCCTTAATGTATTCAACAAGATGTTGAGGATTAATATGACCAAGGTCACGGGTTCAAACCTGATAGATTAAACGAACTGTATAAACTGGGTACAAGAAATTATGAAATCGACTGAAAAAATTATGAATTTGATTGAAAAAATTATGAATTTGACTGAAAAAATTATGAATTTGACTGAAAAAAGCTATATATCGTTCTGAGGAAGTTAATAGTAAAATGAATTTATAATTAGAAAGATAATAGTAAGAAAAATAATGAATAATTAAACTGAAAACAAAAATTGAAAATTTGGAGAAATTAAATTTATATAAAAAATCAATGCTGCATTACATTGACAAACCAATTTTACTTCACATCTATAACGTCACGTGACACTGCTGCTACATCATAAACAGATTAGCTCATTGCTACTCACCTGTATTTCTTTTATATCACATCATTAAACATAGTCACTATCAACATCTTTCGTAATTTGTAGAATTTTAATTTAATATATTTTATGTATAAATTGGATTCGACAAACCGCAAACAAAGATAATGAAGTGTAATTTTTGTTTTCTTTTTGCTTTCACTTACCTATATATGGGATATATAGTAAGGGAAAGTATTGCGATTGTGAAAATTTTCGAATTCCATTTTTCAACGGAAATTCACGTTTTAGGGTCCCCTGAGTCCAAATGACCAAGTCCCGTAAAAAGGTCTCTGTGTCCGTGAGTGTGTGGCAGGTCCAGCGCGTAAACGAAAAATCATATGAAACTAAAATTTCATACTTAAGGCATCTATATGCCTAAGATGTTACAGCAACGTTTTTACCAAAATCAGCTAACCAAAAGCATCACTTTATACCGTGCATTTTGCACCTATCTACGATTTTCTCGAATACATCTCGCTAATATTTAATATCATGTAGGTTTCATTCTGCTTGAAATAGTCTGACAGGGCTTAAATGCCGATATTTCAAAATTTCTTCCTCTAAAGTACCTTCAATTTAGTAGTTTTTATGAAATCCACCATATCATCTCATTATTAAATCTAAAAAAACAGGTAAATGTATAAGTTGATCAAATTCGATAACCAATTAAAGGAGATAATAATAATAGGCTTAGCGAACCCGAAGGTTCGATGCCGATACCACCAAATTCCGCCTACACAGACTCGTCCAATGTTCACCATTCAAACCCAAGCTTAACGCAATCCTCCCATCTCCGCTTCGGCCTACCTTTCGGACGCCTACCAGTCGGATCAGCAAATACCAACTTTCTCGGAATCCGCTCGTCATCGAGCCTAACAACTTTACTCGCCCATTTGAGTCTCCGCGATGCAATCAGCTCAATTATATTCCCAGGATGCAATTCCGCGTTGTGCTACCTTCTAAACCCTCCAGTGGCTTCATCTCTCTTCGGACCAAATATTTTACGCAATACCTTATTTTTGAAAACCTTAAGCCGTTGTTCATTCTTCAAAGTAAGCGGCCACGTTTCACATCCATAAAGAACCGTTGGAAGAATAATAGTTTTATAAATTCTAATCTTTAAGTTTTTAGATAAAAGCCGCGAACTAAGTAACTTAGCAACTGAATAATAACACGCATTTCCCACCTTTAACCGGGACTTTATTTCTTCCTAGATTTCATTTTTTCTAGTTATAATTGAACCTAAATACTTGAATTTCTTTACGTGTTCAAATGTATGACCTGATACATCAATATCACCAAGATCGACATCGTTTCTGCTACTAATCATATACTTCGTCTTATCGGTATTTAATTCGAGTCCTATTTCTTTACCGGTTTTTATTAACACACTTGTATTTAGTTGTATGGTTTCCGTGTCTTCCCCTAGCAGTACCAGATCATCGGCATACCCCAAAACCGGAATCTTGTCACCCATATTAAGCCTTTCTCGGTACACATCACCTTTTCTATGACATATTCTAAAGCTATATTAAATAACACAGGTGAAAGGGAGTCACCCTGTTTCAAACCCGATCGCACCTCAAATCTCTCGGAGTAATTATGACCGATTCTAACTTTATGGAATGCTTCCGACAAACACATCTCTACTAGATTTACTAACTTTCTAGGTATTCCCTGTTCAATCATGATGTTATATAGCTTCTGACGGTCTATTGAATCATAAACCTTTTTAAAATCGATATAAAGTTGATGGACTACAATTAAAGGAGATAAGTGCAAAAATATTTGTTTAATCCAAATTTATATTTTTGGACTTAAGAACAGTAATATGCATATATAATATACCGTTGGAATGCAAAAGAATTTAGAAAAAATATTATCTTATACATAATATTGTAAAAGTTAACGGAGAGTGATGAAAATCCGATAAAACATACTGATTGTCGTAGATAACAATAGATTATTTAGTAATACACATCTTTCTATAAAAATCAAATGTAAATAATTCTTTAACAATTTATTTTCGTTTCTAAATTTGTTTAAAAATTCTTTAATAAATAACGGAGGTAAGTGAAAGTCGTGTGTTGGGCGCACCAGATTTTGTCTGTGTCTCGACATTAGAAACAAGATAGTTATACTTATATTAGATTAATTATAGTAATAGGTTAAATTGTTATTCAATCAATTTCCTCATCAACCATAATTCTATTGGGTTGATGCAAAATTAATGCAGGTTTCCTCTATTGCAATATCTTAATTCCAATTGTGTAAACAAAGCTAATCCTAACATTGATCCTTATTATACCAAAACAAACCTTATCTAATACCCTCTCTTTCACCATGAATTTGTTTAGTAAAATCGTTTTGTTCAGTGTGTTCAAAGGTCTTGAATCGAAAATGTCAAAGTGCGATTTTCGTCAAATTTATTTTTACGAATTTAAATTAGGGCGCAGCGCTGCGCAAACGGCTCGTAATATTAATGAAGTGTGGGGTCAGGGGGCTATTAATGAGTGCACGGTGCAGCGTTGGTTCCAGAAGTTTCGCAGAGGAGATTTCGACCTCGAAGACCAGGAAGGTCGGGGCCGTCATCTTGCTCTGGACAACGACCAGCTGAGGTCAAAAGTGGAAGAAGACCCAACCAAAACCACACGAGAAATGGCGGCGGAACTCGGAACTCAAAAATTGCAACGTCTTTGCCCAGCATTGATGAATCGGAAGGGGCCGATCCTGCTCCACGATAACGCCAGACCACACGTTGCACAACCAACGCTTCGACGACTGCACGAGTTGGGCTACGAAGTTCTCCAACATCCGCCTTATTCACCTGACCTCTCTCCTACAGACTTCCACTTTTTCAGGCATCTGGACAACTTTTTGAGGGAGAAAAATTTTCAAAACCAGGACGACATTGAAAATTCTTTTCGTGATTTCATTGAGTCCAGGGATTCGGATTTTTTTTCTGGTGGAATAAGAAAGCTTGTTGAACGTTGGCAAAAGTGCATTGATTCAGATGGAAATTATTTTGATTAAATATATATGTTTAAAGTAAAGATATGGCGTATTTACAATACCTACTAAAAACCTGCATTAATTTTGCATCAACCCAATAACTTTAGTCTAATAAGTTGCCATTTTATTCTGTTAAATATACAATAGCGATCCGGTAGAAGTAGGCATAGCCAAAATTACTCAATATATTTTAGGTGTAACCTAATCGTGGTATATAGTCACCTTATAATAACCATTTATAATAATAAAGTCACCTTTGCAACATAAATGTGATCCAACGAGTGGGAATATTTTTACTTGAAAACAACTTTGATAAATGTAATTGTTAAAATTATAATATTTATATTTCTTGAAAATGTATACGCCTTATAATGATGGAGTAGTTGTTGACCATTTTGACTTTATGGTTAAGAAGTTTGTTGAGGGTGCAGCCACCAAGAAAACACTCCAATAAGAAAAACATAAAATAAGTGTGTTTTATTGGTAGTTCCTTTGTTACCACATCCCCAAACCCCTGCTCAATCATATGCGTTTTATAGTCACTAATCATAAACGGATTTATGCATATTTAAATAAAGACAAAATAAAATATTCGCGAGCAAAGCCGCGGGTTACAGCTAGTTTATTTATACATTTCATAAATACATAAATTGTCTTTAACTCAGCTTAAAATACTCGTAGTCTTCATATATTATATTGATGACAAAAATTATATCACTGATCTTAATCTTAAAAGAAATTTTAGAAAGAAATATACGAATAAAATTTTGCTAATATTTAAAGTCAATCAAACTAATTTTGTTATAAACAACAATAAAATACGTTCGTAAACATAATTTACATGTTTAAGGCAGATTAATTCGGTGAAATTTTGCCGATGTGAAAAGATTATTTGTACTGTATGTGTTTATAACATTTTAGTAACTTTTAAATTCTCATAGACATATAATATTGTAATTTACTAAAGAACAGTTAGATAATCACAAATTCATTTAAAATTTGAATTTATCTTAAAAAAACATATAATTATACGTTTTTCTACAGTAAATCAAAGGTGGACATCAGAAAAGTCAAAATTAAATGTTTAAACTTTAAAAGCCATTTTATGTGTCAAATATGATTTGAGCAATTCTTGGTAATATTTTTTACAATATTTTAAAAAATGACAACAATTTAATGAAACGAATTCAATCAATTAAAAAATATGTCAAGGAATAAAATATTATACATTTTTGATATTTATAAATTGTACTTATTTTAAATTAAAAAAATATTTAAGTTATTATTTTTATTCAGTATGAAACTTTTTTGTTGATAACCCCCCCCCCTTCCCCTTCTGAGAGTTGTCCCGCTTTGCCCATCTAAAAATCTGGTCACCTTATTCTAACAAGGAGTGATAAAAAGCCGAAAAAAACTTACTGAATTTCGTAGATAATATTATAACATATTATCTAATAACATCTTTATATAAAAATCAAATGTAAATAATTATTTAGCAATTTATTTTTGTTTCTAAATTTGTTTAAAAATTCTAAAATTGATATTAATAACAGAGGTACAGCGGTTTTGCTAATCATAACTCATTGCATGTCATTCAAATGAGTACTTATAATTTTTCTGGAAACGTATAGTAATATGTATATTATTATAACTGGAAACCATAATGTGAATGTATATTTTATAAATAAGAACGCATAGAAACAACCAACACACACTTATATTTGAATTAATAATCACATATGTGAAGATATGGGAAGGTTATCATGTTTAACCAGTGTTGCCACAGTTAAACAAATTTTGTTTTACGTTTTAGAAAAATATATTTGTCAACCATTTAGAATAGTAATAAAAACTATCCTATCATTTATGTTGGACCAAATAACAGATACTTACGAAGTTTGATCAAAGTCGGTTCAGTAATTTCAGAATTTATCGCGAACAAACATTGTGACACAAGATTTTTATATATATCTCTATTTTGATATCTAGGTTTGAGGATATCCTAGGAGCGGAGCTATGATGTTTAGTACGCTAGATTTAAATGACGGATACCATCAAATCAAAATGCATCCCAAGGATCAATCCAAAACAGCATTTACATTTGAATGGGGCTACTTCGGGTTTACAAGGAGGCCATTTGGCTTAAAAGACGCTACCATTACCTTCCAAAGACTCATGGACTTCTTATTTTCAACCCCAATGAGGTTCAACACGTTGAACATCTCAAAATGTTTTTGTTCGCCTGCGCCAATATGGACTGAAGCTGTCGGGAGAAAAATATACTTTGGGACAGTGTCGTATACATTTTTTGTGACATACCATTTCCAAATACGGGGTTAAACCGGATATTCAAAAAGTACAGGCGATCCGAAAAATGACAATTCCTAGAAATGTTAAATGGATACGTCGGTTACTGGGAACGCTAAACTATTATAGACGTTTCGTTTCCGATATGGCGGAATGTTTAGTGCCCCTTAATGATCTATTGAAAAAGAGTCGGAAAATATTGATAACACTACTCATGGAGGATAACATCCATAAATGTATATCTCGATTACAGGCAGCGGCTGTCCTCGTGTTCCCAGATTTCACAAAGCAGTTCCATATCACCACGGATGCCTGCGAACAGTGCTTTCCCAAGACAGAATTGAGGAAGAACGACCTGTAGCATACGCCAGTAAGCGTCTCACCAACGCCGAATCACGTTATAGTGCTTTACATCGCGAATTATTGGGTATTGTGTGGACGATCGAGCACTTCAGGTCGTATCTGTTTGGGCGGAAGTTTAAGGTCCATACCGACCTTTGTTGTGGATGGACAAATTGAAGGAGTCATCGGCTCGTATTATCCGCTGGAAAGAATTTTTAAGCCAGTACAACGTGGAGGTGACTTAAAACCTGGCGTGGAAAATATCGTAGCGGATTAGTTGTCTAGGGCGATCGAGGTAAACGCAATAGAGATGGACCGTGGGGAAACTTCCTGATCTTTAGGTCAGTTTTTGCAGGAGTGGACTCCTGATGATGAAGGGGAACATGATCCGGTAGTCCCCTCCGACGACGGCGATTCTACAATAGCGAAGACCTTTTATTATTGCTTGGTTGGTAAGGCAGTCGCTGCGTGATGAGTTAGTGAGGGATAGAGAAGTGAAGAGAGACTTCTCGAATCGGTTATTGGGTGGCAAGAGAACGATTCCAACCGTATTCATCTCTCAAAGAGATTTCTCCAATGAATAGACACCAATACTTGCTCGCCAGGCAGAAGAGAGTGAAAAAAGATCAAATATGGTTGGTTTACTGCCAGAAGTAAGATAGCCATCTTGTAATCTTCGGCTGACTCCTGGTCAACCGTCTGCTTACTCGATTCGAACTGGAAATAGTCTCCGCTTCTTATATATTTTTTTGTTTTGCCAGACTTATTTATTTAATATTTATTTTCTCTCTATATATTTTTTCTGTTCTCCAAAGGCTCTTTTGTATATTTTTAATTTCATTGAATAATTTTTCTATAATGTCTCTAGCGTCTTTCTCTCTCACTCTGTTTGCTTTTCCACCTCGTTTTCTACATTTTTAATGTTCTGACCTCCTGCCATGTTAACGCCTAGTCCCTACCCGCCCACTTCGACGAATTCCTTCACTATTTCACCCATAACTTTTATCACATTATCGCAGTCTCTGAAACATGACTAAAGCACTATAGTCCCTCCTCTTCCGTTTCCCGCCCTTACAATTCCTTAACTCGCCATGACTGGATTGGCCGGACAGGTGGTGGTGTGGGACTTTATGTCCACAATATCCTGAAATCTCGTGTCCTCTATCTCTCATCCCAATCTGATTCTTACCATATTGAATTCCTAAAATCTCCTATAACACGCATCCTCTCATTTTAGCAGTGGTTTATCGCCCTCCTTTGTTCCAATTTGAACCATCGTTTGAATCAATCCTTTACAGATATGTCCCTCTATAGAATAATATCATAATTTGTGGTTATTTTAACACCAACTTCCTTTCCGACTCCAATGATAGACACTACCTGGATAACTCCTTCTCTTTCCACCTGTTCATCGTTCCATATGCTCCAACTCACCACACTCATCGTTCTGACACATCCATATTATCGATTCATCTCACAACCTTCTTTCCGCTGCTCTATCTCTATCTCCAAATTTCATATAATTTCCAAATTCAGCATGCCTTCCAAAAACCGTAACTTTCCAAAACTTAGATTGCCTTATCCGAGAAACTATTGCACCCAATACTGAAACCCTAAATTATAATTCAATTTATACCTGTTCCTCCATCGATTCAATGGTCCACATTCTCACCTCCAATCTTCTAAGTATCCTCGAAATCCATGCTTCACTCAAAACCCGCATCTCCCGTCGCCGCCCCGCTCCCTGGATGAGTCCAGAAATAAACTAACCCAGAATAAACTAATGCTAAATCCTATGAAAACTCAGGCCATACCAATAGGTTGCAATTCCCTCCTCAGATCCAATACCACATTTCTGAGTCTAACCCTAAATGATCACCTTCACTTCCTCTGTCAAAACCTGGGTATACCATTGACCAAACTCTTTCCTGGAAACCCCATATTGCCCAAATCTCCTGAAGAACAATAAGCACCCTCAAATTTTCCATTACTCCCACCATCTTATTTTACTATCCACCCTTAAGGTCCTTATATCCGCACTTATTTTCCCCCACTTTGACTATTGCTGCTTAGTATATGGTGGCCTCTCGACTGTGCTTGAGGACAGGCTAAAACTAATCATGAACATATTTTTAAGATTTGTTCTCAGTTATCCGAAGAGGTCTCATGTGAACACTTTTTACAGCGAGTGGCTCCTTCCCCAATTTACAGAAAATATTTCCTAGGACTATACCTTAATCATACCATTAACTCCCAGCATCCTCTCTATATCCACAGTCTCCTACAATTTAAATCTTCAGTTAACTCATCATCTTACTCACTTGAAACATGATCGCGCTATTCTGACCTTTACATTCCTACCCGTAGGGCTAAAACTTTTAATCATTCCTTCCTTGTCCGCTTTTTTAATTTCTGGAATTCTCTACCTACTCATATCCGCCATGCTGCCTCTCCCTCTCCTCATTTAAATCCCAACTTTTCCAATACCTTTTATTATCCCAAAAAGACGCTTAACAATTATGATATTTATATTCTTGATATCATACTTTAAAAGAAAAGAAATATTGGTTCGTTGTCTATATTTAAACTCTGTTATCTATTAATTTATTTTCAACACAATATTTTCTAAGAATGGTTTTAATTTTATGGTCTTATTATTTCTCTCTCTCTCTCTCTCTCTCTCTCTCTCTCTCTCTCTATATATATATATATATATATATATATATATATATATATATATATATATATATACTAATATTATAAAGCTGAAGAGTTTGTTTGTTTGAACGCGCTAATCTCAGAAACTACTGGTTCTAATTGAAAAATTCTTTTGTGTTGGATAGTCCATTTATCGAGGAAGGCTATAGGCTACATAACATCACGCTGCGACCAATAGGACCGAAGAATCAGTCGAAAATCTGAGAAAAAACGGGGAAAATTTGGGAAAAAAAAACTCGCATCCCAATGATTCCAAATGATTTACCTTTTATTTTTAAATAATTCAATTTCCCGTTAATTTATATTTTTCCGTAACAATTAATCTCGGAGGTAAACATTTAAACACGTACCCTGAAGAATGGTCCCTCCCATTTTGCAATGGATAAATAAAGGCTTAGAAGAAGCCATTGAAAGATTACTAGTGCATCCAGCGCATATAGCAATCCTCTTTAGGATACCTCCGGGTAACAGAAGGACAAATCTGACAGCTATACATATTAAATTTATATTTGTATTTGTTCGAAAATAAAACCAGAGGGTAAGAAAAAAAAAAAAAAAAAAAAATAAACACGTAGGAATAGATTTACGTCAAGATCGGGTTGCGGAGAAAATCAGTATGCTCTTCTGCCACAAGAAAATAAAACTAAAAATGTCATTTACGCGGAAGTACTTTAAAATATATTCTTTTAAAAACTTCTTAATAGAAATCATAATAACAGAAATTGATGCAGACGAAGTCGCTGTAGAATATAGAAAAGATGACATGTACTAAGAAGGTTTAAATTTGGGTGATAAAATTCAGGTTCTGGGAATCGCCGATGATTTTGGTACTGCTAGGGGAAGACACGGAAACTATACAACTAAATACAAGTGCGTTAATAAACACCGGTAAAGAAATAGGACTCGAAATAAATACTGAAAAGACAAAATATATGATTTGTAGCAGAGACGGTGGCGATCATAGTGATATTGATATATCAGAGTATACTTTTGAACACGTAGACAAATTTAAGTATTTAGGTTCAATGATAACGAGCAAAAAATAAATCCCGGAGGAAATAAAGTCCTGGTTAAAGGCGGGAAATGCGTGTTATAAATCAGTTGCGAAATTACTTAGCTTCTGTCTAAAAACTTAAAGGTTAGAATTTATAAAATTATTATTCTTCCGACGATGAAACGTGGCCGCTTACTTTGAAGGACGGACAACAGCTAAAGGTTTTAGAAAATAAGGTACTACAGGTAAAATATTTGGTCCGAATAGAGATGAGACTACTGGGGAGTATAGAAGGTTACACAACGCGGAAATACTTATATCAATCTATATTATTATCTACATTGTTAAGTCATGTTTTATTTCAAGAGTCATTTTTAACTTTAATCGTTATTACCTAGAAGCATACACATTTATAAATTTAAAAAAATTACTATTTCTTTTGATTTATTCGAGTATAATAATCAGAACTATTATTTGAAGCATATTTAGGACTTTTATTAGCTGTATGTCTATATTTATAAAAGAAAGTACCACTCAATTTTCTGGTATCTAAAAAATTACTATAGTTGTGAGGCTAAAATCTTTCCTGGAGTTTCGTGCAATAAGGCAGGATTTGAAAATCTTCGCCCAAAAAGTGGTTGAACAACCTAAATGTAAAATTGTCTTAATCTGATATGTATCAGCAAAGGTACCAAGATTTTATAAGAAATGTATTTAAGCATATTACTGTTGTTATCTATTCGTTTAATGTCACTTTTATACTACTATGGCTAATCGTATGATGACTAATTTTTTCCTCTCCAAGTTTAGTTAGGATAGAGATGTTTAAAGAGTTCATGAAATCGCAAAGGCTTGGGACCACCATTTTACGTCCCCTTCGAAGGAGGGCATAACTAAGGTTGTTTTTTACTCCCATTAAAAAATCTTAATGGCACCTGGCTGGTCACTACATACAGGTGACCGACCCTTTTAAGCATATTGCGTTTCATATCTGTTTCGAGTGTAGGTTCTTATGAAAATACGTTCAATTGTTATTTATTTTTTAGAAATTATTTCAATTGTCTAAAAAACTATTAATTTCAAGAACATAATTTCTGAATTCTAAAAAAATGGGAGTGATTCAGGTGTAAGGTTTTTCCGACGAATATCAATAATTCATATTTAGGCTGTCAACGGTTTGTGACGATTATTTTTACATATTAAGTGATTATGGGTATAACCACTTCTACTGGTTTGCTATTGTAAATTTGACAGGAAGAAGTCAAGATCGGGCTTTAAATGATAACAAAGAGTAGCTGATAGTTGATATTTATTATAGCCAATCTTACCATAAACACGAGCAAGCGAGCAAAGCTGCGTGTCACAGCTAGTATATATATATATATATATATATATATATATATATATATATATATATATATATATATATTTATCCATAATTGAAAATAGTAATTAATTATGTTCCTTTTGTCTGTTGGCCAGAAATGTTGTATATTTCAACTGCACAAACCTGTTATTCTTATGGGTCTACCCAGTCCCAGAATAAAAATAATATTCTCTATTCTATACACACACACACACACACACACACATATGTTTTTTAAATGGGTAATTTCCCATATAAATAACTATAGTAAGGGCAAAAATTGTTGGCACACCATGTTCTTTCTTTATAGAATCAATTTAAAAAATTTTGTTTACCCTATAATATACACTGCACAATAGGTATGTTGATTATAAACAATAAACTATTTTGTATTTAAATATGTATCCTCTAATTGAGAATGGATGACACAGGTAGCAAGAAGGGTTAGGACAAGGATGGCTGCAATGGTGGTCACTAACTGATCCCTACAACCTGGATGTAGCCCAAACCATTACTTCAACTATCATTCTGTATAATCACTATAAAAGTAATCTACTTAATCATTATATTTTTTATAATTGTTAACGCTCTCTCTTAACACATCTTTTGTTTCAGGAATAAGAAGAAATGGAAATGGATGAAAAAATGGAAACAATGGTCCTAGTAAGGGACGCAGTGAAAACATTCAGAGCTAAAAGAGTTCTTAGATCTCTAAGCTTGTCAGTGAAGAAGCAATCACTGTTAGTGAAAATACATTTCTTATTATTAATCTATGATAGTTATAGGACAGACCACAAGTAATGGCCAACTTGTCACACTATATCACTAATCCTATTATGATTTCTTTAAAACAGAAGAATGACTTTTTTGAGAGAAGTGTTTTTTCCAACAAGAAGAGGACATAAATTTCTTATAAAACATAATTGTTAATTATTAGACTACTCTTCTTTATAAGAGTGCTAACATTTTGACTATTTCCAAGAAAAAAAATGATTTTATAAGATATAATTTTTATCTATCAATATTTGTACAGCTATGGCTTGCTCGGTCCAAGTAGCTGTGGTAAGACAACCTTACTCAATTGCATATTGGCAGTGAAAAGGCTGGACTCCGGTTTCATCAACTTAAAAGTCAGATGCAGTAAAGAAATAGGCTACATGCCACAGGTAGCTATTACCAATTAAATTATATTATGTCATCATATACATTATATAACATAAATCCCATGCTTATCTTCATCTTGTTCTGTTTGATCTTTGGCATTATTTTATACCAAAAGAAACCTTTCGGAGAAGTTCAAAGGTGTTAAAGAGCACTGCATGTTTAAAAGACCATTCTCTAGAGTAGGTTTAGGAACAAAATATAGGGTTACAAAACTTGAGATGTTGATTCTTTTTGTTGACTATCCTTTCAGAAGAATATGCATTTTTTTTTTTTTTATTAATAAAATCTGTTTTGTAATTATTAAGAAAAATCATTATATGTTCCAAAAACATTATTTATTCCAATTGTGAGAAAAGACAAATACATCTAAGCGGTGCATAGAATCAAACAGAAATAATTGCTTTTATTGATATTTACAACTGTATTTATAATAAGTACAATAAGTAACTGGGCTAATTTACACTTATGGGCATGATAATGTATTTTGAAAATAGATAAAAGAGTAGATGTTCCTCCCTTAACATAGGCTGCATAATCCTCTGCGGTGTGTTGCTGAGGTCCATAATATCTATGTTCGGGTTATTGATTACTATTGCAGCCCTGTGCCTCCTCTCTCCACTGCTCGATGGTATGATTCTCGACAGGAAGCCGAATCCTGTAACAGTGTATCCACATGGCATGTATGTAAGGCCATGACATTATACCAACATGAAAGAGCACAAATTTTTTCTGCCAGGGTGTGCCTGCAACCCATGTTCAGTTGAAGGACATTAATCCTATTCATATTGTGTTCTTCTCGCTGACTCTTCTGATATCCAGATGGCCACTTAACAGTATCAAGTTCCTTAGCCTTAGAAATTGGCAAACCCTCCTGTACACAATAAGCACTGTTGAAAACTAAGGTCATAAATGTAACCACTAATGAAGTTAAAAGTTATTTATTAAGTAGAACTTGTTTAACAATCAACACATGGCATGAAAGGTACAATTGCGCAGCTCACCAGCTAACTTAAGATGGTGCTTACCATAATTGATATACAAAGAGGATATACAGAAAATACATACAATAATATTTACATATAATAATTAACATTTAACACTCCTCCTTATTTATTATTGTCCTTAATATTCTTGACACCTAAGAGGGTACGTAAACCCTTAAACTTGACTTTTAATAATGGTTTTGTTAATATGTCACTTATTTGTTTGTCGGAACTAATATGTGTAAAACTGAATGTTTTATTAAAATTCTCTAATACAAATTTTTACCATCACTCTTTTGAATCATAAACAGCGCACTTTTGTTATCAATGAAAAATGGGGTCAATTCATTGTAAATGTCAGTTTCTTGATAGAGGTGCACAATCCAAATGAGTTCCTTCACAGCTTCACAAGCCGCAATAAACTCTGCCTCAGCTGTAGATAGAGCAGTGCAATTTTGTTTTCTTGATCCCCAAGCCACAGCTCCTCCAGACATCATAATCAAGAATCCGCTAGTTGATTTTCTTGTACAGAGATCACCGGCATAGTCAGCATCTGAGTATATCTGCAAACTGCTTAATTTTTCATACACTAAGCCATAATCCCAGGTCCCTTTTAGGTACTTAAAGATCCTTTTTAGTCGCGTCCAATGATCCATAGTAGGATTATCCATGAACCTACTTAAATAATTAACTGAATAGGCAAGGTCAGGTCGAGTTACATTTTATAAGTATAGTAGGCTTCCAATTGCATCTCAATAAGGTTTATCTATGGCATGGTCATGATTTATTTCATCATGGTGGGGTTCCATTGGATTGTTTGTTTGTTTGGGCTTTAAGGCGTGAAACTTCAAGATCATCAACGCCTGTGCATCTTTAATCTTTAATCGCTAAGGTAATATTAGAAAAGGAACGGTATAAATAGAAGTGAAATATAAAGAAAAATAGTAAAATGAAATAATTGTCATAAATTTAAGAGAAATACATCAATTTTAATAAACCTTATCATCATTCATCATTTATTATCGTCATCCGTTATTACTTAAAATCTTTTAATCTTTACCTCGTCACTATTTCTTACAATTTTATCAAATACTCATAAGTAATAACTCAAGTACTCTCAAGTAATGACTTTTGGCTATTTTTTAACAATCAAATCAGTAAACATAACTTAGCTTCTTGGAATTTTCCTAACGGACATTCTAGTTCTCATATTTTCCGTTCCACGCAATGAGCGTTTTTTAAACTGAGAAACATCACTTCGTAGGCAAAGCTTGCACGTCATGTAAGTATTTTTTCTTATTTATAAGGGTCTTTTTTCATCGCCCATTTCTTTCTCCCCCTTTCCATACTCATATATTTCTCCGTTACATATCCTGACATATAATTATTAGTTTAATATTACATTATTTTAAAATTTAAATTATTATTTTTTATTCATACTGTTTCTCTTTTGTAATGACTATATTTTTTTTATATATTACCTATACTCTTAACTATGTTTTTAATATATTACCGTCATATATCAACTCATAATTGTTAATATTTAAAATTTTAATTGTTCACATATTTTTCCTTTATCATTTTTTTTTTCATTTACTGAGTCTCTATTTATATATTCTCATTACAATATTATCATCTCAATTATGTCTACTTCCATACTTTATAACTATCATCTTAATTTTGTTTATTTCCATACTTTATAACTGTCACCTTATTTCCATACTTTATAATTGTCATCTTATTATCATTTTACATTTAATATTATTTATGTTCCCATAATTTATTACTGTCATATTATTATTATATACCTAACGCATTATTAAGTCTAATTACATTGGTTGTTATCTTGTTTCTTTTAGCCCTGATGAAGGCCCACATTGTAGGCCGAAACGTCGGCACATAATAAAAATAACTCTTATTTTTAATTGTATGGTTTTAATTTATGACCGCACCCCCAACCATCTTCCTCATCCAATTTTAATAAAGATTTCCGAAGAAATGGAAAAAAAAAAAAAAATATATATATATATATATAAAGAAAAATATCACTATTAATCACTGCAGATATATAATGCTAATTACGATAAGTGCTAAATTTTATTTGAAATGTTATTTATTTTAAAAAAATTAAGTATTTTTGATATTTTGGCTATATCATCACCTAGACTAATTGAAATGTCTGAAGTAAGTCCCAATGTAGTCAAACTCGAAATGTAAAAGGGGCATTCTTAAAAAATATGTTTGACCGTTAGCATATTATTACAGTGTTGGCATTTTGGGGGTGGATGTTTGCTGATGAGGTAGGCATGGGTTAGATTCGTATGTCCTATTCTAAGCCTAGCAATAATTACTTCCTCTCTACGGTTGGATCGATTAGATGGGGCCCAAGGTTTTACAGATTTTTTAATAATTTTGAGTTTGCTTGGTGGGCTATCATTCCACATGGATTGCCAGCTGGCTGCCACTTCCTTTTGAGGGGAAGACTTATTTTCTGCGGCGTTAAGATGGCGGTACCATCGGCTCGGGAGTGCAAGTGCCTGTTTGGCTGCTGCGTCAGCGAGCTCGTTACCTTTAATTCCGATGTGGCTCGGCACCCATATAAAGTATACCGATTTTCCCATATTTTCAAGCGTATTTAGGTAAATACGGATCTTGTGGATGATGGGGTGGGTAGGGTACAGATTTTTTAGACCGTTTAATGAACTCAAAGAATCCGCGATTATTGCTATTGTCGTTGAGGGAATTGACACCGAAAAGTGGAGAGCTGAAGCTATTGCATGCAATTCTGCGGTAAATATGCTACATAATTTATGGAGTTTTAATTTGTGGGTTGAATTTTGTGTAACAAAAGAAGCTGCTGTGGATTCGTTTGATTTAGATCCATCCGTGTAAATAAGAAAGGGTTCCGGTAGATTCTGGAGGAGGAGCGAGAATTTAGTTCTGTACTCAGAGGGTGAAGTATTGTTTTTTGACAATCGAGATGAATGTATCCACGTTTTTGGAGGTTTTTGTGTCCATAGAGGATTGTTAGTTTTTTGTTTATGTAATGGAATTTGTTTAAGAGATGTAATAACTGAATGGATTCTCTCAGCTAAGGGGAGGGTTGAATTGGGTTTTTTTTTTCAAAGATTTTGGAAAATTTCGGTTTAAAAATATATTTATGAGTTGGGTTGTCGTTTTGAAGAAGGAGTTTGGAGACATAATTTATAGCTAATTTTTCCTTTTAAATAAGAGGGGGGTTATTCCTGCTTCTGAACACAGACTTAGACTAGGACTAGTTCGAAACGCCCCCGTTGCAATACGGATCCAAGAATGGTGGACGGCATCTAGCTTAATAAGAATACGATCACGAGCAGAACCATAAATATAACATCCATAGTCTAATTTAGACTCCACTAAAGACTGTCCTAGTTTTAGTAAAGTAAGTCTATCTGCGCCCCAGGAAGTTCCGCTCAGGAAACGTAAAATATTTTAGTTTTTTGTAGTATTTTGTTTTAATTTAGAAATGTGAGGTTCCCAAGTCAGTCTTCGGTCGAAAGTCATCCCTAAGAATTTTTGGCTAGTGGTATATGGGATCAAGGAATTATCTAAATAGAGCTCGGGAGAAGCAGGTGTATTTCTTTTTCTGCTGAAATGAAGACATTTTGATTTTTCAGAGGAGAATTGTAGACCAGTGGAACGAGACCAATTGCAGATTCTGCTAATGGCTTCTTGTAATTTAAGATTTATGACGCCAATGCTATCAGACCGACAAATAATAGCTAAATCGTCCGCGAATAACAGTGGTTTTACACATCTTGGAAATTTGAGTCCCCAGTCATTAATTGCTAGACAGAATAAAGTTGGACTGAGAACGCATCCCTGTGGAACCCCGCTGACTTGTCCATGTTCTTCAGATACATCACTGCCTATTTGAACTCTGAATTTTCGATTTGCGAGAAATTGTTTGATGTACTGGAACATTTGACCTCTAATACCGACAGATGATATTTTTTTTAGAATTAATGCGTGGTTTATTCTGTCGAAGGCCTTGTTTATATCGAAAAATACTGCTATCATCTGTTGGTCAGAGACGAAGGTATATTGGACTTCAGCCTCCAATGTTATCAGATGGTCAACCGTGGATCTACCCTTGCGGAATCCGGATTGGAATTGCTGGATTAAATTCTTGTTCTCAATATACCACATCAATCTTCTGTTCACCATTCTTTCCATGGTTTTACTTAAACAGCTTGTGAGAAATATGGGACGATAGCTATTTGGTACTCTTCTGTCTTGTCCATTTTTTAGAATTGGGACTACAAGAGAGTCACGCCAGGTGCTTGGAAAGTGTCCAGTAGACCAGATACGGTTGTAATACTCAAGTAGCCAATTCAGAGTGTCTATGGGTAGATGTTTAATCATGTCATAATGGATATTATCAGGTCCTCGAGTTGTTCCTCGAACGATTTTTAGGATATCTTTGAACTCCCACATTGAAAAAGAAATATTATAGTCTGAGGTCTCAGTATTATATAAATTTTCAAACTGCATTTCGTCGAAATTGGCATTACTTCCGTTGGAATTATATATACTGGAGAAAAAGTCAGCGAATGAATTTGAAACTAGTCGAGGGTCATCGGAAAGCTGTCCATTTATTGTAATCGTGTAGCAAGAGAGAGAGGGATTTTTCGTAAATTTACGGATTTTGTTCCATACGTCGGAAGACGAAGTAGTGGTATTTATGGAACTTATAAATTTCTTCCAAGACTCTATTTTGCACTGATTAAATATTCTTCTGCATTTCGCCCGCTGTTTTTTATATTCTATCAGGTTTTCAGACGTCATAGATTTTTTGAATTTTTTATAGGCCTTACGTCGGTCTTTAATGGCTGTTTTACAAACATCATTAAACCATGGAACAAGCGGTCTTCTTGGTTGTCCAGAGGTCATTGGTATTGATGCTTTAGCTGCTTCTAATATGGTTCTTGTAATTATTTTACAGCCTTCGTTAATGCTCAAATCTGAGGGAGAATGTTGAGGTGGCGAAGCCAAAGAGGTAAAGAGGGTCCAATCGGCTCTATTTAGCACCCATCTTGGTTTTACACGAGTGGGAGTCATGTTTTTAAATTTTATGAGTAGTGGGAAGTGGTCACTACTGTAAAAATCAGGCAGTACTGTCCAGTCTACTATACCATACAATGCGGAATTGCAAAGCGAGAGGTCCAAGGCAGAATAGGTTCCGTAACTAGAGCTGAGAAAGGTAGGTTCACCAGTATTAAGTAGAAGAAGGTTGGAGATGTCTAGAAAATTTTCGATAATTTTACCCCGCAAATTAATGTTTTGTGAACCCCATAGAGGATTATGTCCGTTAAGGTCACCAATAAGAAGGACTGGTTGAGGAAGTTGGTTGTAAATGTCTAGGAGGTGAGCAACCGTTAAATAAACTGGAGCCCCCTGATGAAGAAGAAGTTCATGAAGCAATCGATAAACTTCGGAATAACAGAGCACCAGGCTTTGACGCACTGTCTTCTGAACTGTTCAAGGAAGGTGGAGAGGAGCACATAACCTTCTAGTCATGATATGGACCGAGGAAGTAATAACAAAAGATTAGAATAAAACAATTCTCTGTCCAATAAATAAGAAAGGGAGTCTACTTGACTGCAAGAACTACCAAGGTATTTCGCTGTTGCCAAGTGCCTATAAAATCTTTTCCAACATACTTTACAAGCGTCTCTTGCCGCATGTTTAAAACATCTTAGGGAGATATCAATGTGATTTTCGTCTGGTAAGACATCTTGGGGAGATATCAATGTGGTTTTCGCCAGGGTAAGTCCACAATTGATAAGATATTCTCCTTAAGCCTTGTCATGGATTGTAGCCGAGAATACCAGATACCCACACATCAATTATTTATCGGTTTGCAGGCAGCCTATGATAGTGTTCAGCGTAAACCACTATATCAGGCCATGAAACATTTCAATATACCAACGAAACTTATACGTCTGGTGAAACTCACCAAAGAAAATATGGTGTGTATCCAAGGCGATTTTCTCAGTGATTTTCGACTGTTAATGGAGTTCGACAAGGAGACTCACTTGCGTGCCTGTTGTTAAATTTATGTCTGGAAAAAGCAGTCAGAGAAAAAGGAATCCAGTCAAGGGGAACAATCTTCAACCGGACGACCCAGATCCTCGGGTATGCAGATGACATGGACATCATAGGAAGATCGAAAGCGGCTGTAGAAGAGGCCTTCCTTGCCTTGTAGTCTTCAGCTAGAAAAATGAGCCTCGCCGTGAACGCTCAGAAAACTAATTACATGGTCGCTAAAGAAGTGAAGCCCCCTGATGAAGTCACTATTCGATTTGGGCCTTATACATTTGAACGTGTGCGTGAGTTTACATATCTGGGCTCTCCAGTAAACGGAAATAATGATATCTCGGCTGAAATAAGAAGAAGAATAGCATCGGCTAACAGGTGCTATTTTGGACTACAGGTAATATTTAGGAAGCAGCTTACTCTCAAGAGCTACAAAGATGAGACTGTACAAGACACTTATAAAGCTTGTACTTACCCATGGATCGGAAACATGGACCTTTTCCAAAAGCGATGAGCGAAATCTATGTACCTTCGAAAGAAAGATTTTACGGCTGATTTATGGCCCAAAAAGTGAAAATCAAACATGGAGAAGGCGAACAAACAACGAGCTGCACTCCTTATTAAAGGGACCGGACGTTGTTATAGTAATAATGATTGGCAGGCTTCGATGGGCAGGTCATCTGGCCAGGATGGATGCAAAGGAAATTCCAAGGAAGCTCCTCGATGAAGAGCTGCATGGAACACGAGGAAGAGGCCGCCCCACACTAGGATGGGCTGATGGTGTGAAGGAAGATTCGAGAAAGGTGCTTGGTGTTGGGAGCTGCAGGACAGCGGCACTTAACAGAAAGGTGCTTGGTGTTGGGAGCTGCAGGACAGCGGCACTTAACAGAAAGGTGCTTGGTGTTGGGAGCTGCAGGACAGCGGCACTTAACAGAAAGGTGCTTGGTGTTGGGAGCTGCAGGACAGCGGCACTTAACAGAACCAACTGGCGGGAGCTATGTGAGGAGTTCAGGACCCAGTGTAATATATTTGAGTTGTTTGTCAATTATTTCCCGCTTCTAAAATGGGTCATTATACTAATATTTATGTTTTGTTATGATAAAATGAGGTATTTTTCTAATTTGTAAAAAACCCTTTATTTTTTAGGAATTAGCATTATTTGAGAATTTTACAATGAAAGAGACTTTTCATTTTTACGGTAATTTTTTCGGAATGGAAGAGAAAGTAATAAACAAACGAATGTATGAGCTTGTCGAGTTCTTGGGACTACTAGAGTGCACCGCTCGCCCCATTTTCACATTTAGGTAAAATACTATTAAAGAATGCTATCGATACTAATAATGTCTTATATATAGAGAGAGAGAGATTTCAATTGTACATAACTGTTATTTTTAGGGGACCTAGTCCCGGAATTAATTTTTGTTCTATTCTACATTTATATTAAAATACTATTTCAAGAATGATATTAATACATATGTATATTAAATTGCTATTTAACGAATGGCACCAATTGTATTGTATTTCTATTAATAATAATGGACACTACAGCGGTGGGCAGAAGCGAAGAGTCTCATTCGCAGTTGCCTTGTTCCACGACCCGACCCTCCTCATCTTGGACGAGCCTACCGTCGGAATGGATTGCGTCTTGTCTGAAAGGTACAAAATGTTTATTACCATATTATCATGTTGCCTCCTTCAGATTAGTTCTCTTCATTCAAAATGCCAAATGTTTTCTATCACAACTAACTAAAGCTTATAATTATAGGATTTGGAACTATTTAGTCAAACTTACTAGTGAAGGCAAGACTATTATTATCACTACTCACTATATTCAAGAAGCCAAAAATTGTGATATGGTAAGATGCCATTAACATTTAATTTTTATTTAAATTATATAAACATGATTAATTAAAAACTAATGATTCATCCAGTTTATATAATAAATAAAAATGAGACCTTTCCTTTTGCTGTTCTAAATCTTGAAACCTCTCTATCATCTCATGATAATTCCCCTTAGAACGTCACCAAGATGATACAAGATAGAAGGCGTGGTGATGATTCCTGGGCTGCATCTGATAAAGATAAAGCCAAGGAATTTGCTACACACCTCTCCAAAGTATTCACTCCTGTAATCCCACATCAATCATACTGCAACAGTGCAAGACTTCCTTATAACACCAATCCCACTTTTCCTACCTCCTAACCCCTCTGAGGTTAAATATCTTCTCCAAAAACTGACCCTCCATATTCTCCTGGACATGATCTCCTTACCCCCCAGATCCTCCGACAACTTCCACAGAAAGCCATTATATTTCTTACTTACATCTATAACTGCATCCTATGCACCACCTATTTTCCTCTGTTATAGAAACATTCCACTATCATTCTTTTCCTAAAACCAGACAAACCTTACAACAACCTCGTCTTACAGACCTATTAGTCTACTCCTCATCCTCACAAAAATCTTTGAAAAGCTCCTTCTTAAAGAATCCTAGCCACATTAGAATCTCAAAATCTTCCTTCCCTTCTGTTTGGATTCCGTCCTCAGCGTTCAACAGTTCAACAAGGACTCTGAGAATTAGACCATATTTTATCAGCCCTACTATGTTTCGTGGCATATAGGGTAATAAAGTAATTTACTTAGAATATACATTTATTTATTAAATATCACTTATTATTATTACACATAAAACTTAGTACAGTGAGACATTGTTATCATCGAGAATACTGAGGTTCTATTTACCACATCATATTGGTAGCTCATCTACTCTGGAAGCCATAGTAAAAAATCGTGTGCGAAATAATAAAAAACAAAACCCTGGCTAATCTTCAAAAACCTTTAAGGGTGGTTTAAACGCTTACACGAACAAAAGGCATATATAAAAAACATCTAACAACTTTCATAAAACCACTTTAAAAAACTAACCACTTTCAAGACCTTAAAACAGTAGGGAGGCGCACATGATGCTAACAATTAAATATAAATTAATGAAGTATCAATATCAGATTCTTACATAATACATATGACAATATTACCCTAATACCACTTATAACATTGACTTTTAATTAACTTATAAATTTTCGATACCAATAAAGAATTGATAAATTCGTCCCCACAAGCTGGATGCCATAAAATACTATGTTTCGTGGCATATAGGGTAATTAAGTAATTTACTTAGAATATACATTTATTTATTAAATATCACTTATTATTATTACACATAAAACTTAGTACAGTGAGACATTGTTATCATCGAGAATACTGAGGTTCTATTTACCACATCATATTACATATAAGTACCTTTGAACATGACTGCAAATTTCTTTCCTGGTTGACCCCCGACATGGCTGGACTTCCTTCCTCTTCCTCTCCGCTCCGGGCTCAGACTCCTCAGGTACTCCGCTATCCCCGCTGTACGAGTGGAGGGGTCTATTTTTTGTATAGCCCTTCTAAGAAGCCTTCCTGCTTGTCGCCCGGAAACTACTCTATTTTGTACAAATCAAAAATATTTCTTCACCTCCCAATATTCTCGATACATAGCATTCACCTAACCTGCGAGGAAAGAAAAATAAAAAACCGTATGGTTTTTGATTTTTCTTAAATTATCAAAAACATAAACTTACTAGAAATACTTCAAACTAGTTATAATACTGTACAACATCTTATGTTAGAATAAACTAAAATAGAAATAGAAACAAACAATAAAATATATTGATAGGACTTCTTAATACAGGTTTACATATAAAAGTAATTCTTTACTATTTTTATTCAATACCTTTCCCTGAGTTTATATTGGCAGTATCATAGTTATTTACAGTTAAATATAAATGATCTTCTTTACTCACAAAAATTTCAAAACGCTAAAATTTTATATTTTACATGAAATGCAGTGCTTATGAAATTAATTTTCTTTTTTACCTTTCAGATAATCAGTTGATTAACGTAATGCATAATACATACTATAATAGTAACAAATACAACATATAATATTCATTTGATGTTTTCTTATCATGTGGCAAATTATTAAAACCAAAATGAATCTACTATTAGGTCTCTAAGGTACCTGTTAAACCTCTTTTCTTTCAAATAGTCATATTACTCTAATAACACATCCTCAGTATTCTCATCATTTTTTAAATTATACTTATAATATAAAGCTATAACAGTGTTAAATGAATGGTATGAATATAGAAGAGATTTTAGCGTCACAATCAGGGTAGTCTTAAGAAGTGGAATGAATCTCAGATTTTAACCAGAAAATAATAATAAAAATAGCTTAACTTTCTGATGACCTTTTAACGATAAAAATTAAATTATCAGGAAGACCTACTAGAATTTTAGACATTTAATAGCATGATCGATATAAATATAACAACAGTGCTCTGGGTGTACAAAAAAGACATTACCGTCTACAAATAATAACTACGTGTATCATTCCCGCCTTCGGGATAAGAGGAGGCCTACAGCTACTCCACATTCAGGGTTCTTCCCTATTAAAAAACCTATTAGAAGGTAAAAATCTCATCTCAGAATGATAAGGAGGACTAATATCTACTCCAATTACAGGATAATTATTCCCTTATTACTTAAAAGAAATCCGCATTAGGACTATTAAAACATATATACAAAGATCCACCATTTTTTTTTTCTATTAGTTTTCGGATGCTCATTATTCTACTTTATATTTATTAAATTTATTTTATTTTTCATCAAACTTGTAAAGGTCTTTCTACAGCAGACGTCATTTTTTACATTCAAGCAATAATATATTTACAATGTCCCTGATACTCTATTTATTTATTGATTTGAATTAAACACGTTAATAACAACTGAGACCCATTCCTTTTTGCATATAAAATATCAATTAAAGTTTATCTTAATCCTAATCTTTACATACCAATAACGTAATCCTAATATTTACACTGTATGTACAATCTATTTACAATTTTTCCAGTAAGGTTTAACCTGAACATGGCCCAGGTTAAACACTGTAAGCTCGTCATACGGAGGGGACGCTAATTACCCCTTTTTATCCTCTGGAAACGGATAAAGACTGCCGTATAACAAAATAATATGTTATGAGGCCTTTTCTAACATGGTCCAAGACCATGTAGCCTTTATAATCTACATATATAAAAATAACAATTGTTATTCCTTTAACGGGCACCTTTCTATAAACATCAAGTACAGTGTTGCTAGGAGCAAGTGGAATCGAAAATGTATTTAATTTGAAACTGACTAGTTTAGATCTATATTCTTGACTCCGGAATAGAATAAGGGATTTCAGAGTTAAAAATTGAGTCTGGAAGGTTTTCTGATAAGGGACACTTTCTTCTTTGAACTTTTCAGGATTTTCTTGAGGAATCAATATTATTTTAAATTTCTCATTAGTGGTAAGATCGAGTTTTGCATTTGGTTCTGTTTCAACCGTCTTTTCACTATACATTTTATTTTCATTTTGAGTAGTGGGAGTCATTAGAGAATGGAGTTTTCTTGAATTTTCGGGTTGTTATCTTCTTCTTTTTTACTTTCTTTCTTTTCACTTTCCTGGTCATTTATTTCTTCATACTGAGATTCTGCTTCATCCTCAGTAGATGGTGTTTTTCCGGAATTGGCATTAAAATATTTATTTGGAGTTTGAGTGGGGGTCTCTTCAGGTTGCAGTTCCTCATTTATGAAATTATTTTTTTTTTTAATCTCTTCTGGGAGTCTTTCATCGGTGTTCACTTCTATTTTATCTTCAAAAGGATCTTTCTTATTTTTCTTATTTTCAATGCTACCAATATTCTCCTCCAGATGAACAAATCCATTATTTACCCAATTATCGAATCTTTCAAGAATATTCATTATTGAATTTTCGAAACGTTTAAAAAAAATATCTTCTTCAATATCTTCTTCTTCTTTAAGGTTTAGCTTCTTCCCTCTTAATTTGGTCTGTGGCTTAGTTGTATTCGAGCACGGGATCCCTGACTCTCCGGTCAACCCCAGATCAGATACTTCTGAACATTTTGGCTTTGGTAGCTCATCTACTCTGGAAGCCATAGTAAAAAATCGTGTGCGAAATAATAAAAAACAAAACCCTGGCTAATCTTCAAAAACCTTTAAGGGTGGTTTAAACGCTTACACGAACAAAAGGCATATATAAAAAACATCTAACAACTTTCATAAAACCACTTTAAAAAACTAACCACTTTCAAGACCTTAAAACAGTAGGGAGGCGCACATGATGCTAACAATTAAATATAAATTAATGAAGTATCAATATCAGATTCTTACATAATACATATGACAATATTACCCTAATACCACTTATAACATTGACTTTTAATTAACTTATAAATTTTCGATACCAATAAAGAATTGATAAATTCGTCCCCACAAGCTGGATGCCATAAAATACTATGTTTCGTGGCATATAGGGTAATTAAGTAATTTACTTAGAATATACATTTATTTATTAAATATCACTTATTATTATTACACATAAAACTTAGTACAGTGAGACATTGTTATCATCGAGAATACTGAGGTTCTATTTACCACATCATATTACATATAAGTACCTTTGAACATGACTGCAAATTTCTTTCCTGGTTGACCCCCGACATGGCTGGACTTCCTTCCTCTTCCTCTCCGCTCCGGGCTCAGACTCCTCAGGTACTCCGCTATCCCCGCTGTACGAGTGGAGGGGTCTATTTTTTGTATAGCCCTTCTAAGAAGCCTTCCTGCTTGTCGCCCGGAAACTACTCTATTTTGTACAAATAAAAAATATTTCTTCACCTCCCAATATTCTCGATACATAGCAGCCCTTAAATGCAAAGAGTATTGTTCTGGTGTGTTTCTAGACATAGCGCGAGCTTTTGACCGGATATGGCACACTGGATTACTCTTCATGCTGAATACCCATTTACCCCATTCTCTGTACCAAATTCTCTTATCCTATCTCTGAAACCACTCCTCCTGATTTCCCTGAGGTGTAGAATTTTCCAACATTTATCCCGTTAAGCCCGCTGTTCTCCAAGGGAGTATCTTGGGACCTGTCTTTTTTTATCCTATACACCGCTGATATTCCTACTCATCTTGATACCTTTCTAGTAACATTTGCAGACGACACCGCCATTCGTGATGCTGCTGAGGAGACTCTCCAGCACCGGAAGGTGAGAGCTCGACCTGTCCCATGGTGGACGCCGGCCTTAACCATTATGAAGAGAGAGCTCTACAAGGCCCGGCGATCGTATCAGAGGTGTAAATGTGACGTAATGCGCGCTACACTTCGAGACGAGTATAAGTCACAAGCCAGGGCTTACCGAAACGCAGTGCGTCTAAGAAAGCGGAAATCTTGGGACGATTTCATCGTCGAAGAGACCTCCAAGAATCCTTGGGGTATCCCGTACAGAGTGGCCTTGGGTAAGTTGACTCCACTGCAATTAATTGCAGCATTGAAACAGGAAACTGCCCAAGCAACCACCCTTGAAAAGGCGGCGAAGATATTTATTTCGGAGACCTACCCCAGGGATGATCCTTCTCAGGATAGCGAGGAAGATTGTTTTATTAGACGCACTACGGTATGCCCACCTGGTACGGACTTATGCCCACCATGGGACATATGGGACATCCGTGCTGCTGTGGATGGACAAAAGACTGGTCGTGCTCCAGGTTTAGACTCCATTGACTCGGAAATTATAAAGAACAGTATCCCCTATATCGAAGATAGATTGCTATCATTGTTCAATGATTGCTTGGATAGGGGAAACTTTCCAAAAAACTGGAAGATTGCTGACATAAGGCTCCTGTACAAAGGAGGAGGCAAAGACAGGCAAAAATCGAAGTCTTACAGGCCGATATGTCTTCTACCGGTAATGAGCAAAATTTTAGAAACTCTCATTGCCTCAAGCCTTCGACCGGTCATTTTGCGAGCTGCCCATCCACGGCAGTATGGATCAACCAAAGGAAGGGGAACCGTAGATGCTCTGCTGAACATACGCCGTGACGTCGAAGGAAGGGCTGAGAAATATGTTTTGCTGATTCTTTACGACATATCCTCCGCCTTCGACAGCGTGTGGTGGCCAAGCTTACTTCATCAGTTCCACAAATATGAAGCTCCCAGCAACTTGTACGATCTCATTCGGAGCTACCTGCAGGACAGCGCCTTAAGGATAAGAGACAACTTCTATGAAGTAGAAGACACTGTGGAAAGAGGTTGCCCACAAGGCTCTGTTCTTGCTCCTGCATTGTAAAAATTGGTGTTTGACGAGTTGCTGGGAGTCCTGGAAGAAAATCGGTTCCCCGCAACAGCATATGTAGACGATCTGGCCGTTTTGGTGGCCTCGAATAGTAGAGCTGGTCTGAAAGAGTCAGGTGAAAGGTGCGCCAACCTAGTGAGCAGATGGTGCGAGAGGAAAAAGTTAAAGTTGGCCACAGCCAAGACAAAGACGATTCTCTTGCGAGGGGCGACTGACAGAGCCCACCCTATAATATTAAAGATACAAGGTGTTAATATCCGTCCAAGTGAGGTTGTTACCTACCTTGGTATTAGAATTGGACCAAAGTTCAATGTTACGCCTCACTTGGACTACTTAAGAAGCAGGGTGGGCTTGACTCTTAATGGGCTCAGCCGTATAGGGGGCGCTTTTTGGGGTCTCAGGTACCCAGGAACATTGGATGTTTATAAAGGAGTGGTTTTGGGTAGCCTAAGGTATGGGTCCCCAGCTTGGAGTCAAAACCTCTCGCACCGACAGAAAAGTAGGTTGGCCACAATTCAGAGAATAGCTCTACTCAGGGTCACCAGAGCGTACAGAACTGTGTCTCATGAGGCGGTGCAGGTATTAGCAGGAGAAATACCTATAGACCTACTTCTACGAGAGGACTACTACCGGTATAAATTCAAGAGAGAAGGTCTGGCGGATCTACCGGACACCATTAAAGTGAGGATCAATGAGGAGCCCAGCAGATGGAAAAGAATTCTCCGGGAGATCACCATAGAAGAGTGGAACCGTCGGTAGGTGACGACTCCAAAAGGTGCTAATTTAAGGAAGTATTTTCCCACCGTCGGGTCAAGACTGAAAAATACATGGATCATCCCGGACTACTGGGTCACACAGTTCCTTACTGGGCATGAGGGCTTCCGATCAAAGCTCGCTAAGCATGGGAAAAACATCAGTCCCCTATGTCCCAGTTGTGGTGTTCCGGAGACCGCCGAGCATATTCTCCTTGCCTGTACTACTTATGAGGCACTGAGAATGAAGCTTTTGAGGGACACAGGACTCTACGTCCTGACAGAGGGCGATATCCCTAATGTTATATCCAAACAAAACTACCCGTACTACAAAGCATTTGTATACGGGTGGAAGGAACAGATTGGTCCAAGCCACTTCAACTTGAGGTAGGTGAGAAGTATGAAGAAGGCCACTGAACATCCGAAGACCCACTAACATGCTGTTTTATTAGTTTCATAGCAGTTGTAGGTTGTATCTATGGTACTTCCCACTGCAGCAATACCCGTATTGCCTCAAGGAAGGGGAGGGTAGTAAATAAATAAATAAATAAATACGACACCGCCATCCTATCAGTCAGTTCCAATCCTGAAACAGCATTATTAAACCTGCAGAGACACCTTTGACCTATCGAGCATTGATTTAATAACTGGTGTATAAAAGTGAACAAAATCCAAATGCAAACACGTCACCTTCACTCTTTGATGAAAATCCTGTCCTCCAGTTTATTTGAACTCAATACCAATTCCTCTTTCAGATATAGTCCGGTATCTTGGCTTACTACCAGACAATAGATTGACGTGGAGCCCACATACAAGATTTAGAAGTAAAGAACTTTACCAACGATTCAGACAGTTATACAGACTACTAAACAAAAATCTGAGCTTACAGTTGATAACAAACTATTAATCTACAAGACAATAGTGAAGTCTATCTAGACCTACGGACTTGAGCTGTGGGGGACAGCTAAACGTTCTAACATCGCATGCATTCAATCCTTTCAATCCAAAGTCCTCCGAACAATAGTTATGCTCCTTATTAAGTCACCAACTATGCCTTGTACCGCAACCTTAATGTTCCATTTATTTTAGACCTGATTTCATCCAAATTTTCCAAATTCCATCACAACCTCATTCATCGTCCTAATTCTCTAGCACAATCCCTATTCAGCTTCCACCCACCCCTACAATCCTCCAAGAAGTTTGAAACAGCAGTGGCCCCGAGATATTTTGTAAATACCTATGCTGGAGTTCTGACACTGGACAGATTCTCCTCTCATGCGAGGTGTTTGTGACAATGGCTCCCTCACTCATTTTCCACTGACCACTTACCAGTGACGTGGCTGAGAGGGAGGCGCTGGGATCGCTCGGATTCCCCAGCAGATTGTAAATATTGTACATAGGAATGAGAGTGTTCATGTTTTGTTTATTTATTTGTTAAACTAGTATTTATTTAATTTATAAATTCTGTTATTATATATCTTTATTTATTTGACTTTCCTTTTATTTATACTATAAATATTTTATGAATGTGATCATATAGGAATATTATTGTTGTCCATTGAGACAAATTGTAATATGTCTGAATAAATAAATAACAACACCATATCTTCTAACGCTTTCTTCTGCTATCCGTAATCTATTAATTTTGTCATATGTAATCCCATTTAATGGAGTGAAATTTGTAAAAAAATAACAACAAGTTGAAATCTATTTGAATCCCATCACAATTGATTCTCCGGAAACAACTTAAATGGACACCGTGGTAGTAGGTCAGGTTTTTATTGCGCACAATTCTTTCATTAAAATGTGCTATTTTATTTATATGATATGTGACTCCCGAATGATGGTTGAATGAGAAAGTGGTTTTAATGTTTAAGGTCGGGCTAATGAGGCAAGGACAACTCTTGGTAGAGAAATCACCATGTCACCTCATGGCTCTTCACCAATCTACCAACATTGAAGAAATCTTCTTAGATGTTTGTAAAAAACAAGACGCTCTTCTCAATTCTATTGGTTCACAAGAAAAAGTTGGTATTATAATGATCTGTGCTTGTTAAATTTGTAGTGATCATATTTTGATAGATCACGAATTCGCCTTAAATTGTCACACGTGCTACTTTATAATTCAAATTAAATATAGCACTTATAGTTGATATTGTTTGTAAATTTTAATCCTTTTCTAGATTCTGGAAGAGAAGAAAAATTGTTCAAAAGCTTCATACAGGCTCTTTCCTGACAACAATTGGTTCGGTATTAATCGATTCTTGACATTGCTAAATAAAAATGTGTTATGGTTGAGGCGAAATAAGTTGTAAGTATTTGCATTATATATAATAATATACTTTTTTTTTAATTTATTCTCTTAAGAAAAATTAACTAACACAATATTTACTAAATTAAAATTCATTTTACCCTCAGGGTGTGGGTTCTTGACAATCAGGCACAATGTTTTATATTTAATTTTTAATTATACTATAACTTACAATAAAAAGCAGACTAACAATGATTCTTGATATGGTTCTTCAGACAGGAGCAGATCCTCCTCCTTTCCAGCCCCAACCGCAACTCCCTCTCTGGCTAGCCTTTTGTCTAACTGCCCTATTTTGTTTTGTAACCGTCAGTGTTTTTTCCCTTGCATCCAAAATGGATGCTATGTTTAGAAACAAACATTCAAATTGGAGCTGTTAATTTTAATTATTAACTGATTGTTAGCCTGCCTAACATAATATTTAAATAATAAATAAATAAATACATATATATTTTATTTTGAAAAATGGGTATAGTACATAATATATATATATATATATATATATATATATACATAGCTCTCGGCGGAACCTACCCGCTAGGGAGCGCGTCCCCTGGTTGGCGGATGGGGGATCCCTCTTAGGATGGGTGGTCTGAATATACAGCATAAAGACCCGTGGACCAATAGGTACCCAGTGCTAGGGGGGTATAGCCTGGCCACCCTTCTTTCCGAGGGGATCTAAATATTCGAGAAGCCAGTAGTCCCGAGGTAACGGAGCCTCCTGAGCTGGGCCAATCACCCACTTGAGGGTATAACTGATTCAAAAAAACTTAGTAAATAGCCTCGAAACTGGACAGTCTAGAAGGAAACGACCCGGCACGGATAAGGACATACGATTAGGAACCTGGAATGTGAGATCACTACCGGCAATGAAGTCGAAATTATAGAGGAAATGGCGACATACAGGCTGGATATTCTTGGTCTGAGTGAGGTAAAGAGGAAGGGCTCTGGCGGTACAGGATGGACCGATGGCACACTTTGGTTTACTCAGGGGTTCCACCGGGAAACAGAGCTGTAGAAGGTGTGGGCATCATAATGAAAGATGAGCTTTTCAAGAAGGTTGTCGAATGGGAGCCAGTTAGCCCTCGCATTATTGTGGCAAAATAAAACCTGCGTATTGGAGACCGAGCTCTTATCCAAGTTTATGGCCCCACAAATGACTTCTGATATCCTCGAGAAAGAGCAGTTCTACAGCGATTTGGAGCGAGCTACTGTTAAAGCAAGGGGTAACAACAGAAGCATATTAATAATGGGAGATCTAAATTTGAGAACGGGCAATGAACACATTAGGGCTCATGGAGTGATGGGCCTGCATGGTGGAGAAAGCATTAAGAATGAAAGTGGCCAGCGCTTAATAGATTTCTGCATTGAGAATGATCTACTGTTGGGAAACTCCTTTCCCGATAAGAGGGCAAATTACCTTTTCTGCTGCCGTGAGAGGTGCCAATAGTGTCATAGACTATTTTATCTATAGTCGTGACATCAGGAGGTACTTCACGGATGTGAAGGTGATTAGAGGTGCTGAAATAGGAAGTGACCATATGCTTTTAGTGGCTGATACCCGGGTACTGAACGCAAAGTGAAGCCAAAATCATATGAAAGGACTGAAGTGAAGAAGCTGCAAGACCCTCAGAAAGGAGAAGAATACAAGGAAGAATTAAGGAAAAGGCTTCAAGAATTAAACACGGATGCTACCCTAGATAACTTGTGGAGTTGCATAAAGAATAGTATATTGCAGTCAGCATCTCTAGTGTGCGGAATAAAGCGAATATCCACAAAGGGCAAGCGAACTTCTTGAGTGGACTGAAGAACTTAGGGCACAGGTCAAAGAAAAGAAGATTGCATGGAAGAACTACTGCAAAAACAAAACTCCGGAAAAATGGCAAGAATATGTAGAGGTGCGTAACAGAACGAAGGAAGAAGTGAGAAGAGCTAAGCAGAGGTCTTGGGAGGAATTCAGGGAAAAGCTAAACCAAGACCATGGAGACAACATTAAGTAGTTCTGGAAAAAGATTAAAGCTTTAAGAGGCCGAAAAAGTAAAGAAGTAAGAAATATAAAGAATGAGCAAGGGAGGGTGGTCACGGAGGAGAAGGCTATTCTGAACGTCTGGTGCAAACATTACGAGAAGCAATTTTGCATAGATGATACCTATCCAGTGAACCAGCAAGGACCGTGGAATGAGGTTAATTTTAATGAGGTGATGGAGGAGGGTGAAATTGAAATGGCTATATCGAGGATGAAGACAGGAAGAGCACCGGGTAGAGACAACATAGTGGCAGAATACATCATGGCGGGAGTCCCAAAGTTAGTCAGAGCCCTACTAGTCCTTTTCCAAAAAACTTGGGATGAGAAGAAGATCCCAACAGACTGGGAATACAACTGTATACGCTGGGCTATCCGTGAAAGAATAGTACTTTCAAGTGACAACTCAAAGTTGAGGGTGGTTCTATTGAAATAAATAAGTGGACTGTATAGATTTAAAATAAATCAAAAATAATGAAAGCAAACGACGAATCACAATACATTTAATACACTGAAATACATATAAATATGATAAGAAACAAATTAACCTAATAAATTTATATAAGAAAAATTAACCTAATTATAATTAAACAGCTGTAAGAAAATGTAGGAAACAAAATAAACCTAATTAAAATATTGTAAAAATAGAAGAAACAAACTTAACTTAATTAATGCTCAAAGATGTAAAAAAAAAATAGTTATAAAATTAAACAGTTTCTTGAATAAGAATTAAGAAGTTAAATGTTCCATTAATGGATAAAGATAGGTTATATTCACGTAAAGATGTTCAGTTGAGTGTTGAAGAAATCGACCGCAGGGCGGCTTGAACGAAGTCGTCTTGAGTATTGAAGAAAATTACCGCAGGGCGGCTTGGACGAAGTTCTCTTGGGTGTTGAAAATGACCGCAAGGCGGCTCTTCCAAGTTCCATGGGGAACGATGAGAAGATGAAGAAGAAATTCGTTTCCAAACGTTCAAACGTTGAGAGGAATCTTGGGTCTATATACGGCACATCTTCACCGCTCAGACGCTAGCTTAAGACTCCCTGGCCACGAGGCAGTCAAAAAACAATTGAAGTACGATCGTCTTCTGTCTTTCTCTTCTACTGCTCTCGTTTAAAAACTTATAATTATATTTAAAATAACTATTTTAAAAAGAAATTAAAAAATAAAGATTTAAACAAAAAAAATGATCTTATTATAAATATCATAAAATTATGAACTTATAATTTTTCGATTGAAAAACTATAAAAACCTTATCAGGCCGTAACATATGGCGTGAACACAACGTTATCATTCCGATACACAAGAAAGGGTCCCAGGCAGAATGCTCGAATTATCGCCCTATATGCCTCTCACCAACAATCTACAAACTTTATACGTCTATTCTGGAGGGAAGGGTAAGAACTCTTGTGGAGCACCAAATTGGAGAAGAACAAGCCGGGTTCAGACCAGGACGGCAAACCCAGGACCACATTTTCTCTTTGCTAAATGTTCTCCAGAAATCTTGGGACAGAGACAAAAGTATGTATCTCGCCTTCCTTGACCTCAAAGCAGCGTTTGACTCCGTTCCAAGACAAGAAATATGGGAGGCTCTCAGAGTAAAAAATGTTCCCAGAAACTTGGTGGAAGCCATTGAGTCCATTTATCAAAAACCAAAAGGAGTAGTTAGGCTGAACGGACAGGAGTCTGATGTCTTCAGCATAGCAAGGGGGTCAAACAAGGGGGCAGTTTAAGCCCTTTGCTATTCTTGCTCTACATGGATGGAGTGGCCACTATATGCAAACAAAGAACGGAGAGGATCTTCCTGGGCCGTAGAAACCTTCGCCCAGTGGTGATTCATTCAAGCGGTGAGTGAATGGCAAGAAGAGCTCAGCCGAAAAGGAATGAAAATAAATACTAGCAAAAGCAAGATACTTCAAGTGGGAAGGCAAGAGGAAGATTTCCATATATACTGTAACGGAGAGGAAATGGAAGTGGTTTCGGAATACACCTACCTCGGCACAGTAATAGAAAGATCTGGGAAAGCAGACTCAGAGATATCAAACAGAATTAGGAAGGCAAATGCAGTCTACTATCAGATCTGCAACCCTGTATTAGGGAAGCGAGAGGTGAGTAGAAGTGTTAAGCTCCATATCTTTAAATCAGTATATTTGCCCATACTCTTGTATGGAGCTGAAAGCTGGATATTGACGGACCGGCAGGAGAGCAGAGTCACAGCTGCTGAAATGAAGTTTCTGCGAAGAACAGCAGGAAAGACAAGAAGCGATCGTATCGGGAAAGAACGGATACGCCGGAAACTGGAGGTTGCGCCATTAAAGGAAACTCTGCAAACCCGTCAGTTGAAGTGGTTCGGCCACGTCATTAGAATGGAGGAACACAGAGACGCCCTAAAAAAAATGGATTACGTTCCAGATGGGAGAAGGCCTCAAGGTCGACCTGGAGTACGTCGACAACCTTTGCATAGGAAGAGGAAAGGATCTTCGCCAGGCCAGGAACCTAGCTGGGGATAGAGAGGATTGGATCCGGTGGTTAAACGCTCCCCTATGCTGATACGGCACTATAGGGAGAAGCCAAAGAAGAAGAAGATATATATATATAGGTTACATAATGATCCGATAAAGATTACATAATGAAGACAAAACAAAATATGAAAATTTGAATAACTACGATTAAATTAAAATTAAATAAAAATAAATTTTAAAAACAATAAGATAATAATAATTAACAAGCATAACAAGAGAAGAGAAGTAATTTAGGTTGCCTTTCCATAGTTTGTCAGTCATTCAAAGTCAATCTGATTAATTTATATTATATTTAACATATTTTTTAAGTCTCTCTTAAATTTGGTAAATAGTATATATTCTGATTCAAGTCATTTACCATCTTTTTTATAACATTTTTTATTATTAGTCATAAAACCTGTAGTCATAAAGAATGTTTTTGAAATTGTGAGTCTGTCCATCTTCCTCACATGTACCATCCGATATAAATATAAAACATTTTAAGTAAAATTTAGTGTTAGCGTGTTCTGTAAGAAATTGTGTTAATGTCAATACTTTTTCAATGACTGGGAGGATACTGACAGGTCTGAGAGAATATTAATCACTTTTGGGAATGAGAACCAGTCTACCTTATATTACATTGACAAGTGCAGTATATATACATAGATGAGAACCAGTCTACCTTATATTACATTGACAAGTGTAGTATATATACATAGATGAGAACCAGTCTACCTTATATTACATTGACAAGTGCAGTATATATACATAGATGAGAACCAGTCTACCTTATATTACATTGACAAGTGTAGTATATATACATAGATGAGAACCAGTCTACCTTATATTACATTGACAAGTGCAGTATATATACATAGATGAAAACCAGTCTACCTTATATTACATTGACAAGTGTAGTATATATACATAGATGAGAACCAGTCTACCTTATATTACATTGACAAGTGCAGTATATATACATAGATGAAAACCAGTCTACCTTATATTACATTGACAAGTGTAGTGCATACACATAGATGAGAACCAGTCTACCTTATATTACATTGACAAGTGCAGTATATATACATAGATGAGAACCAGTCTACCTTATATTACATTGACAAGTGCAGTATATATACATAGATGAGAACCAGTCTACCTTATATTACATTGACAAGTGCAGTATATATACATAGATGAAAACCAGTCTACCTTATATTACATTGACAAGTGTAGTGCATATACATAGATGAGAACCAGTCTACCTTATATTACATTGACAAGTGTAGTATATATACATAGATGAGAACCAGTCTACCTATTTACATTGACAAGTGTAGTATATATACATAGATGAGAACCAGTCTACCTTATATTACATTGACAAGTGCAGTATATATACATAGATGAAAACCAGTCTACCTTATATTACATTGACAAGTGCAGTATATATACATAGATGAGAACCAGTCTACCTTATATTACATTGACAAGTGCAGTATATATACATAGATGAGAACCAGTCTACCTTATATTACATTGACAATGTAGTATATATACATGATGAGAACCATCTACCTTATATTACATTGACAAGTGCAGTATATATACATAGATGAGAACCAGTCTACCTATATTACATTGACAAGTGCAGTATATATACATAGATGAGAACCAGTCTACCTTATATTCATTGACAAGTGTAGTGCATACACATAGATGAGAACCATCTACCTTATATTACATTGACAAGTGCAGTATATATACATAGATGAGAACCAGTCTACCTTATATTACATTGACAAGTGTAGTGCATACACATAGATGAGAACCAGTCTACCTTATATTACATTGACAAGTGCAGTATATATACATAGATGAGAACCAGTCTACCTTATATTACATTGACAAGTGCAGTATATATACATAGATGAGAACCAGTCTACCTTATATTACATTGACAAGTGCAGTATATATACATAGATGAAAACCAGTCTACCTTATTTACATTGACAAGTGTAGTGCATATACATAGATGAGAACCAGTCTACCTTATATTACATTGACAAGTGTAGTATATATACATAGATGAGAACCAGTCTACCTTATATTACATTGACAAGTGTAGTATATATACATAGATGAGAACCAGTCTACCTTATATTACATTGACAAGTGCAGTATATATACATAGATGAAAACCAGTCTACCTTATATTACATTGACAAGTGCAGTATATATACATAGATGAGAACCAGTCTACCTTATATTACATTGACAAGTGCAGTATATATACATAGATGAGAACCAGTCTACCTTATATTACATTGACAAGTGTAGTATATATACATAGATGAGAACCAGTCTACCTTATATTACATTGACAAGTGCAGTATATATACATAGATGAGAACCAGTCTACCTTATATTACATTGACAAGTGCAGTATATATACATAGATGAGAACCAGTCTACCTTATATTACATTGACAAGTGTAGTGCATACACATAGATGAGAACCAGTCTACCTTATATTACATTGACAAGTGCAGTATATATACATAGATGAGAACCAGTCTACCTTATATTACATTGACAAGTGTAGTATATATACATAGATGAGAACCAGTCTACCTTATATTACATTGACAAGTGTAGTATATATACATAGATGAGAACCAGTCTACCTTATAATACATTGACAAGTGCAGTATATATACATAGATGAGAACCAGTCTACCTTATATTACATTGACAAGTGCAGTATATATACATAGATGAGAACCAGTCTACCATATATTACATTGACAAGTGCAGTATATATACATAGATGAAAACCAGTCTACCTTATATTACATTGACAAGTGCAGTATATATACATAGATGAAAACCAGTCTACCTCATATTACATTGACAAGTGCAGTATATATACATAGATGAAAACCAGTCTACCTTATATTACATTGACAAGTGTAGTATATATACATAGATGAGAACCAGTCTACCTTATATTACATTGACAAGTGCAGTATATATACATAGATGAAAACCAGTCTACCTTATATTACATTGACAAGTGTAGTGCATACACATAGATGAGAACCAGTCTACCTTATATTACATTGACAAGTGCAGTATATATACATAGATGAAAACCAATCTACCTTATATTACATTGACAAGTGCAGTATATATACATAGATGAGAACCAGTCTACCTTATATTACATTGTCAAGTGTAGTGCATACACATAGATGAGAACCAGTCTACCTTATATTACATTGACAAGTGCAGTATATATACATAGATGAGAACCAGTCTACCTTATATTGCATTGACAAGTGTAGTGCATACACATAGATGAGAACCAGTCTACCTTATATTACATTGACAAGTGTAGTATATATACATAGATGAAAACCAGTCTACCTTATATTACATTGACAAGTGCAGTATATATACATAGATGAGAACCAGTCTACCTTATATTACATTGACAAGTGTAGTATATATACATAGATGAAAACCAGTCTACCTTATATTACATTGACAAGTGTAGTGCATATACATAGATGAGAACCAGTCTACCTTATATTACATTGACAAGTGCAGTGTATATACATAGATGAGAACCAGTCTACCTTATATTACATTGACAAGTGTAGTGCATATACATAGATGAGAACCAGTCTACCTTATATTACATTGACAAGTGTAGTATATATACATAGATGAGAACCAGTCTACCTTATATTACATTGACAAGTGTAGTGCATACACATAGATGAGAACCAGTCTACCTTATATTACATTGACAAGTGCAGTATATATACATAGATGAGAACCAGTCTACCTTATATTACATTGACAAGTGCAGTATATATACATAGATGAAAACCAGTCTACCTTATATTACATTGACAAGTGCAGTATATATACATAGATGAGAACCAGTCTACCTTATATTACATTGACAAGTGCAGTATATATACATAGATGAAAACCAGTCTACCTTATATTACATTGACAAGTGTAGTATATATACATAGATGAAAACCAGTCTACCTTATATTACATTGACAAGTGCAGTATATATACATAGATGAGAACCAGTCTACCTTATATTACATTGACAAGTGCAGTATATATACATAGAATATACTGATATATATCTCAATTTTTAACATGTATGCATCTACAGAATACAAAGAAAGAATGAAGGATGATGCCTTTGACCAGTTAAAAGAAATATAATATCAAATGATTTACATGCTAAATATAAATAATATTGGATATCGATATCAATTGAAATAATAAAGTAATGAAAAGTGATTTCTTATGGAAGAGAAGAACTCTCTTGAATAAAAGTTGCTATGGGAGGAGCAACAACACAAATAAGAAATAAAACAAAAACAATAAATATTAAATAAGTTTCATTATTTATTTTTTTAATCATTTTCAACTAACTTCTATTGCGCAATATTCCCTCTTATTCTCTTAAGAACAATTAATAAATAACTAATTATTTTCTATGATAGAAATATAATTTATTATAATGGGAAAATGAATATGATAAAGATATTATAATTATGTATTTTTTCAGAGGAGCCAGCGGGACGATAATCCTCCCGCTGATAATTGTGTTTTTGTACGGAATGGTGATGGGGAAGGACCCCAAGGGCATCAACATCGCTCTCCTTTCGCAGGAGATTTCATTGGATGAGGATCTTGCTGTTTGTAATGCTCTACCTCAGAGCTACTTTGAAACGCTTAATTGTACTTTACCGAGCCTCTTCACCTGCCTCTTCGTAGATGAACTACATAAAAGGGATATAAATATTGTAATTATTAAAGCAAATATTTAACTAGAGCATTATTGGTCACCTTGGTTGCTAGGTCCTAAATTATATTTGCAGTCTCTTAGAAAGCAAAGATAGATAACAAGTATTCATAACTCTTCTTATCAGGAGAATTCTAGGCCACAAAGTCATTTGATCACTGGTTTGGTCTTTTGAAGAACAAAACACCCTCCTTATTATCTTATTATTTTCAACTATGAACCTTTCGAGGGAAATACTCAGTCCATCCCCTTTAGGGACGAAGTAATGACCCTACTTAACAAGAATCATCCAAATAGGACCAGTTTTAAATCAGTATTCATGACTCATAAACTAATATAAGGCACACACTGTGGTTACTGGATACATGTTTAATTATTGTAAAATTGTAACTTGAAGACTATACCTCTATTAGAACATCAAAGATGCTTAGTTAAAAATTAATTTAAATGTCTATTTAATAATTAAAAAATCCTGAATCAAACCAATTTTAGGAAGATATTTTATAATTATAATAAGATATAATAGGAAGTTAACATAATTTTTGTTGGACTCCAATCTAAAGAGATAAGCAACATGTTAGTGGATACACCTCACATTGCTGATATATAACTATCAGGTCTGTTCATATATATAAAACCATCAGGTCTATCCATATATATAATAACATATATATTCATATATATATAAATATATAAATAAATTATATATATATATACCTAGGTCTTTATTATATACTTATACATAAATAAGAAAAGTTTTCAGTATAAATAACATATTTATAAATCGATTAACAAAAGAATTTGTATAATGTAATAGTTTGGTAATTGGTAAAAGTAATTTGGTAATTGTAATTGGTATTGTAATTTGGTAATTGTAATTGGTAGTTGTAATTTGGTAAATTGGAAATTATAATTTGGTAAATTGGTAATTGTAATAGTTCTCACTAATAAGACATAATATATAAAATGGCTGTATGGTGTATGCCAATGCCATCCATTCATGGAAAAAAAAAATAACCATCAGGTCTGTTCATATACATAAAACATAAAAGTCAATTCATATATATAACCATCAGGTCTGTTCATATATATAAAACATAAAGGTCAATTCACACACACACACATATATATATATATAAAACCATCAGGTCTGTAACTACATTGCGTACCTTTTTAGGGATGGACATGTGCATTAGAATTTTTTGTTGTGTTGTACTGCCTCATCTCTAAGCCAGTTGGGAAGAGGCCTATAGTCATCAATGAAAACCCTTAACATTGCTGATATATTGCATAAAACCAAAATTTTTTTGATAATATGAACCTATTTCAAATTGTCTTGTATAATGATTTATAGTGTTTTCAATTTATATCAAACGATCAAATAAATTAATATTGAAATTCCTCGGATAAAACATCTGTTCAGAAAATTTACCAAACTTGTAAGATACTTGGTTGATATATATTTATGTAAGGGCTTATTTAATTTGGCTCCTTCTGTGTATGTATTCAGGTTCTTTATAAAGACTACAGCTACATTGCTAGGGACATAGCGAGCAATAAAGTATGGGGCTCCATCGAAGTGCCACAAAATTTTACCAATGCCCTCATAAATAGAATTGAAAACGGATTACGGACTCAAGATGGATATGTCAAAGATGGTATACTGACAAGTAGGATCGATGGAACAAGTCAGTTTTTTTTTTTCTTTACAGATCGCTTTAAACTACTTTTTTTTAAATTTATTGTCCATGTTTTAATAGGAAACAATAACTTTAATGAGTAATTTTCATTTTATCTATTCTTTAATTTCAGATGCAATTATAAAAATTATTTTGACAAACCACCTGAAGGAAAGCGTGGAAAGTTTTTACAATAAGATTCTCCTTTTGTGTGGCATATCTGAAAAGGCTAGGATTGTACCAATCCAGGTAAAACTAATTTATCTCACTATTCAAAATCCATCTTCTCTAAAGTAATTATTATTTGAAAATTTATTTTATTAATTAATTTTAACAACAAAGAAATTACAGAAATTCTTTAGAATTTTAATCATTACTATTTGAGTTTGGTGGATTTATGACAAAGAATAACTGAAATGGATACAAAGCCTAATTGCTTACATGCATCCAATTGTGGCTTAGCATATTGCCTCTAATAAGTAAGTCAATAAAAAATTTAGAATAGTTTAATTGGAAGAATGAAATAATTAATTTCATAGAGAAAAGTTATAAATATGATTAAGTATGGGTTTAATAATTGAGAAAGAACATTTTCATTTCAGTTTCACAGGGATGTTTCCAGGTCCGTAAGCACTGTTCTGGAATTTTGGGTTGGGAAATTAGCGAGTCACTATTGTAGGACATGTAGTAGTAAACAAATCTTTCTGTGTATTAACTATATATTTCAGCATTGGTAGTTTCTAATTGATGAGGAGCTGAGGAATGAAATAGTGTTGAAAGGGACCTAATCATCATGTGACACTTTTCATCATTTCTGAGGTTAGATATGGTGGAAATTGTACGCTACGTTTTGTTTTTCAAGATAAGTATGGAACTCTTACATAGATGGTAGATTTGAGGTGAGGATGGAGGATCAATAGATTTAAATCAATACACCACATCCTAAAAGTCAAACTTAAAGTTAGGTTAATGGGCTCTTTGGGAGTAAAGGATCGACAGTTAGGTCTTATGAAATCTACATAAAAGGTGTGGTAAAAGAAAGAGAGGTACATCCTAAGAGGAAGAAAGGTAATGACTCATCTCGCCAGAAAGGACAGGCACATCTCACAAGAATAATTACTAAATTGTATCTTTTATTTTCATAGGTTTTACATAATCCGATTAATTTTCATACTCTAAACCATTTCCACTTTTTCTTATAATTTCAATTATAAGAAAAATTTGGCCACTTGGCTTTTAGTGTCTTTTTGAATAAATATTATTTCAAAATGAGGATAAAATACCATATTTTTATAAGATATCACTTAGTCAATTTAAAAATACAACCGTCATTTTATTTTAATCCTTCATTAATTTTTTGTAATTTTTAGTATAACGATCCGCTATTTGGACTAAAGGAATCAGCATTTGACCAAAGTGCACTCCCAGGATTTCTCAGCGCGTAAGTATCATTTTGAAAAATAAGCTCTCTGGAGCCAATAATCGATGTTGTTTATCCCATATAAATTTATATAATAGTGTTAATATCAAGTGTGAAAACTCTAATGGCCAAGGGAAAAAAAATCAATACATGGTTACTCAAAATCCCTTTAATTAAGAACAATGAATTAATTCATAAAATTATTGAATATGTAAGAATTAAATATATTGAATTGATAAGAAATTATTGAATTATGTTTCTTCAGAAAATATGAATGAAATATTTGGTATGATGATTATGCAGTGAGCAGGACAATTATGAACTAGGAGAAGATGGGCTCTTGGCGGAAGGTAGAGTGTCCTCCCTTGATTATCGTGGGTTGAGGGACTCCTCCCAGCACCCTGGGTCTGCCACGAGGGCTTCTTCCTTCTTGTCCGGCTTCCAAGTACTTCCTGGCCTTTCAAGTGTTGTCCATTCTACAGTATGTCCTTTCTTCCAGGATGTCACAGACTGATCAGACACCCAAATCCTCACCTATTCTTTCTTTCCTGATGCAATCCCTCATCTTTTCGACTATTCTTTGGAGGAATCTCATTTCAGCTGATGTGATCTTACATGCCTGCCGAGGGTTGTCCAGCTTTCCACTCCATACAGGAACATGGGGAGAAACACAGATTTAAATAGCCAAATGAGGAATCACTTGTAGCTGGATGGTTAGCATAACAGCCTCCTATGCCAAAGGTCACGGGTTCAAACCCGCAGGTAGTCCTAGGATTTTTTAATGGGAGTAACAAATCTTTAGTTATGCCGTCCTTCGGAGGGGACGTTAAAAGGAGGTCCCAAGCCTGTGTGATGTCAGTTACTCGTTAAAGACTCCTATCCTTATAAAACCTGGATAGGCAAAATTTAGGACTCCCACTGTAGCATCATCCAATTAGCCATAGTAGCATAAAGTGACGTTAAATAAATAAACAAATAAACAAGCAAGGGTTGTCTAGGTTTTCACTCCGTACAGGAGCACAGGGAGAAACACAGATTTAAATAGCCTAATAATTTTGGCCTCCCTACTAACTTCCAGCTTACCTATGATTGTTTTTGAAATCTGGTACTATTGTCCATTGGCCTTAGACAATAGATGTAGGACCTCCTGATCTATTTTACCATCACTGCTTATAATGGTCCCTAAGTACATATAATTATTCGTTGATTCAAGGGGTTCTCCATTACATAAAATCACAGGCTACACATTTTCTCTTCCAACACTCACGACTTTGCTTTTAGTTGGGTTTATATGCAACCTTCTCTTAACTTGAGTTTTTCTTCCCATTCCAGTAATGATGACTGAAGAGCCTCCTGGGAGTCAGCTATGAGGGCTATATCAGCATTAGGTTCCAATACCCCACCACTGCTCTTGTGGTCCTCCTTTTGCACACCTTCCATATCTCGTCCATAAGAAGGATAAATAGCAGGGGACTTAGACTATCTCCCTGCTTTACCCCTTTATAAAAGTGGAAAGGCTGTGACGTTTGACAAAGTCTTACAATACCCTTTAGATCTTGGTACACTGATTTGAAAGCATTGACACGGTTTGCCGGTACTCTTCTTGATATCAGTGTGTCCCATATCTCCTGTCTTAGTACTGAGTCGAAAGCTGCCTTCAAGTCTGTCAGGCCTTGCCCTGGTCCTATACTTTTTCTTTAACCATCCTCAAGGAGAAAATGGGGTCCTGTGTATGTCATTCCTGTCTAAGTGTTGTCTGTTCCTCTTCGATGTCCTGCACCACTGCACACCGCAGTCACTGTTCTAGAACCCTTGTGTATATTTTTTACACAGCTAAGGAGAGACATATTGGTCTATAGTTCTTTTGGCAATCACTTTTGGTTGCCTTTCTTATGGATAGGGATTATGATATTGTTTTCCCATTCTCATGGCCCCGATTTGAGGTCCCAAATCTTTTGGAAAAGCAGTTGCAAGAATTTATTCATTCCATTACCACTATATTTGATGAATTCTGGAACTTTTCCTAGCTGGATTTTTTCGATTGATAGCTCCCCCTCATCTTCTCTGATTAGATCGTCCATATCTTCAGGGTCTCTGAATTCCACTCTCCCCCTCTTTCTTCAGTCTCTGTAGTTACACCAACGTTTTTCCATACTTTATTTTTCCTGCCTCCAAAGCTCCAGGACTTCCTTTTCCTTGGTCACAAAGTTCCCATGTGCATCCTTGATGTTCCTAACAGGCTACGTCCTTTTACCCTTCAATGCTTTAGCAATATGCCAGAATTTCTCAATAATTTTGCTCCAGCTCCTTGCCTAAATTCCTCCCTAGCCCTCGTCTTAGCCAATCTGACTACTCTTTTGAACTCATTTCTATTTCTGACATATTCATCCCAGTGAATTGGTAGTTTTGTTTTATTATATGTTTTCCAAGAATACTTCTTGAGCTTTACAGCTCTTTTGACCTCACCATCCCATCATTTTGTTTTCTTGGTACACACTTTACTTGTGATATTATTATGCATTTCTTAATTTTATTCCAAAGGATATCTATCTCACTATCTCCGTTTATTTCTTGGAGACGTCTGTCAAGCAGTGACTGATACTCTTTTTGTTTGTTTTCCAGTTTTAGCTAGCTGATATAAATCTGATTGTATGCTTTGCTTAAGCTCTTTCGTTGCTTGATGATTTTCGTATCTCCTATAAGTAGCTTATGCTCTGTGCATAATTCCACACCCCTTACTACTTCAATGTCAGTGAAAAGCCTTCGAAGGTCCCGATCTATGATTAAATAATCAATGATGCTTTTCCTCATGGCATGTTCTTCTCTAGAATCAAATGTTATCTTTTGATAGTTTTACGATTGAACCAGGAGTTGCCTATGAGCATATTATTTTCTACTCAGAATTCTATCAATATTTGGCCGTTACTATCATACACTCTTTCACCTCACCATGGACCCATTACTCCATGCGCATTTCCTCTCTCATTTCCAGTTCTAGCATTCAGGTTTCTGCAGATCACTGTCATTCTGCTTTTGTTCCTTGTACAATCTACGATCCTCTGGAGATCTTCATAAAATTGGTTCTTGTCAAAGGCTGCTGCATCCTCAACTGGGGCTATATCTGTATAACAGTAACTTTACCATCTGACTATGCTATGCCTATAGCGATGGCCCTTGGTGAAATTGACTTTAGATGAACAAATTAAAGGTACTTTAGAAGAAAATGTTAAAGGTACTTTAGAAGAAAAAATTAAAGGTACTTTAGAGGAACAAATTAAAGTTACTTTAGAGGAACAATGTCAAGGTTTTTTTTTGTCAATGTCAAGGACTTTTTTGAAAATTTGCCATTTAAGCCCTCTTACACCATTCAAACAGAATGAAACTAAATCCCATTTTATTTTTTATAATTATAGTGAGTTTAATCAAAATCGTTGAAACCATTCTTGAGGAAATGGTAAAAAGTGAATGGATAAAATCTCTGCATTATATGATATATAAATGCCTTCTTGCCAGTCTATTTTAATGAAATGCATGATATAAATGCCTTCTTGCCATGTCTCATTTTAATGAAATGCATGATATAAATGCCTTCTTGCCAGTGCTATTTTAATGAAATGCATGATATAAATGCCTTCTTGCCAGTCTATTTTAATGAAATGCATGATATAAATGCCTTCTTGCCAGTCTATTTTAATGAAATGCATGATATAAATGCCTTCTTGCCAGTCTATTTTAATGAAATGCATGATATAAATGCCTTCTTGCCAGTCTATTTTAATGAAATGCATGATATAAATGCCTTCTTGCCAGTCTATTTTAATGAAATGCATGATATAAATGCCTTCTTGCCAGTCTATTTTAATGAAATGCATGATATAAATGCCTTCTTGCCAGTCTATTTTAATGAAATGCATGATATAAATGCCTTCTTGCCAGTCTATTTTCATGAAAAATTCTGTAACATCAGAGGCAGATACTTGTACTAAATATGAAATTTCAGTTGATATGACTTATGTACACTTACATATACATATGACTTATCGTACACTTACCATATACCACTCACAGACATGTTTGCAGACCTTGGTCATTGTTGCTCATGGAACCCTAAAATGTTTATTTCTGGTGAAAACTGATATTGAAATTTTTCACAAATAGCAATAGTTCCTTCCATCATATTCCCCTATCCTATTTATGATTTTATATACAAATTAATGGAAGTAAAAATGATTGCTAAACTTGACTAAATATTTTTACTTTCTAAGCTTATTGCTTGAATGTTGGATGGTGAATGATAAGACTTTTGGAAAACAAATACCTACTCATCTCATTATCTTTATATTATTGATAGTTTAAGATTCGATTCTCATTTCAGATTTGCTTTTTACTTCACACTTATATACACGACTAGTGCAATAATGATGGAAAAAGTTTTAGGCTTATTAGATAGAAATACAGCAGCAGGTAATTATGAAAATGTCTTAGAGTGTCAGTAATCAAGTTATTTTTTCTTCTTTTGCTTTAATTTATTTTCTGTGAACTGAAATGTAACCTATCTTTTATCACCTTGTTTCAGGAATGACATATTTTGAAATAGTTACTGCCCATTTAGTAGTTCAGTTTGGCATTATGTTAATGCAAAATACAATAATGTTGGTCGTCTTTTATGTCATTTTTGGCTACAACTTTGAAGGAAATTTCTAGCTATGTTTATTCTCGTTACGGTAAACTGTGTCGGGATCAGCTTTGGTAATCGTTTTGTTTTTTATTTTTATTATCTATTTATAATTGGCAATTTATATTGGGTTGTCCAAAAAGTTCCGAGAGATTTTAAAAATAAAATTTACTTTTATTTTTCTTCTAAAAATGAATCACAAATCTAATGTTTATTTATATGCCTTTAATCCTCATGGAATTAACTATGTTTACACACTGAATTTGTCTTTATTTAGGCTCAGTAGTGTAGTTTATTGTAAACCAACATAAGTGATGATTCAGTTTATTTTTGGCTTAATATGCTGTTCTTTTTTAAAAATGGGAAAAATGCAGCCCAAACTGCAAGAAAGAACCATGCCTTGTTGGCAGTAATTCAATTGCTGATAGCACGGTTGAGAAGTGGTTTTTGTGGTTTAGATCAGGTGATTTCAATTTAGAAGACCAACCCGGGCTGGCCGGAGATGAACTCTTGACATCGAGGATATTATGATGGTCATCACAAACAATCCACGAATTCCGTGACATAGCTGCTGAGTTAAGAGCCTGCAAATTGACCGTTGTTGATCATCGAGAGAAGGCCGGGTACATCTGTCGTTACAACGTTTGGGCTCCCCATAAGCTCAGTAAAAGGAACCTTATTGAAAGGATTTCATGTTGTGATTTGCTGCTGAAAAAAAATGTGGAGGATCCATTTTTGAAACTAGTTGTTACTGGTGACGAAAAATGGATTCTCTATATTAACATCAGCCAAATAAAATCTTGGGGGTTACCTTCATTTCATTGCATCCAAGAAAGGTGATGCTCAGTATTTGGTGGGATTGGAAGGGACCCATACATTTTAAGCTCCTTCCACAAAACCAAACTATAAATACGGACTTTTACTGTGCCTAGTTTGATCGATTGAAGGCAGCAATTGAAGAGAAACGGCCAGAGTTGGCAAATCAGAAAAGAGTGCTAGTCCACGAAGACAACGCTAGGCCACATGTGTCTTTAAGGACTTGGCAAAAGTTATTAAGCTTCAGATGCGAGGTTTCACCTCACCCACCGTTCTCTCCTGGCATTGCTGATTTCCATCTTTTCCGTTCCCTCAAAAATTTTCTACAAGGGAAACCCTACTACCAACACTTCATAAGATGACATCAAAACGGACCTTTTATTGTTCTTCAGGAGTAAGGACAGTCATTTCTGGAAAAAAGGGATAATGGACCTTCCAAGCCATTGGGAAAGGGTAATCGCTAATGGTGAAACTATTTTGTAGATTAAATAAATAAATTTCAAGCTATTCAATTTTAATTTTTGTCCAAATTTCTCTACGAACTTTCCGGACAACCAAAAATATTATCTATTTATAATTAGCCATTTATAAATGAGGAATGTTATTTCAACATTTTATATTTTCACTTGGATTAAAAAATTAATTCAACATCTAAAGGTTATTTAGATCTCATCACAACTCAATTTTTTCAAAATTGATATAATCAAATAAAAATTGCAAAACTTAAGTCCTTTCAATGGAATTTGGCTCATGTACATGGCATATTACATAACAATTTTCATGGTTTTTGTTAATAATTTTATAAAAATAGCTAAGTTTACTCACTTTTGGTAGAATATTTCTCAAATCAGATTAAGTCAGTTGTTTTGCAAAATCTTAACACTGTATTTCATAGCCCACTATCTTAAAATGTTAATAATAATTACACCAATAATTCAATAACAAATATTTATTTCAATATTGAATAGCTGACCATGAGTTAATTAAATAAGAAGGATTAGATGATTCGGGTGGCGGTCATAAAAGATGCGCAAATAGTGAAAAAAACTACTTAAAAACTATTGCGGCTCCATCATGGCTAAAAAAATATCAAGATACAGTGTATTTGTGGTTTTGATAAATATCAAGATACAGTGTAGGTTTTGATAAATATCAAGATACAGTGTAGGTTTTGATAAATAAAAGGCCATAAAAGATTCGATCATCATCAACATTCCGGTGCTACAACTCGGTGACGAGTCCTGGCCTCCTCCACCAGCCCTCTCCAGTTATTTCTATCTTGTGCAGCCGTCATCCAGTTCCTCACTCCCAGGATATCCCTTGCATCCGCTGTCACACCATCCGACCAGTCGGTCTTCCTCTTCTTCTGATGCCGTGGAGAGGTTCAGTCAAAATGGCCTTAAGGATCGCCTCATCCTCCATTCTAGCCAAGTGACCAGCCCACCGCAGTCTGCCAAGCTTCAAGGTCATAACGACATCATTATCTTTAAAACCTGTATATAGTTCATTATTGGTCCACCTTCTCCAATGTCCATTGAGATGAAAAAAAAAACCTGTACCACTACAACCCATGAAGGGTCTTGGGCTCAGTACATATAGAGATTCGTACTGTTTCTAGGCCAACGGCAGTGCAATGAGGTAATTAGGCCTTAATCACGCTCAGCCGCCAGGTTTTCCCCAATTAATTTGGGTACCCACTTTATAGAGGCTGGGTCTGCCCCAGGAGGGTCTCCATACCCTAGGGTCGCCCCCCGACTGAATTAACAGAATAAATAATATATCTGCCACAGCCGGGATTCGACAGACTAGTGCTCTATCCACTAGACCACGCCGCTCCCTCCATTGAGATGAACTCCTCCAAAAATTCATCAAAGTATTTTTCTCTCAAAGAGTTGTAGGTCCTGTTCAGTTCTTTTACTAATAGCCCATGTTTCTGATCCATACAACAGGACTGGGCGAACCAATGTGTTATATAGATGCAGCTTAGTCGGCCTGTCTAGGAGCCGGGAGGTGAACTCTCTTCGGGGGCCAAGAACCTGTTTGCCATCAAAATTCTTCTTTTAATCTCAACCTCTGGTGCATTATCTTGCGTTACAAGAGAATACAGATAAGTGAACTGGGCCACTTTTTCAAAGTTAAAGGGGCCGAAATTGATAGTCCCACTGGGTCGGGGTTCTTCTCCTGTTGCCATGTACTTTGTTTTCCCCGTGTTTACCTCCAGTCCAAGCATTCTGGCAGCCTCCATTAGGGCCAAAAATCCTTCTTTGACAGACTGCAGTGACCGTCCTATGATGTCAATGTCATCTGGGTAAGCTAATAGCTGGATCATATGATTGTAAACGGTCCTATTTGTTTGGATACCAGCGCCCCTCACAGCTTTCTCAAGTGCTAAGTTGAACAATAGGCATGCTAACGCATCACCTTGGCGGAGCCCTTTTCTTGAGGAGAAATCTTCCATTTGATGCCCACCTACCTGCACTGTACACCTCACATCCCTCGTGGTCATCTTTACCAGCCGTATCAGTTTATCGGGGATACTGAACCCTTCCAGGGCCTTCAATTAAAAGATTCAATAGAAATTAAAAAAAACAGTGAGTTAAAACGAGGACTCAAAATAAAATAATAATAAAGAAATTAAATAATATATCAACTTAGCCCATGAGCTACTAGAGAAATGAAAAGTAAATATCGATAATAAAAGTTATTTAGGTAAGTGAAGAAAATATAAAAAATACTGTATAACAATATAGAAAATGAAAAGTAAATATCAAGTATAAAATAGATTTTATATTGATATTATCTAACAAGAAATATGAAAATTAAAACTCTTCAAATTATTACACAATGGTTTATTATTTCCAAATAACTATATTAGGGTAAAGCTGTTTATAGCCAATTGACTAATATGAAAAGATATAAATAATTCAAAGGAAAATAGTCTATCAATACTGCTGCCGGTGGACGATGGACAAACAGATTTTTTTTTTTTTTATTGTTATTAGGGCTCTACATAGAATCCTAATAAACATTAAAACGTAAGCTCTAAAAATGTTGAGGCGGGAAGGATACATTTTTTTTTTTTTTTTGGTTCACAAAGGTTCACTATTGAAAATAATAAATCAAAAAGTCAAATAGGTAAATTATAAATGTAATAAGTAATAGTAATAGAATAAATAGAAAGTATGATAAGATGAAAAAAATAGGTGTTTCCGTTGAGGTATGGAAGCTGACATACAGAGGATTTAACAGGTATTTAATTATTAGCTTAATACATAGTTTTTTTGTTTTTTTTCACTATTTGCTAATCTTTTATTACCATCCCATGTAGATTTTGAGAGGTGCTAGGTAAAATTAATCTTTTAACCTCTTCTTTTTATTCCAGATCAGATTTAAAATATGTAATTATTTAATATTAAACAGTTTCACCATTTTGAAAAAATGCAATTTTTATTTTCAGTTTTTCCTTAATAAATTGCTGTTAGATGTAAAAATTGTCATTACCAAGTTTAAGCCCATTAAATTTCCTACAATTTAGATACTTGACAAAAACAGTAATTTAGACAATGCAATACCTTTTGGTTAAAGTTTTTATAGTTATTTGATAGTTTTTCAGATATGTACGGCCCCATAACTTAATCAAATTTAATCTTTTTTAAAATTGCTAATAGTAATGTTTCACACAAAATGCACTGAATGGGAGTTATTGAGGAAAACTCACAAAAGTGTGTTTTTTCAATATGACAGAAAACACACAAGGTCTGGGAGTGTGAAAATTTGGATTTTCAAAAAGGGAGTTAATGCATACCACATAGCTCAATCAACTTATGGGCTTATCTTAACAAAATGCTATCACTATTGAGATATTACAAGAGCAAAGACTTATGAGTAGTGTTAAAATCTAAAATATTCAAAAATAGTATTAGTTCCTTAAGACTTTTTGTAACTCACTGTGCTTTGAATGGTTTAAATTAAAGATAATCGAGACATGAGAAGCGAATAATTTGCAAGAATGTATTTTTATAGCTTTTTTGCTGACGGAGATATTTGATAAGGAGCTCTCAACAGCATACGCATCGATTGGAGCCACGGTGACTGTATTCATGACTGGAGGTAACCATTCCTCAAACCTTCCTATTTATTGATCATTTATTATAAAATGAGTATACTTGTTCTGTACAATGAATATACTTGTTCTGTACAATGAATATACTTGTTCTGTACAATGAGTATACTTGTTCTGTACAATGAATATACTTGTTCTGTACAATGAGTATATTTACTGGAAGGAATTAGTCCGGGTGGCGGTCATTAAATGAAACAACTAAATAGTTTCAACTATTTTATTGTTTGCCAACGTTTCGACCCCCTTTGTGGGTCATCATCAGGGCGCATGGTGGGCGCATGACCGCCACCCGGACTAATTCCTTCCAGTAATTCTCAACGGTCAACTAATTACATCCACAATGAGTATACTTGTTTTATACACTGAGTATACTTGTTTTATACACTGAGTATACTTGTTCTATACAATGAGTATACTTGTTCTATACAATGAGTATACTTGTTTTATACACTGAGTATACTTGTTCTATACAATGAGTATACTTGTTCTATACAATGAGTATACTTGTTCTATACAATGAGTATACTTGTTTTATACACTGAGTATACTTGTTCTATACACTGAGTATACTTGTTCTATACAATGAGTATACTTCTTCTGTACAATGAGTATACTTGTTCTGTACAATGAATATACTTGTTCTATACAATGAGTATATTTGTTCTGTACAATGAATGTACTTGTTCTATACACTGAGTATACTTGTTTTATACACTGAGTATACTTGTTCTATACAATGAGTATACTTGTTCTATACAATGAGTATACTTGTTTTATACACTGAGTATACTTGTTTTATACACTGAGTATACTTGTTCTATACAATGAGTATACTTGTTCTATACAATGAGTATACTTGTTCTGTACAATGAGTATACTTGTTCTGTACAATGAGTATACTTGTTTTATACACTGAGTATACTTGTTTTATACACTGAGTATACTTGTTCTATACAATGAGTATACTTGTTTTATACACTGAGTATACTTGTTTTATACACTGAGTATACTTGTTCTATACAATGAGTATACTTGTTCTGTACAATGAATATACTTGTTATATACAATGAGAATACTTGTTCTGTACAATGAGTATACTTGTTCTGTACAATGAATATACTTGTTCTATACAATGAATGTACTTGTTCTGTACAATGAGTATACTTGTTCTGTACAATGAGTATACTTGTTCTGTACAATGAGTATACTTGTTCTATACAATGAATATACTTGTTCTATCTGCGCAGGGATCATCTGGCCCCAGGAGGGGATGCACTACATACTGGCCGCCCTCACCCACATCATCCCCGTTGCTCCCGTCACTAAGGGCCTCATCAGTATCATCACCAGGAATTATGGCATTACCCATCCTTCCATCTTAACAGGCCTTTTTTCTAATTTAGTATGGACTCTGGTTTTCACTATTTTGGCATATATTCTACACAAGATAAATAAAATAATGTAGTACAATCTCATTTTATATTTATTCTATTCTTATAGTACCCATCTTATGATTACTAAGTCTTATATCTATTCTATTCTTATAGTACCCATCTTATCATTACTAAGTCCTATATCTATTCTATTCTTATAGTACCCATCTTATGATTACTAAGTCTTATATCTATTATATTCTTATAATACCCATCTTATCATTACTAAGTCCTATATCTATTCTATTCTTATAGTACCCACCTTATCATTACTAAGTATTATATCTATTCTATTCTTATAGTAGTCATCTTATCATTACTAAGTCCTATATCTATTCTATTCTTATAGTAGCCATCTTATCATAACTAAGTATTATATCTATTCTATTCTTATAGTAGTCATCTTATCATTACTAAGTCCTATATCTATTCTATTCTTATAATACCCATCTTATGATTACTAAGTCTTATATCTATTCTATTCTTATAATACCCATCTTATGATTACTAAGTCTTATATCTATTCTATTCTTATAGTACCCATCTTATCATTACTAAGTCCTATATCTATTATATTCTTATAGTAGTCATCTTATCATTTCTAAGTCCTATATCTATTCTATTCTTATAGTACCCATCTTATCATTACTAAGTCTTATATCTATTATATTCTTATAATACCCATCTTATCATTACTAAGTCCTATACCTATTCTACTCTTATAGTAGCCATCTTATCATTACTAAGTCTTATATCTATTATATTCTTATAATACCCATCTTATCATTACTAAGTCCTATATCTATTCTACTCTTATAGTAGCCATCTTATCATTACTAAGTATTATATCTATTCTATTCTTATAGTAGTCATCTTATCATTACTAAGTCCTATATCTATTCTACTCTTATAGTAGCCATCTTATCATTACTAAGTATTATATCTATTCTATTCTTATAGTAGTCATCTTATCATTACTAAGTCCTATATCTATTCTATTCTTATAGTAGCCATCTTATCATTACTAAGTCCTATATCTATTCTATTCTTATAGTAGCCATCTTATCATTACTAAGTCCTATATCTATTCTATTCTTATAGTAGTCATCTTATCATTACTAAGTCTTATATCTATTATATTCTTATAATACCCATCTTATCATTACTAAGTCCTATATCTATTCTATTCTTATAATACCCATCTTATGATTACTAAGTCTTATATCTATTCTATTCTTATAATACCCATCTTATGATTACTAAGTCTTATATCTATTCTATTCTTATAGTACCCATCTTATCATTACTAAGTCCTATATCTATTCTATTCTTATAGTAGTCATCTTATCATTTCTAAGTCCTATATCTATTCTATTCTTATAGTACCCATCTTATCATTACTAAGTCTTATATCTATTATATTCTTATAATACCCATCTTATCATTACTAAGTCCTATACCTATTCTACTCTTATAGTAGCCATCTTATCATTACTAAGTCTTATATCTATTATATTCTTATAATACCCATCTTATCATTACTAAGTCCTATATCTATTCTACTCTTATAGTAGCCATCTTATCATTACTAAGTATTATATCTATTCTATTCTTATAGTAGTCATCTTATCATTACTAAGTCCTATATCTATTCTACTCTTATAGTAGCCATCTTATCATTACTAAGTATTATATCTATTCTATTCTTATAGTAGTCATCTTATCATTACTAAGTCCTATATCTATTCTATTCTTATAGTAGCCATCTTATCATTACTAAGTCCTATATCTATTCTATTCTTATAGTAGCCATCTTATCATTACTAAGTCCTATATCTATTCTATTCTTATAGTAGTCATCTTATCATTACTAAGTCTTATATCTATTATATTCTTATAATACCCATCTTATCATTACTAAGTCCTATATCTATTCTACTCTTATAGTAGCCATCTTATCATTACTAAGTATTATATCTATTCTATTCTTATAGTAGTCATCTTATCATTACTATGTCCTATATCTATTCTACTCTTATAGTAGCCATCTTATCATTACTAAGTATTATATCTATTCTATTCTTATAGTAGTCATCTTATCATTACTAAGTCCTATATCTATTCTATTCTTATAGTAGCCATCTTATCATTACTAAGTCCTATATCTATTCTATTCTTATAGTAGCCATCTTATCATTACTAAGTATTATATCTATTCTATTCTTATAGTAGTCATCTTATCATTACTAAGTCCTATATCTATTCTACTCTTATAGTACCCATCTTATCATTACTAAGTCCTATATCTATTATATTCTTATAGTAGTCATCTTATCATTACTAAGCCTTATATCTATTATATTCTTATAGTAGCCATCTTATGATTACTAAGTCTTATATCTATTATATTCTTATGGTAGCCATCTTATCATTACTAAATCTTTTCGAACAGAACTGGGTGGAACTTGATCCCAATCTAAACCCAAACGCCACAACTCTTTAATCAAGCACTTGAGAAACAAAGTCAGAGGTGCTAGTAGGCCCAAGGGGTCGAAAATTCTCTCTACGGACGAGAGTATATTGCGTTTATTCCGTCTTTGATTTCGTGATTGACTCGAAAACGAAAAATATCCACGCTTGGTTGCCACTCAAGACCCAAAACAGCTAACGATAATCCTGTTTCAAAATCTTTTGCTGAAAAAGATTTATCTTCGTCCTGGAAAAGAGTATTAGCACTTCAGGAGTATTAGAAGCCCATTTGGTAAACTGAAAACCTCCTTTTTAAAATAAAATACTAGTTTGGTGATAAAGACGGTTGGCATCTTGAACTGAGGGGACCGAAGTGATAAGATCGTCCATATACATATCGTGTGGCACTCTACCTTTGGTGGCAGGGAAATTTCCACCTTTTTCTTCGACCAAATGATGAACCGTACGAAGAGCCAAGTAAGGGGATGATGTGATACCAAAAACGACACAGTTTAATTCGTATATCTCCACGGGATCTTCCGGCGAAAATCTCCATAATACCCGTTGGTAACTTCAATGAGATTCGTCTATTAGAATTTGCCGATAATCCAATTCCGAAATAAATGAAAGTGTAGTAGCTAAACGAAAACATCCGTTTGTAACTTTGGACCCACGTGTAAAACGTCATTTAATGATAAATGAGAAGTAGTTTTTGCACTAGCATCAAAAACTATTCTAAGTGGTGTACTCGAACTACTAGGTTTGAATATGGTATGATGAGATATGTAATACCCACATTTATCCCTCGGATTGGTTACCAAGGACATGTGCCCTTGCCGTAAATAATCCAAAAAAAACTCTTGATATAATGCCTTAAATTCCAGGTAGTGACCTAAACGTTTTTCTAGGTTTAAAAATCTTCGTTTAGCCATCTCAAACGAATCCCCCAAACGATCGGGATTGTCCTGGAACGGTAACGATACCACAAACCGCCCTGATTCCAAACGGCGCACCGATGATTTAAATATACCCTCACACTCTAATCCCTTGGGTGAAAGAGAATTAACCAAGTTTGGGACCTCTCCGATCTCCCAAAATCGTCTCACCACACTATCCAGCATGAATGGCAAACGGACAAACAATTGATCCCTTCAGATGGTATGTCTAGAACTGGTGCCCTTCCCATAAGAATGCAGCCCAAAACACTATCTATATGATATCAAGTAAAAATTTAAAAAAAAAAAAAAAACGGTTATGATAACACTAAAAAAACTGAATACATAAGAGCAAAAAATAATTACAGTAACCTGTTAAACCGTAAAAAAGTAGATTATAATTTTAAATTAATTAATCTATTAGCAAATCATAAAGAAACTAAAAAAATCCCTGGTCCAGACAACATACCGATGATTTCTTCAAAAATCTTCCTCAAAATTGGCAATAATATCAAGTATCCCTGTTTGACAAAATTTTGGCCACTGAAAAATTACCTAATCATTGGGCAAAATCAAATGTTATAATGATCTATAAAAAGAGGGACAGAAACCAACCTGAGAACTACCGACCTATCTCCTTAATTAATTGTATCCTTAAGATTTTCACCTGAATTCTGTTAGATCGGCTAACATTATGGGAAAGCGAGGAAAATTTTTACTGGAATCACAAAACGGATTTCGAAAAGGAAGGTCATGTTTTGATAACCTTTTTCTAATGAATTGCCTTATCGATTTAAAATTAGAATATTCCAAAAGTGACTTATTCGCTATTTTGGTCGACTATAGAAAGGCATTTGACAGTGTGGATCACAGACTTTTATGGCACAAATTACAATTACTTGGGCTAAGCGGAAAAATTATTAAAAATCTTTGTGATTGGGCCACTCTAAGAATTAAAATAGATGAGCTATTATCTGATGAGATTGATGTCACGAAGGGAGTATTGCAAGGCGAAGTTCTTTCTGCATATCTCCTCTGTCTGCTTATATCCGATTTGGAAAAATATTTCAAAGAAAAGGGTGCGACAGGAATTAAATAAATTCAAACTGTGAAGTACTGAGCTCCTGCTATGCAGATGATAAGGTCATTTTCTCTTCTTCTTACATAGATACGAATAAAAAATTATAAATCCTCGCATGCAAACACTCACAATCGAAAACAGCCTGTGCTGTAGGAACAGTATTAGATATATGTAGAAAATCAAAACTACAATCTTGGGGAAGTAGACTATTATTAAATGAAGCCATTACTGTTAATACTCTTTTATATAGCACTGAAATATGGGGCCTTAGATACCTCGACGATATTGAAAAAGCACATCTACAATATTTTAAAAAACTTTTCAACTTAAATAAAAATGTAAAATGTGGTCTTGAACATTCTACCATTAATGTATTAAAACGGATATTAAATTGCATTAAAAAAATAATCAGGATGCCAGACGATAGAATTACTTAAACATGCTACATATAGTATATAGTCATAACACTCAAACATAAACATCAAGTTAGATCGTCAACGAAATACAATTGGGGCAGTCAAATATTAGAAAAAGTTAACAGTTCGTATATACTATTTGAAAACAACCCATATATCTTCCAATCCAATATTCCGAAAATTCTTGCTCTATTTAAAGATCTACTATTCAACAGTGACCTTGAATCCTTAAAAACAAGTCGGGACAGCCCTCGCTATAATTATATTTACCAACCAACTCTACAGTATCCTAATTATATAACAATAGACAATATTCCGTTTAACAGAATAAAAATAATAACACAGGCCAGCCTATCCGGAAAATATCATATTAAATTCTCTCATAAAAACAATTTCTATAATATCAAGCCCACAGAAATCTGTACCATATGTAATATTAATACCTATGAAAAACTCTATCATTTAATCGCAGTATGCCCATCTACTCCTCCATCAGAAACTACAACATACCATACGTAAACAATATTCCAGAAAATCAATCCACAACAATATTTATAATAGAAGACCATAAAAAACTAAACCAAATATATTATTATATAATTAATTGTCTAAAAATGAGATCCTTCATTATCAAGAAATAAAAACAATATGCTTACATACAAAATCTAAATAATGCAGTAAACAAAAACAATAATATGTCAACAAAACTATATCCCCAATGACTGTTTTGACATATATAAATTGATGACAAACTCATAAATAATTCTATTATAACTAAAGTAAACATTAACTTAATATAAATTGTAACTGATGTAACCAGTATAACCCAACTATATCAATGCAATGTAAAATTTCAATCTTAAAAGCCTTAAACAGATGTTGTTTTTTTAAAATTTATTTGTAGTATTTATTTTATTTTTTCAAACAGATGTATTAATATTTTAATAACATATATATTTTTATGTTACCTTTACTATATTGGAGAAAAAAAATAAATAAATGGATGAAGGAAATTTATGGTTAATTTATCTATATCAATATACTAATTTTTTTCTTTTATTTGATTTTTTTTTTTTTTTAAAGATGTATTATTATTTTGAAAACATGTATTTTTATTTTATCTCTACTATATTGAAAAAAAAAAAAATAAATAAAAGAAAAAACTGTTAATTCATCTCTATCAATATATTTATTTATTTTATCTTTTTAATAGATGTATTATTATTTTAAAATCATATGTATTTTATTTTTTTATTTATTTTTTTTTAAACAGATGCATTATTATTTCAAAAACATATGTATCTTTTTTTTATTTTATCTCGACTATATTGGAAGAAAAAAAACAACTGTATTTTGAATGGCCAAGCCAGGCTCTTTTTGTAAGGGAATATCCCAAAAACAAATAAAATATATTCTATTCTATTCTAGTTCGGTTTTGTGGAAGGAGCTCACAATGTATGGGTCCCTTCCAATCCCACTAAGTACTGTGCATCACCTTTCTTGGATGCAAGCCTGTGCAACATTTTGGTGTTGCGAGCGGCGTTGTTCAAGGCAACCCTCAAGATTTTTTTCGGCTGTTGTAGATGTAGAGAATCCATTTTCGTCACCAGTAACAACTCGTTTCAAAAATGGATCCTCCACATTTTTTTTCAGTATCAAATCACGACATGAAATCCTTTCAATAAGGTTCCTTTCACTGATATTATATTTACATAATGTTTTTAAAAAGCCCTATTATCAATAATTAATTCAATGAACATTTCAAACGTTTTATGGTTTTAATGATAACCAATTTTAGAAAGAAGAGGTCAAGAAGGTAGGAATGATATTTTTGTAATTAAATAAACAAATAACAATTTATTGGAAATATAATTTATAAAATGATGACATATCTGTAATGCTATATAGATAATAGATAATATACCTGCATTAGGCAGATAAAAGGCAGATTAAGGCAATCAGTTTCTAAAAGGAATGCCTTCAACCCATCGCTCAATCAACCAACGCGTTAAAATAATGAACGGCTAGCACCCAATTTCTTAAAGGCTAATACAAATACAATAGCTGAGCCTGGGATAGCATGACAATACTTATTATTTTAAATCAAAATTACAACTCGAATTAAGTACAATTATCCTCTTAAAATCAAGTACAATATGATAACTATAGCGTTTCAATAGTACATGGAACGGGCATTGATTCAAGTTTTTGTTAGGCAATAATCAAAACGACACAATTTATCACTTTAATTATACATCAACTTCATTTCTGATCCTTTCCTTGGAGCTGTGATAGATATAGATCAGATAATTATCACTTAGATGAATAGGCTAATGTTGTTTAAGGCCCCTTCGCCCAACTAACTTGGTCTTCTTAAAAGGAAGTATACAGCTAACTTAAAAGTAAGGTAAAGTATACAGAAAACTTAATAGTAGGCTGAAGTATACAGAAAACTTAAAAGTAAGCTAAAGTATACGCAGAGCTTAAAAGGGGGTAGAAGCAAAATTTAAAGGCAAGTGCACAAAAAGATATTTCTATTGTTCACAATCAGCTAAAAATAACATCAACCTGACACTTGAGCTATTAACTTATGCTGGGACAAAATTAATCTAAATATTTCTTCTGAAAATATGGACAAATAAGAAAATTAAGTACAAACTTTTTAAAAAGAAGATCATTCTACATAATGGTTCAATTGATTGATAGTCTACTTCTATTGATTAAGTCTGTCTCTATTGATTGACAGTCTATCACCATTAATTAATAGTATACAACAGTGATTCCCAAAGCAGGCGGCAACGGCCACGGGGGGTGATAGTATAAAAGGGAAAAATTTTTTTTTTTAAATCATTTATGTATTCCGCTCATAACCACTTAATTTTGTTTTAACAACGTACTAGAAACTTTGGAGGAGGGAATTTCAGTCTACATTTTGATTTATGAATAAGCTTTCTAGGACAATTCTTGCTTTCATAGCATTAAAAGAAATGAACTAGTTGAATGAATAATTGAAAAACTTTGAATTGTGATTAGATGACAAGTTGAGGTAATATAATTATTAACATGAAGGAATTCTCGCTATCAATTCGACCAAACCTTAAATAGGATGGATTGCAAATGACAATAGAAATAAAAATGTAACTGAAAAAAACAACTGAAAATTTTTAAAAATGAACAATACTTGATATAATCACCATGGCAATCGTAGGTCCCAATAAGCTTGACTTCTCAATTTGCATTTTTTGATTAGCAAATACTTTGAAATATTTAGAAAAGTGTAATATACAGCTTGAATATAGTAGACATGGAAAATACAACAAGCAGAATTTATAATACAACTGAAGATTAAATTAATAAAATTAATTAATTGTATTGAAAACTTAAAAAAGTATTTTCAAGAAAAAAATAAATAATAATAGGGTATATTTTACTGCGACTGGATTAAGGAATGACCTATGATTCCTTCACAAGCTATCAATTTTAGCAATGGTTATTAGAAATATAAATAATTGTTACTTGTTATAAATAAAAAATCTAAATAAACTTTTTCTAAAAGCAAAGTAATTATGTAGGTCATCAATAAATACAGCTCATTAGGATATCCATCATAAATAATAATAAATTAATACTATTGTTTTATTTATCAATTTCAATGTGGATGCTAAGGAAACTTGAGCATGAGCAATTAAAGAATTTTAGACTTTAACTAATGGAAGATGATGGATTACGTTGATAAAGATAAAGTCGAATCATAACTAGTGTGTGTGTGTGTGTGTGTGTGTGTGTGTGTGTGTGGTGTGTGTGAAACACTTAAACAGAATGAGCAACATGAATCAATGACAAACCAGGAATCTAGCTCAATCTAAAGGAAGCTACTAGAAGCTAGAAAGAGAATTGATTCCGACCTAATTCTAAAAATATGCTCAAAAAAGAAGGTTAAAGAATGATAACATCCAAAACCTGGCTTATACTTGCCATGCCCTCCAACGCCAACTATAATCACATAGCCAGCTAACATTATACCTTTTTAATTAACTTGCTTAGCTTTAATAAAAAGAAACTTTCAGAAATATTTTCAATATTAACTAAAAGGAGCCAAATCCGAAAGTTAAAGAAATTTTGATAGCAGCAAACCTTTCATATTAAAAATCTATATCCAAATACATAAAGCTCAAGCCTTTTTTTGGTAAAAATAATCATTTCATTTGGGAATGTATTCTTGACTAATATTGAATCTCAATTAAGTATTTTATCAGCATCTCCATCAAATGTAAAATTTTTACTATCAGACATATCTAAATAATAAGTTTAAAAAAATAATTTTTATCATGATAACGATGGTTTATAATACAATGATGTATAAAATATTTTTTCAGTAAAAATAACAATAAATTATAAAATTAAAAGCATTTTAATCCCACAAGAAGGAAGTAAATAAGATTTGAGCCATAAGTGATGAAGAGATATGGACCAAAAGCAATAATCTTAACGTCAACAATTAATCCATTACAGTTTCCAGAGAATGTGGTCTACAATCTTTCAAAACTTAATGCCTACATTATTATATATCATTATTACATAATTAGAATCACAAATTTCAAAATAGATAAAAACTGCTCTTGACTAACAAGTATATCACAATAACCTCATATTGAAACAATTAACGATAACATGAGCCAAATTATTTTTTAAAACATTATTGCAAAGCAGGAGTATACTAAACAGTGCCTCCACAACAGGTTGGTTTCTTGTTAGGAAAAACATTCAGTTTGATGGTTCCTTCCCCATAGTTGGCACACCTGTCCATAGCCTCTTCCAGGTTAAGCCAAATATTGACGGCAGTACTAAATGCACCATCCACGTTGACTGCATCCCTTGCGCTTGTCTCAATGTATGGCATATCTCCATTTTCTTTGCACCAATGCCTAGCTTCCTCTTCACTCACTTCTCTTGATTCGATATCAAGCTGCAACAGGATAAAATATTATTTAACTAATTATATTAAAGGTAGTGAGGGAGCTGGTCACCAGTAGGTGAAGCCATTTCTAATAATGATACAAATCATAAATGAGATAAAAACAAACATAAAATAATTGGTCCACCTCCTTTCCACTTACACGGGTCCAAAATCTAATAAAAAAATTGCTGTATCTTTACCAATACTTTGTGTTTTACATTTTTTTGCTTCTCTTGGTAGAAAAATTCATTATCATGGCCATGAGCATTTCAAATATTCAGAGAGTTGAATGATTTCTGGATTATTTGAAAAACTAAAAAAAACTAAACTGGGAAATGTGCACATCGTACATTACAAAAACATGGGAGAGGGGGGGAGAGAAAATCTACTAATATTTCCTTGTTTTTCTTGACCTCCACCCAAGCTATTTTACTACTGAATTTCCCAAAGTCAACTATTAATGTACCTCATGCCCCTGAAATATTGAAAATTTATTGAGAATGTTTTCAACAATCAAAAAGATGTGAACAACCGGCACGTGACAACTAAGCAATACCCAACTTTCTGAATCTGACATAAAACTATCAACATTATGCAACGGCCTACATTAAAAATGCTTCAAGTATATATTGTTAATAAATTAATCAATAAATGTATAAAATATAATTTCTCGTTTTATTTTGTTGAGGATGATATCATTAGATATATTCCAAAACTAGAATAAATCTTTACCTTATTAGCAACAACTATAAATGGAAATAAGTTTCCATCTTTAATGTCAGCGTAATATAAAAACTCATTCCGCCATATTTTTAGATTATTAAAGCTGGTTTTGTCATCGAGAGCAAAGGTTAGCATGCATATATCAGAGCCTCTATAAAAAGGTGTTCTCAAACTTCTGAATCTTTCTTGACCAGCGGTATCCCAGATCTAAAATATATTTTCAAATATTAAAACATTAACAATTTTTATTTTATCAAAATCGATGGATCTCCAAACCAAAAATTTCTTCATGGTCACATTAAAAATAAATCAAATTTCTATAATATGGAAATAATTTTTCTAAAAATACCTGGTAAGCAATACAATATTGGAAAAAATTTATGGAGTAACAAATTTATGCAATACAATAACTCTACTTTAAAATATTTTAACTTGAAAAGTTTCATATCATGGCCTAAAACATTAAACGTACAACCACTTAATTTAATTTATTTAAAAACTAATTGTCAATTTCTAAGTTCTTATTTAAAAAAAAAAAAAAAAATACAACCAAGTATCAATTCAGTCCAAAACATATATATTTGTTTAACATTAAAAAAAAATTAATCTAGTATGTAATTAATGAGGTAACCAGATTAATTCCAACACCTATTGATAATAATTAACTATGCTACAACAAAAAATAAATGTGAGTTATATCATAACTGCTAAAAACATAATTTTATAAATCTAACACAATTAAGAAATTCTTGTAAAAAAAACATACAATATTTTTCTGTAACACCATTTATAATAAAAAATTAAAACATCAAACCAAGATTACCTGTAAAGTATATGTTTCGTTGTTTATTTCAATTTCTTTGTTAAGGAATTCTACACCTATTGTATGAAACGCATGATTGTCAAATTTATTATTTACATATCTATTCATGAGGCATGATTTTCCAACACCTCCGTCACCTAAGATTATCACTTTAAGAAGAGTATTTTTGTTGCTACGATTCTTCTCAATATTCATTTTAGACATTGTTTAGCCTTTATAAAATCTATGAAGGACAATCATTTGAACATGTCCATAGTCCAATTATAGGAATGTGATGATTCTTAATAATGAAACTTTAAATAAATTTTCACAAATAAACTTTACAAAGCATCAGCATCTAAAAAGAAGATGAAATAAATAAAATTATAATAAAAAAAATTGAAAACAAAGAAACCTTTAAAAAAGGTTTAAATCTGTCAAAATAATAAGATGTTCGTTCAGTATCTAACCATTAAAAAAACATATCGCCCTTGAAGCAAAGAGATAAGAACAATCAACGAATCAAAATTGAATATGGAGTTAATGATGAGACGAAGAATTAAGGATGTTTATCACTAGAAATAAGTCCTTTCAAGTCTTTCTAGGAATAGGTACTGTTAGTAACAACGTTTTCTCATAATTTTACGACCAATAAGAGGCTGAGATTTCTCTCAGGGTTTTCGCCCCGGGAATGAATTAATTCAAATCTTGTATTTCAGTGTTGAGGATAAGTCAACAAAACACTTTGATTGAATAAAACAGTTTATTTTGCCAACGCTTCAATTTACGAAATTAATTTTTACTGAATTAAAATGTTTTAATGGCTGCACCCCGAATTAATCTCTCCTCAATACATAGATACAGTAACCATTTTCACATCATTTGTATTACAGTATATTCATTTTCAAATGCTCAACTTCAGGAAAATTTGAAGGAATCAATCTAGACTGAAACGGTGTGGGTACATTAAAAATAAAATTAAAACTGTGAAAAAGTTCACTAAAAACAAAAACACTAGAAACTTGTCTCCTAAAACGTAACTTACCTGGATAAACATAAATCTCAAATACTAGCTAACCCCTGCCAAACTATCTATACTTCGAACTTGGGATCGAATCATAGGTTACCTGTTCTCGAACTAGTTGCTTCGACACATCGCTAACTTTTCGTTCCACGGCAAGATTAGATTATTAGTTTTGGGGAACTAGTTAAGGAACGAGTGACTGAAACACGCAGTTAAACAAAAATGAGAAGTTTCGAAGGGTTGGAAATGTGATGTGTCAAAGGAGCTAGTTCCATGTGGAACAAATGTGGAGCAGTGGACTGTGCAACAAAAAGGAGCAGTTTCAAAGGATAAAAAAAAAAGCTTTGATGTATTAAAGAACTAGTTCGGGAATGGTTCATCCTAAAATTCCTCATTTTGATCTGCTCCGTTTCGTTCCAAATCAAGATAAATTACCTTTTTAAAAAAAAAAAAAAAACAGTTAATGAACAAGTGAACGAAACTGGCTGTGGAATTACAAATGAGTTCCAAATTGTGGAAGTCTACAACATCCAAATCTAGAACTGTTACCATAATAATGTTTTGAAAAATAAGAAATATTTCCTATCGCTTGAAATTATTAAAATAACTAGTTCGGGATCTTAGACCGAATTTTACTGAAAACTTGATGCGGTTTCCTGTTCTCTAACTAGTTCCTTCGACACGCCCTTAACATTTGCCCCTTTTATCATCTCTGTCTCTCTAGATAAGGCTACAATTTTTTCAGAGCTAGTTGAAGAACGAATGACCAAAACAAGCTATGGAATGTAAATAAGTAATTCCAAAGGAAATGTAATGTGTCAAAGGAACTTGTTCCGGAGCGGGTAAACGAACATCAAAATGTAACAAAACAAAAACACTAGTTCGGGATCGGATGACCAAACATTTTTAGAAAACATATTTCGGTTGTCTGTTTTTTAACTAGTTCTATAGGCACATCGCTAAATTTCGCCCATTTTATCTGCTTTATTTTGTTCTTAAGCTAGATATGATATGTCAAACTAGTTGCGAAACTGTTAACTAAATATTCTGGTGAAAAAGAAAAGGAATCATTTAAAATGATTAAAATTAGCGATAAGTAAAAGAACTAGGTCGGGATCGGGTAATCTAATATCAATAAAAAAAAGAAAAGAAAAAAAAAAGTTGTTTTCTAGGGTAGTGTGTTGAACAACCAGTTCGGAAACTAGGAACACATCACAATCTTAACCCATTTGGATCTGCTCCGTTTCGTTCTAAAGCTTCATTAAATTACTACTTATCTAGAAATAGTAGACAGAAATTTAAGGAAAATGGGCTCTAGGGCATCACAAAAATTGCAATTGGAGGAAGTCAAAGGAACCAATTCCTGTACTGTTAACCCAATATTGTAAAAAAGAAAAAGTATATGGTTCTAAAGGGTTAAAATTTGGGATGTTCAGGATCGGGTAACCAAATATTGATGTAGAAAAAAAGAAGTAATTTCATAGGCCGGAAATTATCAATGAGTCGAAAAACTAGTTCGTGAAATAGTGACACTATCCTAGAACCTTCTACAGTGAGATTCGGTTGCCTGTTCCAGAACTAGTTCCTACTTCCCCAGTAGGAGCTGTTCCCTATCGGTCTACATAGGGATCCGGTTAACAGTTCCAGAACTAGTTCCTTAAGCTAGATAAGATATGTTAAACTAGTTGTGGAACTTTTAACTAAATATTCTGGTTAAAAAGAAAAGGAATCGTTTAAAATGCTTAAAATTAGCGATAAGTAAAAGAAGTAGGTCAGGATTGGGTAAACCAATATCAAAAAAGAGTTTTTTCTTAGGGTAGAAAATATCAATGTGTTAAATAACCAATTCGGCAACTAGGAACATATCACAATCTTAACCCATTTGGATCTGCTCCATTTCGTTCTAAAGCTTAATTAAATTACTACTTATCTAGAAATAGTAGACAGAAATTTAAGAAAAATGGGCTCTACATCACATTAATCATAATTGAAGGAAGTCAAAGGAACCAATTCCTGTACTGTTAACCCAATATTGTAAAAAAGAAGAAGTAAATGGTTCTAAAGGGTTAAAATTTGGGATGTTCAGGATCGGGTAACCAAATATTAATGTAGAAAAAAAGAAGTAATTTCATAGGCTGAAAATTATCAATATATCGAAAAACTAGTTCGTGAAGTGGTAACAAATTCCTAGAATGTTCTACAGTGAGATTCGGTTGGCTGATCCACAACTAGTTCCTTCAACACCCTTCTAAACTGCTATATTAAGGTCTACAATTGAATCCGGTCAACAGTTCCAGAACTAGTTCCTTTGACACCCTTTAGAATTGTTCCATATCAGTCTACAGTGGGATCCTGATAACAGTTACAGAACAAGTTCCTTCAACACTCTTTAGAGTTGTTCCATATCGGTCTACAGTGGAATCCTGTTAACAGTTCTAGTACTAGTTCCTTAGACCCTCTTTGAACTGTTCCTTTTCGGGCTTCACTGGGATCCGGTTAACAGTTCCAGAACTATTTTCTTAGACCTCCTTAGGAACGGTTCCACATCATTCTACATTGGGATCCTGTTAAATGTTCCAGAACTAGTTTTTTACCCCCTCTGAACAGTTCCTTTACGGCCTACAGTGGGATCCGGTTAACAGTTCAAGAACTAGTTCATTAGACCCCCTTAGGAACTGTTTCTTTACGGTCTACATTAGGATCCGGATAACAGTTCAAGAACTAGTTCCTTTAACACCCATTGGAGTTGTTCCATATCACTCTACAGTAGGATCCTGTTAACAGTTCCAGAACTAGTTCATTAGATCCCCCTCTGAACAGTTCCTTTACGGCCTACAGTGGGATACGGTTAACAGTTCAAGAACTAGTTCATTAGACCCCCTTAGGAACTGTTTCTTTACGGTCTACAGTAGGATCCGGATAACAGTTCAAGAACAAGTTCCTTCGACACCCTTTGGAAAGGTTTCATTTCGGGCTCCAGTGGGATCCTGTTAACAGTTCCAGAACTAGTTCTTTCACCCTCTTTAAGCTGTTCCTTTACGGTCTACAGTGGGATCCGGTTAACAGTTCAAGACCTAGTTCCTTCCACAACCTTTGGAACTGTCCAACTTCTGCAAACAGTGAGATCCGGTTAAAAGTTCCAGAACTTGTTCCTTATACCCCTTTAGGAACAGTTCCATATCATTCTACATAAGAATCCGGTTAACAGTTCAAGGACGAGTTCTTTCGACACCCTTTGCAAACGTTTCATTTCGGTCTACAGTGGGATCCTGATAACAGTTGCAGACCTAGTTCCTTCAACAACCATTGGAGTTGTTCCATATCAATCTACAGTGGGATCCGGTTAAAAGTTCCAGAACTAGTTCTTCGACCCCCTTTCGAACTGTTCAATTACTGTAAAGAAGGTTACAATTACTGTTCCTTTACGGTCTACAGTGGAATCCGGTTAACAGTTCAAGGACTAGTACTTTCGACACCCTTTGGAAATGTTCCTTTATGGTCTGCAGTAAGATCCGGTTAACAGTTCAAGAACTAGTTCCTTCAACACCCTTCTAAACTGCTATATTAAGGTCTACAATGGAATCCGGTCAACAGTTCCAGAACTAGTTCCTTTGACACCCTTTAGAATTGTTCCATATCATTCTACAGTAGGATCCTGTTAACAGTTCCAGAACTAGTTCATTAGATCCCCCTCTGAACAGTTCCTTTACGGCCTACAGTGGGATAACGGTTAACAGTTCAAGAACTAGTTCATTAGACCCCCTTAGGAACTGTTTCTTTACGGTCTACAGTAGGATCCGGATAACAGTTCAAGAACAAGTTCCTTCGACACCCTTTGGAAAGGTTTCATTTCGTGCTCCAGTGGGATCCTGTTAACAGTTCCAGAACTAGTTCTTTCACCCTCTTTAAGCTGTTCCTTTACGGTCTACAGTGGGATCCGGTTAACAGTTCAAGACCTAGTTCCTTCCACAACCTTTGGAACTGTCCAACTTCTGCAAACAGTGAGATCCGGTTAAAAGTTCCAGAACTTGTTCCTTATACCCCTTTAGGAACAGTTCCATATCATTCTACATAAGAATCCGGTTAACAGTTCAAGGACGAGTTCTTTCGACACCCTTTGCAAACGGTTCATTTCGGTCTACAGTGGGATCCTGATAACAGTTGCAGACCTAGTTCCTTCAACAACCATTGGAGTTGTTCCATATCAATCTACAGTGGGATCCGGTTAAAAGTTCCAGAACTAGTTCTTCGACCCCCTTTCGAACTGTTCAATTACTGTAAAGAAGGTTACAATTACTGTTCCTTTACGGTCTACAGTGGAATCCGGTTAACAGTTCAAGGACTAGTACTTTCGACACCCTTTGGAAATGTTCCTTTATGGTCTGCAGTAAGATCCGGTTAACAGTTCAAGAACTAGTTCCTTCAACACCCTTCTAAACTGCTATATTAAGGTCTACAATGGAATCCGGTCAACAGTTCCAGAACTAGTTCCTTTGACACCCTTTAGAATTGTTCCATATCAGTCTACAGTGGGATCCTGATAACAGTTACAGAACAAGTTCCTTCAACACCCTTTAGAGTTGTTACATGTCGGTCTACAGTGGAATCCTGTTAACAGTTCTAGTACTAGTTCCTTAGACCCTCTTTGAACTGTTCCTTTTCGGGCTTCACTGGGATCCGGTTAACAGTTCCAGAACTATTTTTTTAGACCTCCTTAGGAACGGTTCCACATCATTCTACATTGGGATCCTGTTAAATGTTCCAGAACTAGTTTTTTGACCCCCTCTGAACAGTTTCCTTTACGGCCTACAGTGGGATACGGTTAACAGTTCAAGAACTAGTTCATTAGACCCCCTTAGGAACTGTTTCTTTACGGTCTACATTAGGATCCGGATAACAGTTCAAGAACTAGTTCCTTCGACACCCTTTGAAACTGCTATATTAAGGTCTACAGTGGGATCCGGTTAACAGTTCCAGAACTAGTTTCTTTAAAACCAATTAGAATTGTTCCATATTAGTCTACAGTGAAATAATGTTAACAAATCTAGAACTAGTTTCTTATACCCCTTTAGGAACTGTTCCATAAAAGTCTACAGTAAGATACGGTTAACAGTTACAGAACTAATTCTTCGACCACCTTTCCACTGTTCCTTTACTGTCTATAGTAGAATCCGGTTACCAGTTCAACAACTAGTTCCTTCAACACCCTTTGGAAATGCTTCATTTCGGTCTACAGTGGAATCCTGTTAACAGTTCCAGAACTAGTTTTTTTACCCCCTTTGACCTGTTCCTTTACGGTTTACAGTGGGATTCGGTTAATATGTCAAGTACTAGTTCATTCGACACCCTTTGGAAATGTTTCATTTCGATCTACAGTGGGATCCTGTTAACAATTCCAGAACTAGTTCTTTGAACCCCCTTTGAACAGTTCCTTTACAGTCTAAAGTGGGATCTGGTTAACAGTTCAAGAACTAGTTCCATCGACACCCTTTAGATTTGATCCATATCGGTCTACAGTCCATATCCGTCTAACAGTTTAAGGACTAAATTTTTCGATACCCTTTGGAAATGTATTATTTCGGTCTACAGTAGAATCCTGTTAACAATTCCAGAACTAGTTCTTTGAACTCCTTTGAACTGTTCCTTTACAGTCTACAGTGGGATCCGGTTAATAGTTCAAGGACTAGTTCTTTTGACACCATTTATAGAGTTTTTCCATATCGGTCTAAAGTAAGATCCTGTTAACAGTTCCAGAACTATTTCCTTAGATCTTCTTAGGAACAGTTCCATATCATTCTACATTGGGGTCCTGTAAACAGTTTCAGAACTAGTTCTTTGACCCTTTTTGAACTGTTCCTTTACAGTGTAAAGTGGGATCTGGTTAACAGTTCAAGAACTAATTCCATCGGCACCCTTTCGAAATGTTTCATTTCGGTCTACAGTGGGATCCTAATAACAGTTCCAGAACTAGTTCTTTCACCCCCTTTGAACTGTTCCCTTAAGGTCTACAGTAGGATCCGGTTAACAGTTCAAGGACTAGTTCTTTTGACACCCTTTGGAAATGTTTCATTTCAGTCTACAGTGGGATCCTGTTAACAGTTCCAGAACTAGTTCTTTGACCCCCTATAACTGTTCTCTTACGGTCTACAGTATGATCCGTAGTTCAAGGACTAGTTCTTTTGACATCATTTAGAGTTGTTCCATATCGGTCTAAAGTAAGATCCTGTTAACAGTTCCAGAACTATTAGCTTAGATCCCCTTAGGAACGGTTCCATATCATTCTACATTGGGATCCAGTAAACAGTTCAAAAACTAGTTATTTGACCCCCTCTAAACTGTTCAATTACGGTCTACGGTGAGATCCTGTTAACAGTTCAAGGACAATTTCTTTCAACACCCTTTTGAACTGTTTAATTTCTGTAAACAGGGTTTCAATTACTGTTCTTAAAGTAGAATCCGGTTAACAGTTACAGAACTAGTTCTTTGACCCCCTTTAAACTGTTCCTTTACGGTCTACAATGGGATCCGCTTAACAGTTCCAGAACTAATTCCATCGACACCCTTCAGATATGTTCCATACGGTCTACAGTGGGATCTAGTTAACAGTTACAGAACTAGTTCTTTGACCCCCTTCGTACTGTTCCATATCAGTCTACAGTAAGATCCAGTTAACAGTTCCAGAACTATTTCCTTAGATCCCCTTAGGAACGGTTCCATATCATTCTACATTGGGATCCAGTTAACAGTTCAAGGACTGGTTCTTTCGACACCCTTTGGAAATGTTTCATTTTTGTCTCAGGTGGGATCCTGTTAACAGTTCCAGAACTAGTTCCATCGACAACCTTTGGAACTGTTTCATTTCGCTCTACAGTGGGATCCTGTTAACAATTCCAGAACTAGTTCTTTGAACCCCTTTGAACAGTTCCTTTACAGTCTAATGTGGGATCTGGTTAACAGTTCAAGAACTAGTTCCATCGACACCCTTTAGATTTGATCCATATCGGTCTACAGTCCATATCCGTCTAACAGTTTAAGGACTAAATTTTTCGATACCCTTTGGAAATGTTTTATTTCGGTCTACAGTAGAATCCTGTTAACAATTCCAGAACTAGTTCTTTGAACTCCTTTGAACTGTTCCTTTACAGTCTACAGTGGGATCCGGTTAACAGTTCAAGGACTAGTTCTTTGATCCCCTTTTAACTGTTCCTTTACAGTCAACAGTGGGATCTGGTTACCAGTTCAAGGACTAGTTCTTTTGACACCATTTAGAGTTTTTCCATATCGGTCTAAAGTAAGATCCTGTTAACAGTTCCAGAACTATTTCCTTAGATCTTCTTAGGAACAGTTCCATATCATTCTACATTGGGGTCCTGTAATCAGTTTCAGAACTAGTTCTTTGACCCTTTTTGAACTGTTCCTTTACAGTGTAAAGTGGGATCTGGTTAACAGTTCAAGAACTAATTCCATCGGCACCCTTTCGAAATGTTTTCATTTCGGTCTACAGTGGGATCCTAATAACAGTTCCAGAACTAGTTCTTCACCCCCTTTGAACTGTTCCCTTAAGGTCTACAGTAGGATCCGGTTAACAGTTCAAGGACTAGTTCTTTTGACACCCTTTGGAAATGTTTCATTTCAGTCTACAGTGGGATCCTGTTAACAGTTCCAGAACTAGTTCTTTGACCCCTATAACTGTTCTCTTACGGTCTACAGTATGATCCGTAGTTCAAGGACTAGTTCTTTTGACATCATTTAGAGTTGTTCCATATTGGTCTAAAGTAAGATCCTGTTAACAGTTCCAGAACTATTAGCTTAGATCCCCTTAGGTACGGTTCCTTATCATTCTACATTGGGATCCTGTAAACAGTTCAAAAACTAGTTATTTGACCCCCTCTAAACTGTTCAATTACGGTCTACGGTGAGATCCTGTTAACAGTTCAAAGACTAGTTCTTTCGACACCCTTTTGAACTGTTTAATTTCTATAAACAGGGTTTCAATTACTGTTCTTTACGGTCTACAGTGGCATCCGGTAGCAGTTCTATAACTAGTTCCATCGACACCCTTTAGATTTGTTCCATATCGGTCTAAAGTAGAATCCTGTTAACAGTTACAGAACTAGTTCTTTGACCCCCCCCCTTACTGTTGCATATCAGTCTACAGTAGGATCCGGTTAAAATTTCCAGTCTTAGTTTCTTTGACACCCTTCGAAACTGCTCTATTAAGGTCTACATTGGGATCCGCTTAACAGCTCCAGAACTTATTCCTTAGACCCCTTAGGAACGGATCCATATCAGTCTACAGTGAGATCCGTCCAACAGTCAAGGACTAGTTCTTTCGATACCCTTTCGTAATGCTTCATTTGGCTCTACAGTGGATCCTGTCAACAGTTTCAGAACTAGTTCTTCGACCCCTTTAAACTGTTCCTTTATGGTCTACAGTGGTAATCCGTTAACAGTTCCAGAACTAGTTCCATCGACACCCTTCAGATTTGTTCCATATCGGTCACAGTGGGATCTAGTTAACAGTTACAGAACTAGTTTTTGACCCCTTTCGTACTGTTCCATATCAGTCTACAGTAGGATCCGGTTAACAGTTTCAGTACTAGTTCCTTTGACACCCTTAATGTACTCTATTAAGGTTTACAGTGGGATCCCTAACAGTTCCAGAACTATTTCTTAGACCCCTTAGGAACGGATTCCATTTCAGTCTACAGTGGGATCCTGTTAACAGTCTCAGAACTAGTTCTTTGACCCCTTCGAACTGTTCCATATCAGTCTACAGTGAGATCCGGTTAACAGTTCAGAACTAGTTCCTTTAAAACCCTTTGGATTTGATCCTATCGGTCTACTGTGGATTCGGTTAACAGTTCAAGAACTTGTTCCTTCGAAACCCTTTGAAATTGATTCCTATTGGTCTACAGTAGGATTCGGTTAACAGTTCCTTTGGCACCCTTTAGAATTGTTCCAGTTACAGTTCAAGGACTAGTTCTTTGATCCCCTTTTAACTGTTCCTTTACAGTCAACAGTGGGATCTGGTTACCAGTTCGAGAACTAGTTCCTTTGACACCCTTTAGAATTGTTCCATATCAGTCTACACTGGGATCCTGATAACAGTTACAGAACTAGTTTCTTCAACACCCTTTGGAACTGTTCAATTTCTGTAAACAGTGAGATCCGGTGAGAAGTTCCAGAACTAGTTCCTTTAACGCCCATTAGAGTTGATCTATATATGTCTACAGTGGGATTCGGTTAACAGTTCCAGAACTAGTTCCTTAGACCCCCTTAGGAACTGTTCCATATCATTTTACATTAGAATCCTGTTAACAGTTCGAGAACTAGTTCTTTGACCCCCTTTGAACTGTTCCTTTACGGTCTACTGTGGGATCCGGTTAACAGTTCAAGGACTAGTTCTTTCGACACCCTTTGGAAATGTTTCATTTCAACCTATAGTGGGATCCGGTTAACAGTTATAGTACTAGTTCTTTCGACCTCCTTTCAACTGTTCCTTAACGGTTTACAGTGGGGTCCGGTTAACAGTTCAAGAACTAGTTTCTTCGAAACCCTTTGGAGCTGTTCCATTTCGGTCTACAGTTGGGTCCGGTTAACAGTTCAAGGACTAGTTCTTTTGACACCCTTTGGAAATGTTTCGTTTCGGTCTACAGTGGGATCCTGTTAACAGTTCCAGTACTAGTTCCTTCGACGCCCTTTCAACTGTTCCTTTACGGTCTACAGTGGGATCCGGTTAACAGTTCTAGTACTAGTTCTTTCGACCTCCTTTCAACTGTTCCTTAACGGTTTACAGTGGGGTCCGGTTAACAGTTCAAGAACTAGTTTCTTCGAAACCCTTTGGAGCTGTTCCATATCGGTCTACAGTTGGGTCCGGTTAACAGTTCAAGGACTAGTTCTTTTGACACCCTTTGGAAATGTTTCGTTTCGGTCTACAGTGGGATCCTGTTAACAGTTCCAGTACTAGTTCCTTCGCCGCCCTTTCAACTGTTCCTTTACGGTCTACAGTGGGGTCCGGTTAACAGTTCAAGAACTAGTTTCTTCGAAACCCTTTGGAACTGTTCCATTAGGGTCTACAGAGGGGTTAGGTTAACAGTTCCAGAACTAGTTTCTTTGATTCCCTTTGGAGCTGCTCCATATCGGTCTACAGTGGGTTTCGGTTCCTCGTTTCAGATCCAGTTCTTTTGTTACATTTCCGCTCTTTCAAAATGTTATCAAACGTAGGGTATTGTTGCTGCTTATCAGTGAATATTTTTTTACCACATTAGTAATTATTTTATTATGAAAAATATGTTTTTATTCAATCAATCTCAATTAGGTTTAAATAATTTTTATATCCGCAGTTAATTTTTCGATTATCCTTTTAGTTTTGGTTAATGAAGTAGAAAATAAATTGTTTACTCTCCATATTTTCTTTCAAGCCACTGATTAGAAATACTTATCTTAAATTACACATCGTTATGGGAGGAAGAGAAGGAAGGGAATGGAAAGTATTTGGTGGTCAAGATGATTGTGAGCTATTTTTCAAAGAATATGGAATTCTGATTTTGAACAGGCCTATAACACTTTCACCAGAAAAAAATGATTAAATTGTGGAATGAGGGTAAATGATCATTTCTGAATGTTAGTCTATTATGTATTACATCAATTGGATATGTTTTATCTTTAGTGCATTGTAGTTTCATTATTTTTCTTTGAATTTCGTATTTCATTTATTTGTAAAGGAAATTTGAGATTCTTGTTTGTTACGATTGATATATATATTTAATATTTTATCAATACTAAGTTTCTTGCATTGTTCTCTTGAAATTTATTTCAATAAAAAAAAAAAAACTAACTCTGGCATTTGTTGATCATTATTAGTTATTGATAAAAAGGAGTGAATTTCATTGAGCCATTGAACTTGTTTGTTTTTTTACATTTGATTCAATTTCTATAGTAAGTGCTCTATCTTGTTTTTTCTGATAAAAAGTGACAATTGAGTTTATTTAGCTAAGAACATATTCCTCACATGCTCTTAATCATAGAAAATTCCCTAGTCCAATTTTAGTGCATTCCTTTCTCAAGAAATGTAAAGTGTAAGTAGTAAAATATATATTTTTTTAAATAAAATGACCTATAAATTGGGCTCTATGGTTATGTATAACTAACTTAAATTGGGCTCTATGGTTATCTATAACTAACTTAAATTGGGCTCTATGGTTATGTATAACTAACTTAAATTGGGCCCTATGGTTATCTATAACTAACTTAAATTGGGCTCTATGGTTATCTATAACTAACTTAAATTGGGCTTTATGGTTATCTATAACTAACTTAAATTGGGCTCTATGGTTATCTATAACTAACTTAAATTGGGCTCTATGGTTATCTATAACTAACTTAAATTGGGCTCTATGGTTATCTATAACTAACTTAAATTGGGCTCTATGGTTATGTATAACTAACTTAAATTGGGCCCTATGGTTATCTATAACTAACTTAAATTGGGCTCTATGGTTATCTATAACTAACTTAAATTGGGCTTTATGGTTATCTATAACTAACTTAAATTGGGCTCTATGGTTATCTATAACTAACTTAAATTGGGCTCTATGGTTATCTATAACTAACTTAAATTGGGCTCTATGGTTATCTATAACTAACTTAAATTGGGCTCTATGGTTATGTATAACTAACTTAAATTGGGCCCTATGGTTATCTATAACTAACTTAAATTGGGCTCTATGGTTATCTATAACTAACTTAAATTGGGCTTTATGGTTATCTATAACTAACTTAAATTGGGCTCTATGGTTATCTATAACTAACTTAAATTGGGCTCTATGGTTATCTATAACTAACTTAAATTGGGCTCTATGGTTATCTATAACTAACTTAAATTGGGCCCTATGGTTATCTATAACTAACTTAAATTGGGCTCTATGGTTATGTATAACTAACTTAAATTGGGCCCTATGGTTATCTATAACTAACTTAAATTGGGCTCTATGGTTATCTATAACTAACTTAAATTGGGTTCTATGGTTATCTATAACTAACTTAAATTGGGCCCTATGGTTATCTATAACTAACTTAAATTGGGCCCTATGGTTATCTATAACTAACTTAAATTGGGCTCTATGGTTATCTATAACTAACTTAAATTGGGCTCTATGGTTATCTATAACTAACTTAAATTGGGCCCTATGGTTATCTATAACTAACTTAAATTGGGCTCTATGGTTATCTATAACTAACTTAAATTGGGCTCTATGGTTATGTATAACTAACTTAAATTGGGCCCTATGGTTATCTATAACTAACTTAAATTGGGCCCTATGGTTATCTATAACTAACTTAAATTGGGCCCTATGGTTATCTATAACTAACTTAAATTGGGCTCTATGGTTATGTATAACTAACTTAAATTGGGCCCTATGGTTATCTATAACTAACTTAAATTGGGCCCTATGGTTATCTATAACTAACTTAAATTGGGCTCTATGGTTATCTATAACTAACTTAAATTGGGCCCTATGGTTATCTATAACTAACTTAAATTGGGCCCTATGGTTATCTATAACTAACTTAAATTGGGCTCTATGGTTATCTATAACTAACTTAAATTGGGCTCTATGGTTATCTATAACTAACTTAAATTGGGCCCTATGGTTATCTATAACTAACTTAAATTGGGCTCTATGGTTATCTATAACTAACTTAAATTGGGCTCTATGGTTATCTATAACTAACTTAAATTGGGCCCTATGGTTATCTATAACTAACTTAAATTGGGCCCTATGGTTATCTATAACTAACTTAAATTGGGCTCTATGGTTATCTATAACTAACTTAAATTGGGCTCTATGGTTATCTATAACTAACTTAAATTGGGCCCTATGGTTATCTATAACTAACTTAAATTGGGCTCTATGGTTATCTATAACTAACTTAAATTGGGCTCTATGGTTATCTATAACTAACTTAAATTGGGCCCTATGGTTATCTATAACTAACTTAAATTGGGCTCTATGGTTATCTATAACTAACTTAAATTGGGCTCTATGGTTATCTATAACTAACTTAAATTGGGCCCTATGGTTATCTATAACTAACTTAAATTGGGCTCTATGGTTATCTATAACTAACTTAAATTGGGCTCTATGGTTATCTATAACTAACTTAAATTGGGCCCTATGGTTATCTATAACAAACTTAAATTGGGCTCTATGGTTATCTATAACTAACTTAAATTGGGCTCTATGGTTATCTATAACTAACTTAAATTGGGCTTTATGGTTATCTATAACTAACTTAAATTGGGCTCTATGGTTATCTATAACTAACTTAAATTGGGCTCTATGGTTATCTATAACTAACTTAAATTGGGCTCTATGGTTATGTATAACTAACTTAAATTGGGCCCTATGGTTATCTATAACTAACTTAAATTGGGCTTTATGGTTATCTATAACTAACTTAAATTGGGCTCTATGGTTATCTATAACTAACTTAAATTGGGCTCTATGGTTATCTATAACTAACTTAAATTGGGCTCTATGGTTATCTATAACTAACTTAAATTGGGCTCTATGGTTATGTATAACTAACTTAAATTGGGCCCTATGGTTATCTATAACTAACTTAAATTGGGCTCTATGGTTATCTATAACTAACTTAAATTGGGCTCTATGGTTATCTATAACTAACTTAAATTGGGCTCTATGGTTATCTATAACTAACTTAAATTGGGCTTTATGGTTATCTATAACTAACTTAAATTGGGCTCTATGGTTATCTATAACTAACTTAAATTGGGCTCTATGTGTTAAATATCGATTGTATATGTAAAGATAGTTGTGGCACTGAACTTCCACCTAGGTGTACAGCAGCCCAACAACAAACAGTCCAGTTGATAGCGTCTCCTGCGCCATGTTGTTTGTGTATATAGCAGTAATAAACAAGCTGTCTAGTACAAGGTTCTTTTATTCCACTGCCTAATACTCTATAACTTTAATAGGTTATGGGCCCAGAGTATTTTTGTGCAGAGCATAGTATTTGTGTATAGTGTCAACGCGTAGTCGCGAAGTGATATTATTTTATTAGTGATTTGTTTACCGGTACTATGGCGTCAGTTACTACTTCAGGAGTTCCAGTACTCGTCGGAACAAGTTTTAACAGCTGGTTTTTCAGAATGTCATCTATTTTGGAAAGAGAACAGGTAAAAGATGTGTTGGAAGCAGACCCTCCTACCTCTAGTGCTGAGAAAAGGGAATTTCTCATTAAGGACTCGAAGTCAAAGTCATCAGCTAGTGCATCATCATCAGAAGTATCATTTAAAGCACAGAGTGGTTGCTTTATATGTGGGGATAAAAGACATTTCAAGGCACAGTGTCCCAAAAATAAGCAGAACCGTGGAAGTAAATCCTTTAATAGAAGCTTTCGTGGGAAAAGAAGAGGAACAATCCAGGTTAATTCAGCAGATGTAGATGAAGAAGTTGTAATGGTGGCCCTAAATTGTGGTAATATTAAACTATCATCTAACAATGTGTTTTTAGTCGATTCAGGTGCGAGTAACCATCTTTTTAAAGCAGAATTGGAACCCCTTTTGTCAAATGTTTCGAATCTTGATCATGATGTTGCCATACATATAGCTAATGGTGATAAGATGTTTACTAGAAAAGAAGGTACCCTAAGAGTAACCTCTCAAGGTAGGATTGTAAACATTAAAGGTTTAATAGTTCCGGGGTTAAAACATAATTTATTATCAGTGAGTGCAGTTACCTCAAAAGGCTTAAAAGTGATTACAGATTCTAAGGAGATGAAAATCTGCGGAAGAAATTTTAAGCTGAGTTGTCCACGAGTGAATGGATTGTACATATTTACGTTTGATGAACCCAGTGATAATCAAGTCAAGTGCAACATTTCAAGTGCTACGAATGGAGATCTATGGCATAAACGGCTAGGACATTTGAATCGGCATGGACTCAAAAGTTTAGGATTACCCTATAGTGACAAGAAGTGTTCGGCATGCATTGAAGGTAAGGCTACTAGACAGCCCTTTTCAAATAATAGGAAACGCACATCAAAGGTGGGTGAATTAATTCACTCTGATATATGTGGTCCATTCAATCCTGAATCAGTTGAAGGACATAAGTATATGCAGGTGATTTTGGATGACTTCACTCATTTTGTGCATGTCAAACTTCTCCATATGAAGAGCGAAGCTAAAACAAACCTGATGGATTATATAGCGGAACTAGAAAGGCAGCAGGGTGTCCCAGTGAAAAGGCTACGTTTAGATAATGGAGGAGAATTTACGTCTAAATTTTTTCAAAAATATTGTTCAGATAAAGGTATAAAATTAGAATATTCATTGCCATATAGCCCTCAAATGAACGGAAAGAGTGAAAGAATGAATAGGACGCTATTAGATATGATGCGTACTAAGGTATCAGATTCCGGCATCCCCAAGTTCTTGTGGGGGGAAGCAGCTCGATGTTCTGCTTATGAACTGAATAGGTCACCTACTTCAGCCTTAAATAAAGGTGAAACTCCCTCATTAATATGGAATGGCAGAAATGATCTGTCTAAACTTCGTATATTTGGTTGCCGAGCATGGCCTACCATTCTTCCTAAAGGTTCCAAATTGGATCCCAGAAGCAAGGAGGGGGTGATGGTTGGTTATTGTGGTGGTGGGTATAGGATTTGGTTGCCAGACGAGCAGAAAGTTATTAGATCTAGAGATGTGATATTCGAGGAGAGCCAAATGCCCTATAAAGAAGTTAAAAATGTACCTATTGTCTATCATAATAGTGGTGGAAGCTATGAAGAGGGAAGGAAAAATGGTGAAGAGAATAACACTAATATTTCAGAGCAGCCAGAAGAAACTTCTAGACCTCAGAATGATTGTAATCCAGAGCAGTCAGAAAACCCTTCAAGACTTCAGAATGAAGAATCCAATCCAGAGCATTCAGAAGAAACTTCTAGACCTCAGAGAAACCGGTCAAAACCTCATTTCCTAAATGATTATGAGTTATATAATGCATACTGTATGGTAAGCCGATCAGATGGAGTTCCATCATCTTATGAGGATGCTAATAAAAAGGAGGAATGGCAGGAAGCCATTATTAAAGAATTAAAAGCTCATGAGAAGATGAACACTTGGTCTGAAGAGGAAGCACCGAATGGAAGTGTCCCAATCACAACTAAATGGGTTTTCACAGTGAAGGAAGATGGAATCAAAAAGGCCAGATTGGTAGCAAGAGGGTTTGAAGAACAAACTCAAGATGATTGTGTATTTAATTACTCACCAGTTTGCCGAATGGATACTGTAAGAACTCTCTTGTCATTTGCATGCCAAAACGATTGGAGTATTAGACAAGTTGATGTGCCAACAGCCTTTCTCAATGGCTCACTGGACTATCCTGTGTTTATAAAACCACCTAAAGGTGTAAGTTGTTCTACAAAAACTCTGAGACTAAATAGGCCACTTTATGGACTCAAGAAAGCACCGAAGTATTGGAATGAAAGATTTAATTCTTTTATGTTAAAATTGGGATTTAAGAGATCCCAATATGATTTATGCCTTTACTACAAGAGTAGGGTATTCTTTGTTCTTTTTGTGGATGATGGCCTAATTACAGGGGATGAAAAGGCTATTGAAGAATTAGTGAACAATTTAAAAGGAGAGTTCAGCATTAAAGAAATGAAGGCTTCTCAATTTTTAGGGATGAAGATTGAAAGGCAAGAAAAGAAAATAAGGGTTACACAAACCCGCTTTATTGATAAACTCCTTGAAGATTATAATATGGTAGAGTGCAGGAAGGTATCAACCCCCATGGAGGTTGGATTTAAACTTAACGCTGACAGTCCACCTTTAGATGAAAATATACCATACAGGAGCTTGGTATGTGGACTTATGTATCTGAGCACAACAACTCGCCCGGATTTATCATTCCCAATTAGCTATTTATCTAGATGTTTAGATAAAGCTACTCAGCAGTCTTGGAAAGCTGCAAAACGAATACTCAGATATCTCAAAGAAACTCGAGATATGGGTCTTACTTTCAAACCAAGTGAGAACCTAGGACTTATTGGTTATTCAGATGCTGACTGGGCATGTGACATAGAAACACGAAAGAGTGTAAGTGGCTTTGCAGCATTCTGCGGAAGCAATCCCATAGCTTGGCATTCAAGAAAGCAAGCATGTGTGGCTCTGTCAACGATGGAAGCGGAGTACATTGCAGCAGGAATGGCATCACAGGAAATTGTGAATTTAAGTGGAATAATTAGTGAGTTCAGTGGTGAAACATTAAGTGGAAAACTGTTGGTCGATAACACTAGTGCTATAGCTTTTATAAAGAATTGTGAAAACTCTAAACGAGCAAAACACATTGATATAAAATTCCATTTTGTTAAAGATCTTATTTCCAAAGAAATAATATCTGTGGAACACATCAATTCTGACCGCAATGTGGCAGATTTGTTCACAAAACCACTTGCCTTTGATAAGTTTCAAATGTTTCGGAAGGCTTTAATTAATTAATATATTAATGTCATTTATATATATTGTGCTAAAATTGTTGTATAGAATTTTGTAATAGTATAATATTTTTACTTGCTTTGTTGTATAGAATTTTTTAATAGAATAATATTTTTACTTGTTTTGTGGTGTAGAATTTTGTAGTAGAATAATATTTTTACTTGTTTTGTATGTGAGATACAATTGAATATTTACTTGTGTATGTATATATTTGAAAACATTCAATTGAGGGGGTGTTTTAAATATCGATTGTATATGTAAAGATAGTTGTGGCACTGAACTTCCACCTAGGTGTACAGCAGCCCAACAACAAACAGTCCAGTTGATAGCGTCTCCTGCGCCATGTTGTTTGTGTATATAGCAGTAATAAACAAGCTGTCTAGTACAAGGTTCTATTATTCCACTGCCTAATACTCTATAACTTTAATACTATGGTTATCTATAACTAACTTAAATTGGGCTCTATGGTTATGTATAACTAACTTAAATTGGGCTCTATGGTTATCTATAACTAACTTAAATTGGGCTCTATGGTTATCTATAACTAACTTAAATTGGGCCCTATGGTTATCTATAACTAACTTAAATTGGGCTCTATGGTTATGTATAACTAACTTAAATTGGGCTCTATGGTTATCTATAACTAACTTAAATTGGGCTCTATGGTTATCTATAACTAACTTAAATTGGGCCCTATGGTTATCTATAACTAACTTAAATTGGGCTCTATGGTTATGTATAACTAACTTAAATTGGGCTCTATGGTTATCTATAACTAACTTAAATTGGGCCCTATGGTTATCTATAACTAACTTAAATTGGGCTCTATGGTTATGTATAACTAACTTAAATTGGGCTCTATGGTTATCTATAACTAACTTAAATTGGGCTCTATGGTTATCTATAACTAACTTAAATTGGGCCCTATGGTTATCTATAACTAACTTAAATTGGGCTCTATGGTTATGTATAACTAACTTAAATTGGGCTCTATGGTTATCTATAACTAACTTAAATTGGGCCCTATGGTTATCTATAACTAACTTAAATTGGGCTCTATGGTTATCTATAACTAACTTAAATTGGGCTCTATGTTTATCTATAACTAACTTAAGTCCATTTGGAATTTGGCTTGGCTATGGTTGCAATGCACTTTTTAAACTATATAAATGGTTTAAAAGAGCTTTGTGAACCAAAACAATTATTATCAATAAAGTGGGACTAAAACAATTATTTTAATAAAAATAAAACCATAATGTCTTTTTGTCCATGGTTGTGTTCATCAATATCCATTACATTTTATTTCAATTAATAATTTAGTTTATTTGTAGCTTGTTGGCGCATTACTATCGACGGAGGAACTGACAAGTGGTTTGATTTTGTTAAGCAGCATTCATTGTCACCTTCATTGCATAATTATGTGACTGGAGATTTCGATTCAATAAAATTGGAAACACTCGAGTTTTGTCGACAACACGATGAAATAACTGTTAAAAATACTCCTGATCAAGATTTTACTGATTTTGATAAAGCATTAGATGTTTTAATGAAAACATGTCCCCATAAAGTTTGTATTTTTATGTTTACATTAGGATACTTATGATTGTTCCTCATCATTTTCTAATCTTCTATATAACTCGAAAAACCAGAAACTCATTTTATTCTTTTATGATTCAAAATTGAAATCTCGTGAATGAATATTGAAGCTATGTAATGATTTTTTGATGGCCCTTAGTTGACTGTAATCTTTAAGGATTGTTATCATTCTGCCAATAACTTATTATTTTTTTATTATGATGGCTGAAGTTCAAATCCTATATTTATATATATTTTATATCCTGTAAACGTTGACAACTAATTTTAAAAAATGTTCATTCTCCTAATTACTTTAGTAGCAATCATGAAATGATTTATTCTGGCTAATCATTTGGCCAATTGGGTTTTTGCACAGAACACATTCAAAAATGTGTTGGAGAATCATTGACCACACACACACACACAGACACACACACACACAGACCTTTTTGCGGGACTTGGTTATTTGGACTCAGGGGACCCTAAAACGTGTATTTCCGTTGAAAACTGGAATTCGAAAATTTTCACGATCGCAATACTTCCCCTTACTATATATAGTAAGTGAAAGTAAAAAGTAAACACTTATTTGATGTTACATGTTATTTGGTATTATTACTTTCACTTACTATATATAGTAAGGGAAAGTATTGCGATCGTGAACATTTTTGAATTCCAGTTTTCAACGGAAATACACATTTTAGGGTCCCTTGAGTCCACATCACCTAGTCTCGCAAAAAGGTCTGTGTGTGTGTGTGAGGTAACTCCCGGGCGGAAACGGTAAGTCCTATGAAACTGAAATTTCATATTTAAGACAAATATACTCCAGAGACGTTACAAAACCTTTTTCATCAAAATGAGCTTACCAGAAGAGCCACTTTATACAACGAATTTTGCACCTTTTTTCGATTTTCTCGAAAACGGGTCCGACGATTTTGATTAAACTCGCTATATTCTTCCCTTAAAGTACTTTTAATTTTGTAAATTCTATAAAAATAACCAAATTATCTTGTTAGCATTGATAAATAACAGCTAAGTATGTAAGTTGTGCGAATTTAAAAAAACAACTAAAGGAGAACTCTGAAAAAAAAAATTTAATGCAATTTTTTGATTTTGAACATAAGAGCAGTAATATCCATGTATGATATACCATTGGAAAGCTAAAGATTTAAGAAAAAAATATTATCTAATACACAAGAGCTTGTAAAAGTTAATAAAGATTGATAAAAAAATCGATAAAACTAAGTGATAATTTTAGATAATAATATAATAGATTTTTTAATAAAACACATGTTTCTATAGAAATTCCATTTAATTTATTCCTTAATAGTTTTAATAATTTTTATCTCTAACTGTATTTGAAAATTGTTTAATCCATTTATAAAACGTAGGTAAGTGAAAGTCGTGTGTTGCCCGCACCAGATTTTGTGTATTTGTGTTTAATGTTAGTTGTTTATTTAGTTTGTTTTGTTGTTATATTTTTTCTAATGTATATTGAATACCCGGGGGTAAGTATATTTTTTAATATTTAGTTGCTGGTTTTTTGTTTACAGTATATGTTTTAAATTTGATTTATTATGAAATTGTTTTGTAAGCTTTCAGGTTCAATTACATGATGCTGTTTGTTTGAATATAAAGAAGTTTCGAGTCCAATAAATGCTTACGTAAAGTAAATTGAGGCGTTACATTGGCTCAAGGAGTTAACATATAAAGAAGTGCGTTCGTTCCAGTAGGAGCATTATGGCGGACAATCCTGATGACGTCACTGGTTCTTGGCCCTTTGTTTTGTTTATGGTTGTGCATGGTTTGGGTAGTAGGTCAGTTCGCTATTAAGGAGTTTAGAATTTGTTTTATGTGTTATTTAACTGTTTTGTCGTGTTCTTTGACAGTTTTATACTTAAAATATGTCTGGGCGTGTGCAATTTGTAAAAAGGTTGATAAATTATCAAGTAGAACATCTCACAGGTAAGGTAATAGTTGGAATATAGTCAGTGTTTATATTTGATTGTGCATAATAATAGAAACTATGTTACAAATGCAGAGATACTCTGACCTAGGGTAACACCACCTGGTATTGGGTTGTCACATGAAATATCCGTTTTCAAGGTAAAGGATTTTTATTAAAAATACGATATGAAAACAAAATAATTTTATTCGAAGTATTTACCTTCTTTTTCTACACATTTTTCCCAACGTGACACCTACTTTTTTAGCCCCGAACTGAAAAACTCTGAGCTTTGAATTGAAACAAAATATGAAAACGCACTTTTCACTTGATCATCATTTTCAAAAAGTTTTCCTTTGACGAAGTTGTCTAAATTCCTGAACAGGTGGTAATCTGTTGGAGACAAGTCGGGAGAATATGGTGGGTGCGGAAGAACTTCGTAGCCCAGTTCTTTCAATTTTTGCACGGTATGTTTTGAAACATGGGGTCTTCCTGCTAAGTTTAATAAATGTCGGCACTATTAAATTAGGTTTAATAGATGTCGGCACTATTAAATTAAGTTTAATAAACGTCGGCACTATTAAATTAAGTTTAATAAATGTCGGCACTATTAAATTAAGTTTAATAAATGTCGGCACTATTAAATTAAGTTTAATAAATGTCGGCACTATTAAATTAAGTTTAATAAATGTCGGCTAAAACTATTAAATTAAGTTTCTACTTAATTGTGTGTTTATTTGTCATTTTGTCCATGGTTGTGTTCATCAATATCCATTATATTTTATTTCAATTAATAATTTAGTTTATTTGTAACTTGTTGGCGCATTACTATCGACACATTACTATTAAATTAAGTTTAATAAATGTCGGCACTATTAAATTAAGTTTAATAAATGTCGGCTAAAACTATTAAATTAAGTTTCTACTTAATTGTGTGTTTATTTGTCATTTTGTCCATGGTTGTGTTCATCAATATCCATTACATTTTATTTCAATTAATAATGTAGTTTATTTGTAACTTGTTGGCGCATTACTATCGACGCATTACTATTAATTAGTTTAATAAATGTCGGCTAAACTATTAAATTAAGTTTAATAAATGTCGGCTAAAACTATTAAATTAAGTTTCTACTTAATTGTGTGTTTATTTGACTGCATGCTCATTTAACTTCTTCTCAATTATTGTTAACATTTATTTTTTGGCATCTGGTATTTGATATATTTCATTAAATTGATTATACTTTGTATATATATATATATATATATATATATATATATATATATTTTTTTTTTTTTTTAACTATATTTACTTTTAATTTTACTAATAAATTATCTTGATATATTAATTCATTCCTTTATTGTTTTTATTACTGTATTTTTGTTTCTTTTAATTTCAGTTTAACTCACTGTAAATAATGTAAATAATACATCTTCACTGTACCTTTTTATTTTATATTTCTGATAACCCGCAACTTTGGTCAAAACGTTTAAATAAATAGTCTTGACACCATTTTGTGATATCTTAGTATTGCCACCCAAATAAATAGTTTTGAGACCATTTTGATATTATCTTATTATTTCTACCCAAATCATCTCTTTCTACATAATTTTCTTTTAAATTGACTAAATAAATTTTTATGTGCACAGTTTTATTTATCACATGTAATAATAAAGTAAAAAAATAAATGATTTTGATCAATCATAATATAATGTACTATAAAAATATTATTAATTTACAACTATCTAATAATTTATTATTACAAACTGGGCTTTTATCAGTAACTTTATGATTAACAAGTTTGAGTTGTCAGTTGTAGCGCCGATCTCTTCAAAATCCATTATCAGAATGGTTGCAAGCTTGGTTCCAGTGTTGGAAAAGAATAAAATGTTTTCCGGCCGATCCCTGCTAAATCTAAATCTCTCTCAATTACACCAACATACACCTCTGTACACATCTAAATCTCTCTCAATTACACCAACATACACCTCCGTACACATCTAAATCTCTCTCAATTACACCAACATACACCTCTAAACACATCTAAATCTCTCTTATATTATTAACTTAACAAAGTATCCATCGTGAGAATTGAAATTATTTTTCATGAAACATAATTAAAAATTCAAAAACAATGTTGTAAACGAAAATTATGACTGTAATGTGTTATTATATGCAAAATGTATAACTTCCAGTATTCTAGTAGGAGAATTTTGTATATCTAATGTTTTTTCCCAAATCGATTTAATTTTTTTGAACTGAAGACACCTCAACTTTAAAAATCATAAGAGGCCATTACTTTTTTGATATTTTTAGGAAAACTGCTTCTCAAATATCATCAATTACTAAATTTTGATCTTTGATTGAAGTCTCAAACTGCAAATCATGAACAGCAGTCAATATACTGAGCTTGGCCCTAGCTACGAGCTGGGGCGGCAACCTCTTGACTTGAAGCGCAATGCTCTGCATAAAAAGATCGACGTCATCCTCTTGTAGCCTCGAGGGTTCCCGAAGCCTGCCTTCAGATGTCGATGTGCTAGCACAGGGATGTAAAACTTTCTTATCTACACCATCTTGCCTTTTGTTTCCACCTTCTGCCAATGGGCTGGTTTTGTATGATGCAAATCCAAAGAGATCTCTTTCGAAACGATAATGGCCCATTCTGAAAATAGAAAATGAGAATCAGTCCCAACTTTTTTTATATACTTATAAACGATTTGATTCAATATGAACTGTATGATATTTCATCTGTCAAACTATGTCAAAAATATGTCGATTATTGATTGAACTGTAAAGTAAATATTGATAAGAAATAAATTTCACTTCTTGTCCGGAGCGACTGAATCCAGAAACGCCAGTTTTCCAACAAGAGGCCATTTACAGTTGCCCATCTTCTGTTTCCTTTTAATCTTGTAATAATTATCCTTTATGTCCCTCCACCTCTTCTTGCAAGTTTCAACTGAAATCATTAGATGTAAATAGCAAGCAATACAGCAATTAAGAAAAATCTATAATAAAAATTTAATAATGAATTAGATGATAATAAAACATCTAATTGAATCTATTACTTATATATAATATATAAGATAAGACCTGATAGATTGCATATTATCTTGTTTTCCACTTTTGTCTATTAATAAAGATACTTTGGAATATCCCAGATTCTTTGTATTTATCAAAAGTAATTTTTATCTAATTATATTCTCTAAAAACTATCTGTATATGGGATCACTTGTAGCTGGGTGGCTAGCGTAACAGCCTCCCATGCTAAAAGGTCATGGGTTCAAACCCGCAGGTGGTCCTAGGATTTTTTAATGGGAGTAAAAAATCCTTAGTTATGCCGTCCTTCGGAGGGGACGTTAAAAGGTGGTCCCGAGCCTGTGCGATGTCAGGTACTCGTTAAAGATCCCTATCCTAATAAAACCTGGATAGGCAAAATTTAGGACTCCCACTGTAGCATCGTCCGATTAGCCATAGTAGCATAAAGTGACGTTAAATAAATAAACAAACTATCTGTATATTATTATATTATACAATAGCTATTTGACCATCAACTGCTACCGCAACCCGTTACCGATGGATAACTGCTACCGCAACCCATTACCAATAGGTAACTGCTACCTCAACCCGTTACCGATGGATAACTGCTACCGCAACCCATTACCAATAGGTAACTGCTACCTCAACCCGTTACCGATGGATAACTGCTACCGCAACCCATTACCAATAGGTAACTGCTACCTCAACCCGTTACCGATGGGTAACTGCTACCCTGTAACCGGCTACAGCTGGGCATCTGCTACCTTGTAATGGTTATCTGTTCACCTAATGGTCATTAGGACAGCACTCCTTGGCGAGGGTAAATCAGTTTATCAGCAGCAAGGAATTTACCAGCCATTGATTCTATCAGTATTCAACGCCATTAAGCCAATTCAATACAATCGTGCCTGGATAATATTAAAAGTCAAGAGACAACATTCAGGAAACAAGAAAATATTTTATTTTTTTGGGATTTACAAAAGGTCATCATTTAGATCTCTCAAAACTATGTAATCTAAAAAGAATTGCCAAAGTTATTAAAATATTGTTTTCGACTTTTCAATAATACATTATTGAGTGGGTATTAATGGACAATTATAAAGGATTAATGTGTAGTGGAAATAGGATTAAACTCGAAATTTAATGAGGTGGAAATAAGAGATCTCCTGGTTGATGGCAATGGCATACCCATATTGCGCCATCACTGCGTAACCAGTACGGGCGAACGCAGCGGCGGCTCAGCACTACGCAATACTAACACTAACGAACTGTATGTTATTATTATTAGAGGAACCGTATATTGTTCTAGCTTACCGTCCCTGCCTAGAGACAGAGCGATGGTGGCCCAGAGGTCGGCTCTGACCTTGCGGTTCTTGTAGTCCTCGTGGCGGAGGTCGTAGAGGGCCGGGAACTGCCCTACCGCTGCGACCAGCTCCTCGTCCTGCGAGTGGTGGTGGAGGTGGTACGTATGCATCTTCTTCGGTGTCGGTCCGTCCACTGCGGTCTGCTGTCGGGCCGCGCTCCTGTCACCGCGCATGCGTCCCCCCGCCTCTGCGGTCACCTCTCGCTGCGTCATCTTACCCTCCATCTTTCTTTTTATTATTATTAAATTATCTCGAAATCTGTTCAACCAGTTTCGTTTGCAATGGGCACTTTAATAATTAGGTGAAATTTCTTGTTAAGAGTTTTCTCATCATTCTAGGTTTATTTTATCGCATGCTCCATCTCTCATAAATTATTTATGAAATGTTCTACTGTCTCAGATTGTAATAATAATTCACTTCCTTCTTAGAGGAAACATTTGAGATTTAGTGAGAATATATTTTATCAATTGCTCATTTGTTATTCTGCATTGTTGATTATGAAGTTGGAACTTTACGGAGATTTAAGTAATAGTTGAAGAGACCACAGCTATACATAGACAATAGATGGAACATCGAAATTGTTCCTCCTCACATGTTCACCTGGCGGGGTTACCTGTGGTGTAGTGGTTACTAAAACAGCATTCACACCTGATAGATGTCCCCAAGATTATTTGAAGGTAGTAATAAAAATCCGGGTTATGCCGTCCTTCTGAGATGAAGTAAAATGGTGGTCCCGAGCCTGTGCCTTGTCAGATACTAGTTCAAAATCCCTATCCTTATTTATATATTTGATAGGCAAAATTTACGACTCCAACTGAAGCATTGTCCTATTATGGATAGTAATATTGAAATCCCGAGCAAAAATTATTGGTGACTCATGATAATTGCTTTTAAAAGTCTACACAACCTTCAATAGTACTATGGATAGCAAGTAGCATATGAAAGTGGCTTTAAATAAATAAACGAACATGTCCATCTCTTAGACTTGTAAATATGTTTTTCATAAATTTTCGACTCATTCAGGCGTTTGAATGTAAACATATTTTCTTTATCTTTCAAAACCTTATAAAAATATTTTTTGAAAAAAAAATCTTAAAACACATATCCTTATTTATATCGAGCGTTTTACATAAAATTTTATTATTCTTGTATTAACTGAAGAATTATTCATCGGTCAATGGTTGAGATTCTTCTGAACGGAAAAAAATAACATTGAAAGGTCGATCAAAAATCATTGCTACCCAAAGGTCCACTCAACCTTCAATAGTAAACTTGAGTGATTCCTCATGAATAAATTTTATAATAAAAACCGAGCAAGCCTTACTGTAGTCCTCTGTAATATTAACAATAGTCTTACCGTATTCCCCTGTAACATTAACACTAGCCTTACAGTAGTCCTCTGTAATATTAACACTAGCCTTACAGTATTCCCCTGTAATATTAACACTAGCCTTACAGTATTCCCCTGTAACATTAACACTAGCCTTACAGTAGACCCCTGTAACATTAACAATAGCATTATTACATTTTTTCATTAGATTCATAAGTGCGATGATTTTTTTTAAATTTAAATATGTATACATAAATTACTCATACAAATCTTCATGTACCTTTCTACATGAAAATTTATATATTAATTCTGATTTGATTAATAATATTTGTAACCATATTAAACCTCTAAAAGAATAAAGCTCCAAATTGGATATAAAGAAGAGGAACAAATTAAACTTGAAATTTATTAATTAACTAGGGATTGGAGAAGTTGGGAGGCAATAAATAGCCGTCCGGGATAATTCCTTCCTCTAAAATTATTTTCTTTCCGGATTGTTCAAAATATACTGTTACATATAATATAGCGGAACTGTTACATATAATATAGCGGAACTGTTACATATAATATAGCGGAACTGTTACATATAATATAGCGGAACTGTTACATATAATATAGCGGAGCTGTTACATATATTATAGCGGAACGGGTACATGTAGTTGTGAGGTGAACGCGTGGCAGCAGCACAGGTCAGTGCTATAGCTCGTGCTCTTGCCTCACAGCTCTCGCATTATATTAAGTGACGTCGGTTGACATTGGGATTTTTTTAAAGCTCTTAGTTGGCTCAGCACTTTTTGTTTTCTTTTTCCGTTGCATAAGCAGGTTTGGAGCGTAAGAATATTCATATATTTACTTGTAGTAATGTCCTTAATATACAGAAGAGGTATCCATATGCTGGATAAATTGATTCCCGCTAAATTACAACCACTTTGGTCTCATGAAGCAGGTAATGGTTCGAATTTCAGTCAGATTAATGTCATATTAATTCTTTGCTTAATCTAAAATTTATGTCAATTAATGTTGTACATGTTATTTATTAAAACTGGTGTGTATTGTAGTAATATATCCATCTTGCAACAGGTAGTGGAACTAATGTATTGGAACAATTATACATTGGGAATTGTTTTTCTCAAGTTATTGATGTATTTCTTTACTTTTTAAGGTCCTAAAACTATTTTCTTTTGGGCGCCTGCAGTTAAATGGGTAAATTATTCTTTTCTTATTCAATATAATATGTTGATTGGTTGTATATTCATGTTATATTGGATATGTTGTGTTACTTAGGGTCTTGTGATTGCTGGCATTGGCGACCTCACGAGACCGATAGAAAATGTGAGCATATCTCAATCTGCAGCACTGTCAGCGACAGGTGTGGTCTGGGCGAGGTACTCCCTTGTCATCATACCTAGGAACTGGAGCCTGTTTGCTGTCAACATATTTGTAGCTTCCTCTGGAATTTATCAGTGTGTTAGGCGTTTCAGGTATCTTTAATATTTATTTAATCTTAATATTAATTTAAGCCCTGAATTTTAAACAGAATTCGTTCATTGCTTTTTTAATTATGACTTCATGGACATCATCGCTTTCCTATTTAATGGATAGATGGAATTTAATAGAACAATATAATGGATCTTAAATTCTACTTATCCTGATTAAGGCTAAAGCCGAAAATGATCTTTAATTACTTTATGATGATGGTCATTAGTAAAAAAATATATTGATAAGGAAAAGCTTAAATATTGGTTATCAGAAAAAAACACAGTAGAAAACAAATGGTTAGAAATATTTCATCATTTAGAAACAAACTATGTTCCATACAATAATGTATTCAAAATTATGTAATGTACACTATCTTTATTATGTAAACTAACGCTGCGACTGAACACGGTATATATACAGTAAATCAAGTGTGGACATCAGAAAAATCAAAAAGTGTTCAAACTTTGAAAGCTATTTTATGTGTCAAATATAATTTGGCAAATTCTTGTGGAGATTTTTACATTATTTTAAAAAATGACAACAATCTACTGAAACAAATTCACTCAAATAAAAAATATAACAAGGAATAAATTATTTTACATTTTTTATATTTATAAATTGTACCTATGTTAAAAATAAAAAATATTACAATACTAGCTGTGACCCGCAGCTTTGCTTGCGAATATTGCATTTTGTATTAATTTATGTGGGTTTATAGTAAGAGTGGCTATAATAAATACCTACTAGCTACTTTTTGTTATTTTTTATTCCTAAGATTTTTTAATGGGAGTAAAAAAAAACCTTGGCTATGCCCTCCTTCGAAGGGGACGTAAAATGGTGGTCCCAAGTCTTTGCGATGTCATGAACTCGTTAAACATCTCTACCCTAACTAAACTTAGATACGCAAAAATTATTCATCATACGATTATCCATAGTAGTATAACAGCGGCATAAACGAAAAGATAACAACAGCAATATGCTTAAATATATTTGTTATAAAATCTTTGTGCCTTTGCTAACTAATACATATCAGATTAAGACGATTTTTCATTCATGGAGTTAGAAATTTGATGTTTCAAATGAGTACTTATAATTTTTTAAGAGACGTTTAGTTTTTTTTTGGACCTTTTTTTTCAACCACTTGTAGGGCGAAGTTTTTCAAACTCAGCCTTATTGCACATCTAGATGGTAAGATGAATCTCTAGGAAAAATTTTAGCTTCACAACAACAGTCATTTTTTAGATACTGTGATGACCAGAAAATTGAGTGGTACTTTCTTTTATAAATATAGACTTACAGTTAATAAAAGATTAAAACAATAGTTCTGATTATTATACTCGAATCAAAAGAAATAACAATTGTTATAATTTTTTTTAATTTATAAATATATATGCTTCAAGGTAATAACGATTAATGTTAAAAATTACTCTTGAAATAAAACATTACTTATATAATAATATAGAATGATATAAATATAAGTGCCGCAAATCCTCCTTGTGCAGACTTCAAAACTCCCCAGGGACCTTACCTTAAGCCATGGTCCGTCCATCAAAGTAAGTGGCCACGTTTCACATCTGTAAAGGACCGCAGGAATAGTAATAGTTTTATAAATTCTAACCTTTAAGTTTTTAGACAGTAACCGCGAGCTAAGTAATTTAGCAACTGAATAATAACACTTATTTCCCGCCTTTAACCGGGACTTTATTTCCTCCTGGATTTCACTTTTTCACGTTACCATTGAACCTAATACTTAAATTTCTCTACGTGTTCAAAAGTATGCCCTGATATATTAATATCACCACCGTCTCTACTACTAATCATATATTTAGTCTTATCGGTATTTGTTTCAAGTCCTATTCTTTACCGGTTTTTATTAACGCACTTGTATTTAGTAATATAGTTTCCGTGTCTTCTCCTAGCAGTACCAAATTATCGGAGTATCCCAGAACCGGAATTTTATCACCCAGATTTAAATCTTTCTCCGTACAGATCAACTTTTCTATTACAAATTCTACAGTTACTTCGTCTGCATCAATTTCCGTTATTATTATGATTGCTATTAAGAAGTTTTTAAAACAATATATTTTAAAGTACTTCAGCGTAATGACATTTTTAGTTTTATTTTCTTGTGGCAGAAGAACATACTGATTTTCTCCACAACCCGATCTTGATGTAAATCTATTCCTACGTGTTTGAATGTTTACCCATGTGATTTATTAATTGTTACGGCAAAAGATAAATTAACGAATTTATTGAAAATGTAATGGAATGAAATTGAATTATTTTAAAATTAAAAGGTAAATCATTTGGAATCATTGGGATGCAAAGTTTTCATGCAAGGTACTCCATTTTTTTTTTTCAGATTATCCCCTGATTCTTCACTCCTGTTGGTTGCAGCGTGATGTTATATAGACTATATATTTTATACAGGAAATAACTGTAGAAACTTGACAGGTTTAGCAAAATAACACAAATAGCATGCTATAGCAAACGTAGTGAGAACCCCTATTATAAAGCTGAAGAGTTAGTTTGTTTGAACGCGCTAATCTCAGAAACTAATGGTTCGAATTGAAAAATTCTTTTTGTGTTGGATAGGCCATTTACCGAGGAAGGTTATAGTCTATATAACATCACGCTGCAACCAACAGGAGTGAAGAATCAGGGGATAATCTGAAAAAAAATGGGGTAATGCTATAGCAAACGTAGTGAGTACCCCTAATATTAATATAGATTATTTTTATTCTGTATGAAAATGTTTGTTGATACCCCTCCCCCCCTTCTTCAGAGCTGTCCTGGCCCATCTAAAAATCTGGTCACATTAAGCTATAGGGATTTGCCAAAACCATCAACATCCAAAGAGTTCAGTTTTTCCAATCCAAAGTTTAAAAAAAAAAAAAAAAAATGTGACCAACGAATTATTCCACAAGTTGGACTTTTTGTCCACAGTATGTTTATAGTTTCAGATACTGCTATAAAATATTACAAACACATTTATGTCAAACTGGCTTACAAGATGAACCCAAACACTTAAATCCAGCACCAATCCTTACAATGCACCCTGAAGGCTTTTGAGGCGGTGACCCGACAGATTCGCTCAATTAACCTTTCGGAATAGAACATATTAGCTTCTTGCAAATGGTATTTTTGTTCGCAGATAGCAAATAAGAGTATTGTCAAAACATTTATTAAAAATTAAAAAAAATTAATTCTTATTACAATTAAAATTTGTTTAAATGAATAATTGTATTGTTAGGTTCTTTTAATTAAAATGATCCATTTTCATTCAACTCATTTTATTTTCTTATCTTTTTCTCTCTACGTTTCGGCGTTTTGCCATTTTCAAGGGATCTTTTAATATTCCATCATGCACTTATATAAATATATATTCTGTCATAATTTAATAAAATAAAAATAAAACTATTATAGGCTGACCAGCCCTGTCCTGGTTGTTATCATCCACTCTTATAGTATTTTTGTTTGCAGATAGCAAATAAGAGTATTGTCAAAACATTTATTAAAAATTAAAAAAATATTTATCCATACGTAAATTTATTAATGAAATAAGTACTCATCCACTCATGTTGTCATCGCCATATCTGTAAAATGACTATCTTTGATTATGAATCTGAAGTTTTGAATGGCAGTTGTTATGGAACAAGGATAAATATTGAAATCTAAAGTTTTGAATGGCAGTTGTTATGGAACAAGGATAAATATTGAAATCTGAAGTTTTGAATGGAAGTTGTTATGGAACAAGGATAAATATTGAAATCTGAAGTTTTGAATGGAAGTTGTTATGGAACAAGGATAAATATTGAAATCTGAAGTTTTGAATGGCAGTTATTATGGAACAAGGATAAATATTGAAAACAAAATCATATTTTAAAGTCCGCTTCATTAGACAAAAATGCTCAATTGTTTAAACTGGGTTTGCTTTTATCCCATCTTATCTTATCACTTGGTTATCAACCTTTCCATCAGCAAGCATGTGAGGGGGGTCGGGAAGGCTTTATAATAGATTATATTACTTCTAGTTTGTATTTAATGATGATAATACCATGTATAGTTTATATTTAACCATGATTATATTCATAATACTTTTGCACTTTACTTAGATTTTGTGGATTTAAATGGCTGAATGAAAATCACTGTCTCCTCTAAATTAGAAATTGCCATTTTCTCTCTGGATCTTCTCATCTTCAGTTTATTTACTTATAAACATTTTGTAATAACTTGTTTATGAATTAGATTGAATATCAATTTCTCAAAATGTTATATTTATTGGGTTTGGTTTGTAGACGTTCAACCTTGAGGTGATCATCAACATATATTATGGATATTAAACTTTTACTCCTTCATATCATCATCAATTAATCAATCAATATATCATCAATACTTAATAGTTTGGATAGGTTTAGCTCCTTCATATCATCAATTTATCAATTAATATAGCATCATTACTTAATAGTTTGGATAGCTTAACTCTTTTAGACTTTTCAATAGACCACTGGTAGCCCTCTCTAGAGCCACCATTACACCTGGAAGCATCCCATTCTTAGGCAGTATTCTCTTGACAATAGGGCAGGCTTCAATTATGTGCTTTACTTCGCCGTGCGTCACCTACTGGACATCTAGACGGCAGTTTCCTTTGGATGAGGTGCTCGTGGGTCATCCTTGTCTGCCCAATACGCAGGCGGTTGCTGTGGCTAGAGCTCTTCAATGGTGTCACGCCTCTATTTATTTCTCTTGATTTGCTTGTAATCTATTCCTACATCGCCATCTCCTTTTTATCTTTTCTTTCACCGGGTGAGTCTAATCTGTGGATAATAATAGGGCACTTCCACGGCTGAGCAGATTTCTTGCTTCCTTAACTGCTCGATCAGCTAGTTCATTTCGGATGATGCCATGATGTCTGGGGACCCATATAATACAAAATTTTTGCCTATTTCCCCAAGCATCAACACATGTTCCTGAATTCTCGCTGTCATGAGGTTTTAGGATTTTATTGGCCGATAGCAGATTGTGGACTCGTGAAATCTGTACAGATAATGATATTTTCTTTAGGAGAGGTCATGAAGTGGTAGAGAGCCTGAGTGATTGCTGTGAGTTCTGCTGGGTATATGTAGCATAGTTGGCCGAGTTTGATTTTAAGAGTAGAGTTTGGAGTTACGAAGGCTGATGTGTGTTTCTCTTCTAGAGCTGTTGGTAAAAATAGCGGGATTGTTGGTTTTTGAATTAATGAGTTGTTGGAGTTTTTCTAGGTACTCAGATAGCTGAGATTTATCCTCCTTTAACTTTATCATAGTGTAATTCCCCAGCGTACTTAAAAGAGACAGATTTGTGTTATTTCGGACCAATCCTTGCATCGGGAAGAAATTTGCTATCTTTAAAAGTGTTCGTTTTAGTGTGGTAATCCTGGTTTCCACTGAAATATTTTGATTTGTATCCTTTTTAAAATGGAATAGAGTTAAAAAGGATGGTTCTCTTCCATTTTTATTATATCCTAGTTTCGAGATATGTCGATAGTTTAGAATCCTTTCAACGAGAATTGTGACTTTAACTTGGAATAAAAAAATTATTAAGTAACAGTCCTTAAATTATTAAACTTGGGTATATCCGCGGAATAGTAAAAATAGTCCTCTTCCATTGAATCTGCATGTTATTAATACATTTTAAAATACTTTCTAATTGTATTAATTAATGAAAATGTGAATTAAATTGGTTTTACATTGCAGATACGAGCAGGCCCTGAGAGAGAAAGCTGAAAGCTAACTTGGATCCTTACTATCATCTATAAGATAACATCTTCATGTAGTTTTTCCATACCAAGTTACTGTTATAACTTGACCATGTAGTTCTTCCATACTAAGTTACTGTTATAACTTGTCCTTGCAGTTGTTCCATACCAAGTTATTGTTATCACTTGCCTGTGTAGTTGTTTCAAACTTGTTATTTTTAAATGTTTATGGAATGAGGTGAGTTTTCTAAGGCTATGTGCATTGGTTGAATTAGCTTAGTCTCTAGACCAACTTTTTATGCAGACTATTTCTGTTTCAACAATCAAATGAAACATTAGTAAATATAGTTTCTGTCCTAAGTATTACATTATTTAGGCCTGTGATTCAAGTGATCTGATTCCAATGTAAAATGAGAGCAACTTTCTGTGATAAATTTCTTTGTAATGTACAGCTTTTAATTTTGTATAAGCTCTGTTTTCGCTCTTTGGAATTGAGCTCAAGGATTGTGAATGTAATAAAGTTATTTGTTTGTTAGTTGATAAATTAAAAGCTCAATATTTGGAGGGACCAACCAAATTACATTAATTCGCTAACTAGGCTTAAGGGCCTAGTCATTCATATATTTTTGTTACCTTTTATAAAATCATAACAGTTTTCATTCAATTGACTACCTTATCTTGTTATTTTTTGTAATAATATATATTTTATTATACAATTGATATAAAGTTATTTATTTGTTAGAAATAATAAATTTATTTTAAAATGTTAAAAGTATTTTCTTTGAATTAGCCGATAAAATAGATGTGGATTTGACCTTTGAGGGTGTGTGTGTTGAATCCTGCAAATCATTTAGCTAACATTCTGTCTCCTCTCTCGGTGCACGTACACTTTTACTGACATTGAAAATCTAAATGTATTCTATTTGTGTATAATTTAAGAAATTAGATATTTAAAATAAGTACGTGGGTGAATCAAATATAAACAAGACTTATTTTTTAATTTTACGAACCTTCACTGGGCTTCCAGGACAAAAAGTCTCGTTTATATTTGATTCACCCACGTATATACCACAGATATTGCAGCAATTTTTCACCAAAATTGGCAAATCAGAAGTGCCTATTTATACTATAGTAATGCATTTTGGCAAGAAGGACTAACAATTTCCATTTAACTAACCCTAACCCTTTTAATCAATATCATGTAAGTTTCATCCTCACCCTCAGGTCCTATCCCCGGGGATACACAAGACTTTCTATCGAATTAAAAAAAAAGTATCCTGACGTTAGCTTTCTGCCTCTTTGGAGCTGTCTAACAGTAATTAGTAATAACAACTTAGTCCTGCTTGTCCAAAGGTATGTTCCCTAAAGGGGAGAGTTATCAAAAATCAGTGATATTGAACGAGGCGAGGGAATACAACAAACATATAATATATTTAATACCAATTAAACACGATAATAATTAACACTTATTAGACAAATTACAATGTTTAAAATCTTCACCTTCTATAAAATTAAAAATTTACCCATAACCAAGAAATTATACTTTCCAGAATCACTAACCCATGTCCACAGAATAGATGAATGATGAGAAACACAGCAGCTGGAGTGGAGATCAGCAAGACGCAGCAATGATACCAAGTCGTTAGCCAACGAGAGAATAAAGTGATGAAGATTAAAATCCAATGTAAATAATTCTTTAACAATTTCTTTTCTTTTCTAAATTTGTTTAAAAATTCTTAAATTGATATAAATGAAGAAGGTAAGTGAAATTCGTGTGTTGCGCACACCAGATTTTTCAAAATAAGTAATAACAATGAAACATGTGTTTTCAACACGAAACATAGATACCATGCTCTATATGCTTAAAATATTTTTTATAAATATCTTAGTAATTTTCAATAAAAAATACTGAGGTCAGAAATTAAGATAAAAACTATCCTAACTTTCAAGTTGGACCAAATAACAGATACTTAGAAGTTTGATCAAAGTCGGTTCAGTAATTTCAGTGTTTGTCGCGAACAAACATTGTGACACGATATATATAGGAAAGACTAGCTGTAACCCACGGCTTTGCTCGCGAATATTTTATTTTCACTTTATTTAATGCGTTTATAAGTACGTACTATAAAACCCTTATGATGGAGCAGTTTGGAAATGTGGTAACAAAGAAACTATCAATAAAACACACTTTATTTTATTTAACATTTTATTTTTGTCTTAATGGTATGTTTTCTAGGTGCACCCTCAATCAACTTCCTTACCATACAGTCAAAACGTTCAACAACTACTCCATTATTATAAGACCTGTACATTTTCAAGAAATACAAATATTATATTTTTTACAATTATGTTGTAACGTCTCTATTTACGTTATATAATTATTTATTTAAATAAGTGCTAGCTCAGCGGAGGGGGAGTGAGTAGTAACCATTTTTGATTTGAAACTTCTTTATTTTCACATCAGGTAATTGAACCTAAAAGGTTACAATACAATTTTATAATAAAGCACATTTAGAAAGTTTACTGTACCCAAAAAAAAATATGAAACGTCAAAGATAAACTTACCCCTACGGGTTCAATATTCATTAATAAATCAAAACCAAACTAATATAATAAACATGTATCACAAACTGAACAAGACTAAGATACATAACCAATAACACCATCAATCTTTTTGTAACCTCCCTTAATTTAAATACTTTTTAATTAAAAGATCAGCTGATTTCATCAGAGCGAGGGTTTGTTCCAACCCTAGTTTTTGTCAGCTGTGACATTCTCCTCTCTTCCTGGGGTTGCGGGAGGGCACTCTGCTGCTTCGCTTACAGTTTCTGCCCCATCAGTCTTCAACTCTTCTATGTGCCTATTCCCCAAGGGTCTTCCAGCCTCATCGACTACCTCATACACCAGATTTGATAACATTTTTTTCACCACGCCCTTTTCAAATTTGGCGGCATAGTATGTGCCTAAATCTGAGATTGGATGAGTCCTTACCCATACTTGCTGACCTTCAACTAGCTGGCCTGGTCTCCGTCTAAGATTATAAAGTCGAGCGTTTTTTTCTTGGGCCTGAAGCAACCGAGTTTGAACATCTTCCATGACCATACTGAGTTTTTTGTCCGGCGTAGTTATCTCTGGATTATCATTCGTCATGTATTGAGAAGCATGGCTAACCAGTTCGCGCCCGAAGTTGAGAAATGCTGGAGTATACCCTGTTGCTTCCTGACTAGCCGTCCTTACAGCAAAGCCGAACTCAGCCAGATGTTTATCCCAAGTTCTATGGTTGTCTTTAACATATGATGCAATCATAGTTTTGAGCACCCTATTAACTCTTTCAGTAGGATTAGCTTGGGTGTGATATCCTGGATTGTACCGACAAGCAGTGCCATATTTGTCAAGCATGTTTTTGAAGTTTTTGCTGGTGTATTGACTGCCATTGTCACAATATATTACTTGAGGCACGCCAAACATTAGGAAAACGTCGTTTTCGATGTGTCTCGTCACACCCTGTGCTGACGCCTGTCTTAAGGGAAAAAGTACTACAAATTTGGTCAAGTAGTCTGTAACCACCAACAAATACCTGTTCTGTTTGGAAGAAGGTGGAAATGGGCCCATGAGATCAGTGGAGATCACCTGCCAGGGTTTTGAAGGTATAGCAGTCTGGCCCATCAAGCCTTTAGGAGCTTTTTGTTCCGGCTTCATGCTTTGACAAGTATTACAATTTTTCACAAACCTAGCGACGTCCCGAATAAGGCTTGGCCAGAAATAGTAAAGAGCAATCCTCTTCTTCGTTTTGTTCACTCCCATATGCCCAGCAGTTGGATCATCGTGATACTGTTTCAGAATCGCTTCTCTTTGGTCCTTAGGTACAACCACTTTCCATTGGTTATCCCCAACTTTCAGAGGGTTCCTCTCAAACACATGCTTAATGAGGCGACCCTCAGTAATCTTCCAGGATGGAAACTCTTCAGGATTACTGGCAACTCGGCGCTTCATATTCTGGTACCATGGATCAGCTTCCTCCCCGCTAATGACAACTGCTGCTAGAGCCGGGTTGTGATCCGGAGAATCTAGATTATTATCTATTGCGCGTGATAATGCGTCAGCTGCCATATTCTCCTTCCGTGGTCGATGCTGTATCCGGTAATCGTAATTCTGAAGTCGCAGTGCCCACGGGCTAGACGACCAGTTCGATCTTGTAAGCGATGTAGCCACATTAGAGAATGATGATCTGTGATTACAGTAAATTTAGTGCCTTCAATGTAAGGCCTGAATTTTTCTATTGCCCAAATCACTGCTAAACATTCTAACTCAGTTGCGGAGAGCTTTTGTTCTGCCCGCATTAGGGCTCTGCTAGCATAAGCAATCACTTTCTCTCCTTCGTCAATCTCTTGAGATAAAATTGCTCCCAATCCAACAGAAGAGGCATCTGTCTGCACGACAAATGGCCTTGTAAAATCCGGGCAAGCCAATACCGGTGCCTCTACCAATTTCGTTTTAATATCTAAAAAGGCGTCTTCTTGTTCCTGACCCCAACTCCACTTCTGACCTTTGCTAAGAAGATGTGTTAGAGGTGCCATTCTGGAGGCAAAGTCTGGAATAAATCTTCCGTACCAAGAAGCTAACCCTGTAAAAGCACGAATTTGACGTATTGTTTTCGGACGAGGATAGTTGAGAATGCTAGCAACCTTTTCCGGGTCTACTCTGAGTCCATTCCTATCTACCAGGTATCCAAGATATCTCAGCTCTTCTCGGGCAAACTTACATTTCTCTCGATTCAGGGTAAGGCCAGCATCGTTAATACGCTTTAGTACTTTCTCAAGGATCTCGAGATGCAGCGGAAAGTCTGGCGTCACTATGACAACATCGTCCAAGTAAACGAAAACATATGGCTCCAGCTCATGTCCGAGCACCTGGTCGATTAGTCTTTGCCAAGTTGCGGGTGCGTTGTGGAGACCGAAGGGCATTCTGTTAAATTGGAACAGTCCACGGCCAGGTACTGTGAAAGCCGTCTTTTCTTTACTTTCTTCTGAAAGACCTATCTGCCAATACACTGATTTCAAATCCAGAGTACTGAGGTACTTCGCATTTCTGAGGCGGTCTAATATGGTATGGGGTATGCATCCTTCTTGGATACCGCATTCAGACGTCTAAAGTCAACGCAAAACCTGTATGATTTATCAGGTTTCCTGACCATCACCACTGGAGAGGACCATGGGCTGCTACTTTTCTCGACCACACCCATAGCAATCATCTCATCCAACTGATTGTGCATTTCTCTAAGAATAGCTGGTGATACCGGATAATATCTTTGTTTTATGGGTGGATGGTCTCCAGTATCGATTTTATGAGTGTAGTTCTTGACACATCCAATCTTCGATCCCCTTTCATCGAGGTGTTTATTTAGAAGTTGTTGAAGATGTTCTCGTTCAGCTGATGTTAGAAACTCTTCTGAAACCAACGCGCTAGCAACAAGACAATTTGCGTTATCGGTAGGGTCCTTGAACATCCAAATATTGTCGCCTAGATTCGGTACGACTCCCATCGATTTCCAGAAGTCCACTCCGAGGATCAAAGGTATAGTAAGATCAGGGGCTACTAAGGTTGTGATTACCCTAACTCTATTTTCCAATTTAAAGGGTATGGTTACCTCACCTAATACAGAGCATCCTTGACCGTTAGGGACCACAATCTTTCCGATATTAGATTTCCTCATCTCTAGTCGGCCTTTAATAAGGTCCCAGCCCGGTCCACCTAAAATCGTCCGAGATGCGCCGGAGTCCAATAACCCCATCATGGGACGGTCGAAAATGTTCACAAGTAGGTATGGTCGCTGATCTTGAGAACCGGATCTGCAGAGTTTATATTTTCCTTGGGCCGCCTCAAATGTAGCCAACATCTCTTCTTTGGCGTTCGACCGGCCCCGATTTGGCAGAGAGGTGCGGGGCAAGACTAATTCCCCTCTGCTTCGCCATTTCCCGTCTTCGAAGGTTTCTTTGTCCTCCGCGTCCTACACTGACCACATTCATAAATTTTCACTCCTTTCTCGCCGCAGCCATTACAAAAGATACGTCAAGGCTCTTTACAATCACGGAATCGGTGACCTTGTCCATTGCAGTTCCAACAGATAGCGTTACAGACCTTTTCATTTATGGGAAAACGATTCTGTTTTTCAACCGTATTTAATTCAGCCAAAGGCTCTTCTAAGGAAGTTTCTATGTCTAGAGAAGCTACAACACAACGCTTTTCTCCATGATACCCTAAATCAGATTCTAACAGACCGCGGGATGGAGGTTCTCTGAATCTTGAGGCGAGGACTCTACCTAACGACAACTTTGAGATTGTCAGCTCAAGTTCTTCTAAATTATCATAATTTGCTAATCCAAGAAGCGCCAAGTACTCCGGCCTCAAATTTCTTTCAATTATGGTCATCTCTTCCCTCTCAGTCAAAGGGGTTGACAGCCGTCCCATAAGAGACCTTATTTTCGCAATAAATACCGCTGTTGGCTCATTAGCTCCCTGCGTCCGCCGGAGGATTTCGTTCATTAATATTCGATCATAATCAGGGTCCCTGAATGCCTGCTTGAGCCGACTCACTACCTCGCTCCAATTAGAAAACCGATTTCGATTCACTCTAAACCAAACCAATGCCGATCCAGTTAAGAGATCTCCGGACGCTTGATATAACTCTTCTTGACTTATGCCACGTGCTAATCTTCGCTCTTCTACTTCTACCAAAAATGAACTGGATCGCCTGAAAACTGTAGTCCCCATTTGTAAGCCTTGATGTTTCTAATATTCGACTTTTGATCTTCAGTAGGTGACATAGTGGCCGCATCGCAAGGAGAGACGGTTGGTAGTTCGATCGTCGGTTTTTTGTCCCACAATTCAGCCATTAAAAACATAACTCTGTCACTTTGACGCTTCCAACGCTCTTCGAAATCTGAGGTGACAGTCAACCGCCCTAAACGACCATGAATATGCCAAATCCGTGAATCCAGACGCCTAAATTCCACTATATCACTGACTGTAAGCTCATCAATTCGTTCCGCCAAAGCGGCATACTTTCTCATACAAACGTCTATTTCTTCCCCAACATTTAACGAACCTACAATTTCAGGTGACGGCTGAACACTTTCAGCAAATGCTCTTGAAAGCCTCCTCCTCAAATCCATGGCGTCACCAGAATCGTAAATTCCACGAATGCGTAACTCATACGCCACCTCGTCCTTGAGTAATTTTGTGGCATCCATTTTTGATACAAATTCTCCCCTTTAAATAATCTCAGGCCCCACGTTGGGCGCCAATGTAACGTCTCTATTTACGTTATATAATTATTTATTTAAATAAGTGCTAGCTCAGCGGAGGGGGAGTGAGTAGTAACCATTTTTGACTTGAAAACTTGGTTAGTAACCATTTTTGACTTGAAAAACTTGGTTAGTAACCATTTTTGACTTGAAAACTTCTTTATTTTCATATCAGGTAATTGACACACTTGTATTTAGTTGTATGGTTTCCGTGTCTTCCCCTAGCAGTACCAGATCATCGGCATACCCCAAAACCGGAATCTTGTCACCCATATTTAAGCCTTTCTCGGTACACATCACCTTTTCTATGACATATTCTAAAGCTATATTAAATAACACAGGTGAAAGGGAGTCACCCTGTTTCAAACCCGATCGCACCTCAAATCTCTCGGAGTAATTATGACCGATTCTAACTTTATGGAATGTTTCCGACAAACACATCTTTACTAGGTTTACTAACTTTCTAGGTATTCCCTGTTCAATCATGATGTTATATAGCTTCTGACGGTCTATTGAATCATAAGCCTTTTTAATATCGAATAAAAGTTGATGGACTACACCGTTGTATTCCAATTTTTTCTCTAATATTTGACGTAAGGAAAATATTTGGTCAATAGTCGAGCGATTCCGCCTAAAACCACATTGGTAATCTCCGATAATTTCCTCAGCGTATTCCGTGATTCGATAGTTAGAATTGACAAGAATATTTTATAGCATACTGGGAGAAGAGAGATCCCACGATAGTTGTTACAATCCGACCTCGGTCCTTTTTTGTGAATCGGAATAAGTATTGATTCTTTTCATTCTTCGGGCATTTTTTCAGTTTCCTAGATCTTTTTAACTAAAAAATGTATTTTGGAAACGCCCGCTTCTCCACACGCCTTGATTTATTCACTCGTGATATTATCATTTCCTGCAGCCTTATAACGGTTTAATTTTCCTATCGCCATTTAGACTTCCTCTTTACTCGGTGCGTCTATCCATGGTTCAGCGCTCTGATATTCAGATAGAGGAGATTGATTATTATTTTCCGTATTTAAGATGCCGTCAAAGTGTTGTTTAAATTTATTTAATATCTCAGAAGGATCCGCAATTATATTGTTATTTGCATCTTTAACCGCATTCAATAGAGGTTCAAATCTTTTACACGATTTGTTTATACCTTTGTACATCTCTCTTACGTTATTTTCATTTCTGTGTTTTTCTATTTCTATTATTTTGCCTTTAAGATACTCTCTTTTCTTATTTTTTAAGAGTTTTGAAGTTTCATTCTTTACTAACCGAAAATAAGCCACATTATTATCGCTTGGATTATTTAAGGAATTCAGTTTAGCGGTTTTTCTTTTTTCGCACATATTTTGACAATCTCTGTCGAACCAAGGTTTGTTCTTTTTATTTTCGATTTTTCAAGACATAAATTACCGACCTCTTTAATATTATCCCTGATCCTTCCCATAGTTTGTTTACATCTTTGTGTTCCTCGTCTGAAGATTCCAAAGCTTCGAACCGATATTTTACTTCTATCGCGAATTGTTTTCTGATTTCGAGGTTGTTCAATTTAATTAAATCAAAATTCTCGGGACGAATATAGTTCGGTGTTCTCTTTTTTGTATTTAGTTTTTGTCGAAGTTTCGCGATTACTAATTCATGATCAGATCCGCATTCTGCACCCCGATACGATCTCACGTTAATTATGCTACTTTGCCATCTGTTTTGTATTAAAAATGATCGATTTGATTCCGTGTTTGTCCATCCGCGATGTCCACGTATACTTATGAATATCCTTATGTTTAAATGTAGTACTTTTGATAACTAGGTTTTTCGAAATGGCAAAGTTTATTAGTCGGGTCCCATTATCATTACTATATTCGTGCAAACTTTCTTTACCGATTGTAGGACGATATACTTCTTCCCTTCCAACTTTTGCGTTCGCGTCGCCTAGTTTTATCTTAATGTAATTTCGCAGTAACTTATCGTAAACCGACTCTAGTTTATCATAAAATTCGCATTTTACTTCAACATCACTGTCTTCGGTGGGAGAATGAATGTTTATAAACGCGATTTTAAACCAACGCCCTTGAAATATAGCAACCGATATTCTTTCACTAAAGAACTGAACGTCCCGTAATGCGGAAAGAAATCTATTCCTAATCAGAAACCCGGTACCTAGACAATAATTAACGTTCCCCCCGTACCAAATAGTATACTTTCCTTCTGTTATCGAATCCTCCCCTGGCCAGCGAACCTCTTGTAATGCAACGATATCTAAATGGTACCCCTTAACTTCATTCGCGACCGACTTTAACCCACCTGCCGTATTTAAACTTCTAACGTTCCACGTCCCTATTGTTAGATCTCTAATTTTCATCTTGCGCCATGATTCCCCTGAAGCAGTCCCCACCCGTAGACCCGAACGGGAGACAAGTTTTCCTCCGGATAATGAGCGTTTTACCTCAGAGGAATCCATGACTTTTGGTGATATTTTGTGAACTAAAATATGTGAGTAGGGCGTTCGAACCTACGTCACACCCTCCAGCAAGCCTGGGGGGCCGCTCTCATTGTTGGTCAGCGAGTCCATCGGACTTAGCCGGGAGGAGCTTCCGAGGAAATTCCACCGACCATCCCCACATCCGCCACCCGTGGGACGCTCCCCATACGCGGTAATGAGATCCGCGCGAGGACTATTATATATTTAACAGAATAAAATGGCAACTTATTAGAATAAATTTAGAATTAGGGTTAATAAGGAAAGTGATTTTAAAACAACTTAACCTATTACTATAATTAATTTAATATAACTATAAATATCTTGTTTCTAAAATCGAGACGCATTGAAAAATGGGACAAAAATTACACTTTATTGTCTTTGTTTGCGGTTTGGTGAATTCAATTTGATAAATAAAATAATTTAAATTAAAATTGCTACAAATTACGAAAGATGTTGATAGTGACTATGTTGAATGATGTTATATAAAATAAATACAGGCGAATAGTAATGAACTACTCTGTTTATGATAAATAAAAGATTATTATTTCATGTCAGATATCAATTTTATTTACTCAATGTTACAATAACATACCAGTACCTAGTAGCCACATCCAAATTATTCAATAACATCGTTTTATCTTTTAAACATAAACGTTGTATATCATAACTCTATTGCAACTCAAAACTCATTGCAAGTCATTCAAAAAAGTTATAATTTTTCTGGAAACGTATAGTAATATGTATTTTATTATAACTGGAAACTATAATGTGAATGTATATTTTATAAATAAGAACGCATAGAAATAATCAACAGACACTTATACTTTTAATTAATAATCACATGAGTGAAGATATAGGAAGGTTACTGGGAACCAGTGTTGCCACAGTTAAAAAAAATTTGTTTTACGTTTTAGAAAAATATATTTGTCAATCATTTAGAATAGTAATAAAAACTATCCTATCATTTAAGTTGGACCAAATAACAGATACTTACGAAGTTTGATCAAAGTCGGTTCAGTAATTTCAGAGTTCATCGCGAACAAACATTGTGACACGAGATTCATATATATATATTATATATATATATATATATATATATATATATATATATATAAATTAAGATAGGAAGAGTGTTAATATTAACTTTAATCACCTTTGATGTAAATGTAAACAACACCTGAATTTATGAAATTTATGTCGGTTATTTCTTGTTTAGTTAGTTTAGTTTATTTGTCTAGTTATGTAATTTATTTTTGTATCCATTTAGGTAGTTAACAAAGAAGGTCGAGTGGTTGTGGTAACGCCCGTTATGGAGGAGAACATCCGATGGTGTATGGCGCGATTACAGGAAGAGCCCATCTTGGCGTTTCCGGACTTTGCGCGTCCGTTTTCAGTCACCACGGACGCAAGTGAGTACGCGCTGGGAGCTGTTCTATCACAGGAAGGGACAGAAGGGGAACGCCCCGTGGCATACCCAAGCAGGCGCCTCACGGACGCGGAGACTAGATACAGTGCGTTGGAGCGAGAGTTGTTGGGGATCGTTTGGGCGGTGGAACACTTTCGACCGTATTTATTCGGGAGGAGATTCAAGGTGCATACTGATCATCGGCCACTGCAATGGGTAGGTACCCTCAAGGAATCGTCAGCACGAGTTACCCGGTGGAAGGAGTTCCTTAGCCAGTACAATATAGACGTAGTGTACAAACCGGGTCGGGACAACGTTGTGGCTGACTGGCTGTCACGGGCGCTGGTAGTTAACGCCATAGAGGAGGAGGATGGAGAACCGTCGAGCGGTGTGCGGCAGTTCTTGCGTGAGTGGACGCCGGAGAGTGAAGGGGCACGCGGGTCCTCAGAGTCCGACAGGGACGATCGGTCAGTAGAAGAAGGTAGCTCGTCCGACGGGCGCGCGTCAGACATGGAGGAGAGGGAGGAGATTATCAATGACAAACTTAGGCAAATCGTGGGGAAGACCAGAACCTTGGGTCCGCTAAAGTTGGAGCAGATGCGGTACGGCAAGTCGCGCATTACCACCGTATGGTCGCAACCGGGTGCTAGGGATGATCAGATTTGTAGGACGCTTCAGGATGCGTCCGAGCCGGGGAAGACCCATTATCTATATGTGGGAAACGCGACGATATGGGAGAAGATTAAGCGGCTCTGGAAACGTGAGCTTATTGGAATCGATAGGATATTTGTGCGGTGCACTCTGTCGGTCGAGACGATATCGGATGAGGAACGACAGCGGGAAGTTACGCTAGCGTACCACCAAGGGAAAACGAACCACCGCGGGGAACCGGAAACGCTACAGGCTTTGAAACGACGGTATTTTTGGTGGGGTATGAGGCGGACTATCACGGAGGTTGTGGGTGCGTGCGAGGTTTGTCGGGCTACCAAGTATGATCGCCATCCACCTCGGGGAGTGCAGGAGATGACTCCGACTTCTGATGCGCCGCTTTGTGACCTACAGGTTGATACCTTTACGTGGCGGGGGTACAAGTGGGTCACCATGATGGACCTATTTAGTAAAGTAGCCATGGCCTATCTCGTGTCGGACCGGTCATCGGAATCGATTTTAGCTGGCCTCCGTACCTGGTTTCAGTTCTATGGCGTGCCCGAGCGGATCTCTTCAGACGGGGGTCGGGAGTTTGACAATAGTACTGTTCGTGCGGCAATGAAGGCGCTCGATATCGATTGGCATCTCAATACGCCGGGACACCCCAAGAGTCGAGGGGGCATCGAGAGACTGCATAGTACGCTAGGGGATCATTTGCGGGTGTATCAGGTGGATCAGGGACTAGAACCGGACGTGGCTATGCCGCGTGCGGTGGCTGCGTATAACCACTCAATTCATGCGGCTACGGGATTCTCGCCGTTTGAAATTCTCTTTGGCCTGCGGGATCGGCGCAGGGATTACAGGGGCACAGCGACGGCGGGGAACTTATCCGACGTTCTGGTCAGTAACCGGGCGGCCCTTGTCAAATTATGGGGTAAGGTGCGAGGGAGGCTGGTCGCGGAAAAGTCGACGTGCTAAGAAATTCTTCGTGTTCGTGATCGGATGAAGGACATTCGCATTGGTACGATAGTGTATCGGCGGATCAGTTCGAACAGGGGTAAGGAAGTTGTTCGGTATGAGGGTCCGTTTAGGGTGGTTGTGATTGGGGAACACAACGTGGTGACGGTGCAGAGTTTGGCGGATCCCCGTAAACGGCGGACAGTTCATATTGAGAATTCCTCAATCGTAGTTATCCTCTGCTTCAGACCTGGGGTCTAGTGGGGACTTGGCTTTTTGTTTTATGTGGTAGTATCGTTTTGTAATGCTTTGTATTTGTTTTAACTTCAAGTTACTGCTTTCTTTCCTTTTTTTTTTATGCTTTCTTTCTTCCCCAAGTTTAGGGAGGTGCAATTTTTGTTCTATCTTGTGTTTAGTTAGTAAGTTACATTTAAGTCCGCTGTCGGTTATTTCTTGTTTAGTTAGTTTAGTTTATTTGTCTAGTTATGTAATTTATTTTTGTATCCATTTAGGTAGTTTACAAACAGTGTTTGTAAACTGGCAGGGGGGAGTTAAGATGGGAAGAGTGTTAATATTAACTTTAATCACCTTAGATGTAAATGTAAACAACACCTGAATTTATGAAACCTTTCTAATGTATAAGTGCTAATAAATCATATGTTATCAAGTAAGCGTGGGTTTTATTTCGCCTCTCTGTTTCCCTTTTTAAAATATTTTTCTCGGTAGAAATAAGTTATATATATATATATATATATATATATATATATATATATATATATATATATATAAGTTAAGGATAGGAGTCGGGCAGTATTAGCCTTAATACCATCTCGGATGTAAACAACATCCGAAACATATATAAGAAGGATTATTTCCATCAATAAATCAGTATTGTTCCTGGAACCGTGAGTGCTGTTTATTCTCTACCTTTTCCTTTTTTTTTATTATTTGTCTCGAACAGGCTATAACTGGTGCCGAAACCCGGGAACTCAGAGCGGGCAGGTTACCAAAGTGAGTGACACGTTTTTTTTTTATCACGCCGTACATTTTGAATTTTTATTTTTTCTTTCTCTGATAATTAAAAATAATGGATGGACTAATAAGACCACCAGTTCTTAATTTACCGGAAAACCCGCAAGTACCGGAAGTTCAGCCACCGCCGGTGCCGGTAATCCCTCCGTTACCTAGGAATACGCTAGCAGAAGCACATGCTAATGCCATGGCATGGATGCGAATCAAAACGGCGACATGTCAGGATCTGAGGAAGGCAATTTCGGACTTGGAGCGTTTTGGTGGCGAGGTAGGTGACCTAAACCACTTCCTCAAGGGCGGAGATCGTCTCATGGCAAGGATCGAGGCTAAGGTAGAAGAAGACCTACTACCCCAGGGGGACGCCGAAGCTTTGAGGGCGGCCTTAGTTTGTCGCGTGAGACGGAACAAAACTGAACCAGATCCAGGCGGACGAAGAAACACCATGGGCGATAGTCAAAGAGAGGTTAAAGAAAGCCTTCGGTGGAGGACGCTGGACCCCGGAAGAAGATATATTCCAGATGTTCCGGGAAAGATGTTCACCGCAGACAGCCGGACAATATGAGGGTATCCTACTTGCAAGGTACAATAGGATAACCGAGAAGATGCGAGAGACAATGAGTGCTCCCGAGGTAGAAGGCCGGATGAATTTCCTATCGACGATCCTCAAGGTGCAGTTGGCCAAGGAAACTGGGAAGAGAGACTCCCTACCGCGGGATCGTACATTCATTGAGTGTGCCCAGGACATGGTAGATTCGAGCGCTAGGGAAGAAGAGTCCAGGATGGAGGTGGAGGAACTAGGATGGAGCACAGTGCCCGTCAGACGCCCTCGGAACACACTGACAACCTGGAGAAGGAAAGAGCAGGCGTACGGAACCAGGGACAGACCTACGGCTGGAGGAGAGAGGAGATCAGGACCACCCCGAGCGAGGAATGGGTTTAGACGAGATGACAGGAAGTGCCACGGTTGCGGAAAGCAGGGGCATCTGGTAGCTCAGTGTCCCCGCACTAAATGCTTCGAGTGTGGAACCGAGGGGCACATAGCAAGACAATGTCCATATATGTTCGAAGGCGAGACGCCGCGCGGGATGAGCCGATGGAGGTAAACATGCAAGGTTGCAGAGAACTCACCTCCCATCTCTTAGAAGCGGCCCTTCAGTAGAGGTCACCGAGGGTTCGGATACTTCGGAGACGGATGGAGAGGAACCAGGGAGCAGTGGCAGCGGAGGAGAGGGATGCAGCAGATGGAGCCAACCGAGACGAGCAGCAGCCGGAAGGAGGCAGAGAGCCGGGATCTGAGGAGTGTGCTCGCAGAGAGGCGACCGCACAGCAATATGTAATAATATAAGAGGTAAGCAATGCTGGTTGCCTATAATTCAAGTGTCTAGGGGAGTGAAGTGCCTAGTAGATACAGGGAGCTCTAGCACTATTATGACGCGGGAGGCGTTAGAAATGTTGTGTGATAGAGGGAGAGCAAGTCAAATTCGGAAATGTGATTGCAAATTACTCACCTTGGGAGGACCGTGTAAAGTCGAGGGGGGGCTGAGATCGGGCTAGACCAGTGGGTTGAGAAGGGGGGTACCCTAAAGGTACATATAGTGGGGAATATGACCCGGGAATACCAGGTGATAGTGGGGTGCGATCTGTTAGGACAGGTGGGAGCGCGGGTCCGAAACAGCCAAGGGCTTTGGAGCATTCGGCTGGGCCAACGGACATACAGATGTCGGGAAGTTGCAAGGGGGAAAAGGGCGCGGATAGGCGCAGTCACCGAAATTAACGACTGGAGGGACACAATAAAGGCCGACTTCAAGGACATTTTTTTTCGCGAGGGCGAGATCTTGGGCGTGACGGGGAGGACGGTCCATGAGATACCTCTGAAACAGGACAGGGTCACCTACGTCAAGGAAAGACGCTATCCGCAGGCGCTCCGCAAGCATATCCGGGAGGAATTGGATAGTCTCCTCGCGCAGGGAATCATAGTTCACAGCACGTCCCCGTACAATAGCCCTTTGTGGGCGGTAAGAAGAAGCCGATCCCTGGTGATTTATACTGACAAGTATCGTGTGGTGATTGATTATCGGCAGCTTAACGATAATACCATAGACGAGCGCTATCCGATTCCCCGATTTGAGGACATATTGGACCGACTGAGCGGGGCTGTGGTCTTTAGCACATTGGATCTCAAAGCCGGGTACCATCAGATCCAAATGCACCCCCGGGATCAACATAAAACGGCATTTACCTTTGAACGAGGGCACTACGAATTTACTCGTATGCCGTTCGGGCTCAAGAACGCCCCTATACCTTCCAACGTCTGATGGATGAATTTCTGAGGGGCCTCGACGAAACGGTGTGTCAGGTCTACATGGACAACCTCCTTGTGTTCAGTAGGACGGAAGCCGAGCATGTGGAGCACTTACGCCGCGTTTTCCAGAGGGTGCGGCAGTTCGGACTGAAACTATCCGGGGAGAAATCGATACTCGGGCAGGCGCAAATCAATTTCTTGGGACATACGATCTCCCGGGAAGGGGTCAAGCCGGACTCTACGAAAGTTGAAGCTATCCGACGCATGGCAATCCCTCGAGATGTCAAGGGGATCCGTCGCCTCCTCGGCACGCTCAATTACTATCGACGATTCGTCCCCGACATGGCGGAGTTACTTGGTCCCGATTAATAATTTACTGAAGAAGGGTGCTAAGTTGATTGTGACCCCGGTGATGGAGCAGAACATCCGCAAATGTATGGATCGTCTACAGGCGGAACCGGTGCTGGCGTTTCCGGACTTTACTAAGATATTCACTATTACTACCGATGCCAGCGATTACGCGGTTTGGGGCAGTTCTATCGCAGGACTGCAAAGGGGGTGATCGTCCTGTTGCGTATGCGAGCAGGCGGCTAACGGACGCGGAGACCAGATATAGCGCATTGGAACGGGAGCTGCTGGGAATCGTGTGGGCGATAGACCACTTTCGGCCTTACGTTTTTGGGAGGAAGTTCCGTGTCCATACCGACCACCGTCCGCTGCAATGGGTCGGGAAGTTAAAAGAATCCTCTGCTAGGGTCGCGAGATGGAAGGAATTCTTGAGTCAATACAATATTGAGATCGCCTACAAGCCCGGGAAAGACAATGTTGTGGCGGACTGGCTTCGAGAGCCATTATGATTAATGCCGTTGAGGAGGGGGAACCGTCCCGCGACGTGCGTCAGTTTTTGAGGGAGTGGACACCGGACGGCGAAAGTGAAGCTGGTCCTGCTGGTCCGGATGGTGATGGGGGCTCGCCGGAGGGCGGGAGCTCGGCGGAGGAGAGGCCGGTCGAAATGGAAGAAGTCGATGAGATCGTCAATGATAAGCGTCGGCAGGTAATTTGGAAGACGCGAACTGAGGGTACGATTAAAATCGAATATCGGGCTTACGGTAAAAGCAAAGTCAACATCATCTGGTCTCAACCGGGGGTCCGTGACGACCAGATTTGCAGGGCGCTGCTGGACGCGTCAGACTCGGGGAAAGTTCACCACCTCTACGTCGGGAACGCCACTATCTGGGATAAGATTCGGCGCATATGGCGCTCCGAGCGGATCGGCGTCGATCGGACGTTTATCCGATGCAAGTACTTCGTGGAAACCCTTCAGGATGAGGAGCAGCAGAAGGAGGTTACTCTTGCTTACCATCAGGGTAAAACCAACCACCGCGGCGTTAACGAAACGTTACAAGCGTTGCGTAGGAGATATTTCTGGTGGGGAATGAAGAAAACCATCCAAGACACGATCGGCGCTTGCGAAGTGTGTCTGCGCACGAAATATGACCGGCACCCCCCGCGCGGTATGCAGGAAGAGACGCCTACAGGGGACGCGTCTCTCCGCGACCTCCAAATCGACACTTTCACCTGGAGGGGATACAAGTGGGTCACCGTTATTGACCTCTTCAGCAAGGTGGCCATGGGGTACCAGGTGCTCGACAAGTCGGCAGAAGCGGTATTGGAGGCTCTTCGCGTCTGGATGCAGTTTTATGGGGTACCGGAGAGAATTTCGTCGGATGCGGGGCGGGAATTCGATAATGTCGCGATCCGGGAGGAATCGAAACGCCTCGAAATTACATGGCATTTCACTACGCCGGGCCATCCGAAAAGTAGGGGTAGCATCGAGAGGCTCCACAGCACCCTGAGCGACCACCTCCGCGTGTATCAGGGCGAGAAGGGTTTAGAGCCGGATGTGGCCATGAGGAAGGCGATTGTCGCCTACAACCACTCCATCCACTCCGTCACGGGGTTCTCCCCGATCGAAGTTCTATTCGGATTCCGAGGGCTGCGTCGCGACTGGTCGAAACCACCGCGGGTGATCGATGCATGGGAGACATCGTTGCCAATAGGGCGGAAATACGCAAGGCGTGGGGTAGTAAGGGACAAATTGAGGAGGGAGAAGAGTAAACGTGTGGAGCGGGAAAACCTTAAACTGCGGGATCAGATGGGCGACATCAAGATAGGAACTATTGTCTATCGCAAACTGGCCACTAATAGGGGGAAAGAGTTGCTGCGGTACGAGGGCCCGTTCAAGTGTCCGCGATCAGGGAACACAATCTCGTTACGATCGACAGTCTTCGGGAACCTAAAAAGCGGCGCACGGTTCACATTGAGCAGCTCAAGCTGCCGCTGGTAGATTCACGCTAGCCACCGCGGCCTGTCTTGCTCTCGCCTCTGCACGCCTCCTTTTTTTTCTCGGTGTGCGGGCTCATGGGTTATTATGTACAGATTTTTTTTTTTTTATCGTTTTCAGTGTTAGTGCGGCTATCAGTGCGCAGTGTATCCTTTTGTTTTGTTTTTTTACAGAAGCTGTGTTAGCGATGTTCTGTTGTATATTTTGATTTATATTAGCGTGTGACATATTGCAAAGTGTTATTCCAGTGTTGTTGTTTTTTCGTTCTTTTCTAGGTATATGCGTTTTCTTTCATTTTGTTTTTAAGTGATAGTTCTGTTATTTTACTTTTTTCATTACTTTTTCGCTTGTAAGAGTGTAATTAAATTGTCATTATACTTATACAGTTATTTCTGGATTGTAAGGTATCAAGGCTAAGGACTGCTCTCTCCTTTTCGGGACTACTTACATTAGTGTGAGTTTCCAAAAATTGAGAGTATCTTTGTAAACTGGTGGGGGGGAGTTAAGGATAGGAGTCGGGCAGTATTAGCCTTAATACCATCTTGGATGTAAACAACATCCGAAACATATATAAGAAGGATTATTTCCATCAATAAATCAGTATTGTTCCTGGAACCGTGAGTGCTGTTTATTCTCTACCTTTTCCTTTTTTTTTATTTATTTGTCTCGAACAGGCATAACTTATATATATATATATATATATATATATATATATATATAATATAATAATAGATAATAGATAGATAGATAGATAGATAGATAGATAGATAGATAGTATAGATAGATAGATATACTCAGTGACAAAATGTTAGACACACCCATTGAAATTAAAAAAACTTTTCATGTTTCCTTTATTTTTTATTGACATTTTTTTTTTAAAGTACCTACACTTTAAAGTATAAATTATGATATTGAAATGGGGACAATATCAGACCTTGAGGATTATTTAAATCCAATATCAGTAAATATTGACATTTTATATACGTCAAAATGATAGACACACTAGCTGTTGTTTACTATTTTTTAATCCTGTACAGTTGAAACCGTTAAGGTACCATCTATACTTAAGTGTAGTGTCGAATTTGTTCTCAAATAGACCTAAAAACAACGTGAGTCATGGGGAAAAATAAGCGTTTCTCCGAAGAAGATTGCCGCTTGATTTCTTCATTCCACAAGCACGGTATGAGTTGTAGAGAAATAGCCCGCCGAATCAAATGAGTTTTTCATCGGTCGTGAGGTTTATTCGGCGCGGAGAGAGATATGGAACCCAACGTTGTTCTGGGAGGCCTCCTGTTTTGACATTAAGGGAGAAACAGTATATTCATCGAATCGCATCCAACTCTTGCGAAACAGCAAGAGCAATTCCAGAGGAAGCTGGACTTCAAACAAAACTAAGAAATGTTCAAAGATTATTAAAAATAGGAAAAAGAAAACCAATTTTGACTACGCGTCATAAATTAGCCCGGAAGGCCTTGCTCAAAATGTAATGTCATGGACTGAGGAGTGGAAAAAAGTCATTTTAGCGATGAAAAAAATTTCAATCTCGCTGGGCCAGATGGATTTTCCTATTATTTTCATGACTTAAGAAAGGAAGAAAAAAAATGTATTAAGGTGTCAAATAGAAGGAGTCAAAGTTATGATTTGGGCATCAATTGGTTATAAAAATAAAGGAAATTTGGTATTTCTTCCATCAAGAGTAAACTCAACTGAATATAAAAAATTGTTAGAGGATCAAAAGTTGTCATTTAATGGCATGACTGAAGGCACACCAGTTTTCCAGCAAGATAACGCCCCATTACATTCAGCGAAAATTATTAAAGGCTGGTTTACGAGCAACAAAATTGCCAAATTAGACTGGCCTGCTGTCTCCCCAGACCTGAACATTATCGAAAATGTTTAGAGAACTATTCAAGAAGCGTGTATTCCGAGTCAAGATAGTTGGAAACGATCGAAGAGTTGAAATTTGCAATTCTGGCTTCATGGGAGCAAATACCTCAAGAAACAATCACACAATTGTACGATTCATTACCAAACAGAATTTTTGAATTAATAAATGGCGGTGGAAAGACCACCAAGTATTAAAATGAGTTTTATTTATTTTTACCAGGGAGTGTGTCTAACATTTTGACGGGCCTTAACTTTAATTTGAACTTTAAAAAAAATGTATATATTTATGTAAAGAAGCAGGCTGCTCATCAACTTCAGGTGAGTCTTGGATTATTTTAATACTGTTTTACGGATGATTTGAAAAGATGGAAGGGCAGAGATAACAATATTTGCAGTATGTCTAAATTATTAGAAAAGTGCATAATTTCTATTATTAGGCTCAGTAAAATTTAAAAATTTATTATATATATTTCAACTATCACAACTTTAACCTTACCTATAAAATGTTCTACTAGATAATTAATAATCCTTTTAACTAATCCCAACCACACAAAGTTTTTCAGACATATTTTAAGTTTAACGCTGTCTAAGAACACAACAAAACAATTAAATGACACAGAAAAACATATAGACAGAATAATGACCTACTATCCACACCAAGCAGTCATAAACAGCAACAAAGGACCAGTGACGTCACCAGCATTGTCCGCCATATTGTCCCTTTTGGAAAAAGCCTCCTCTCCATGTGTAAACACTAATAATATAAGGTTATTTTATAGTGATATGAATGATTGTTCCAAAATAAGTAATTAACAGATGTAGTAAGACAGTAGGAGCATTCTCTGTCATTACTTGTAACGAGAGGGTGCTAACAATTTTTGTAGAGTAACAAAATAAGGATTTTTCATTAGGTTTTTACTTTCACTTACTATATATAGTAAGGGGAAGTATTGCGATCGTGAAAATTTTCGAATTCTAGTTTTCAACGGAAATACACGTTTTAGGGTCCCCTGAGTCCAAATAACCAAGTCCCGCAAAAAGGTCTGTGTGTGGTGTGTGGTAACTCCCGGGCGGAAACGGTAAGTCCTATGAAACTGAAATTTCACATTAAAGACAACTATACGCCCGAGACGTGACAAAACTTTTTTCATCAAATGAGCTTACCAGAAGAGGCACTTTATACTATGCATTTTGCACCTTTTTTCGATTTTCTCAAAAACGGTTCCGACGATTTTGATTAAACTCGCTATATCGATGTAAAATTTAATGGGCTTTAATATCATGTAGGTTTTATTTAGATAAAAATGGTCTGACAGGGCTTAAATGCCGATATTTTAAATTTTCTTCCCCTAAAGTACCTTTAATTTTGTAGGTTCAATAATAATAACTAGATTATCTTGTTAACGCTGATGAAAAACTGGTAAATATATAAATTGAATAAATTCGATACCTAACTAAAGAGAGAAAACAGAAAAAATATTTTTTTAATGCAATTTTTCGTTTTTGAACATAAGAGCAGTAATATACATGTATGATATACCGTTGGAAAGCTAAAGATTTTAGAAAAATTATCATCTCATACACAAGCTTTTAAAAGTTAATAGAGAGTGATGAAATGAACATAAAACTAACTGATTATTTTAGATAATAATATAATAGATTTTTGAATCAAACACATGTTTCTATAGAAATTTACTTTGATTAATTCCTTAATAATTTCACGTATTTTTATCTCTAACTGTATTTGAAAATTCTTTCATTGATTTTAAAAATGGAGGTAAGTGAAAGTCGTGTGTTACCCGCGCCAGATTTTTTTTTTAAATCCAACTTCGTTAGTTCTTAATCAGGATAAAGCTATTTATGATCGCCGAGGATCCAAGCACTAAGTGACATCTCCAATATTCATCTAAGTTTTACCATTACGCTGGGGCGGATCCAAGGTTAATTTTTTGGTGGGTGTAGAGGAAGAGGATTCAAGGTCATTATCAACCCCTTTCAAGACAAATAGAGCTATCATTAGAGTTAGAGATTACTCAGGATTTATTCTGTTTAAACAATTACAATAACGCACGGGTAGTGTTGGGCTTAGTTTTTATTTAGTACATCTAGAAATAATTAAAATTAGTTATTTTTTTCAGAGATTGTTTTGGGAAAGTCATTGTTCCCCCTGTAGATCCAAGGCTATGTCCAAGTCACTAATTAGAACACGTGTTAAAAGCATCTGCAGATAATATTATGATAATTGAAGACTATTTAATTAAAATGTGGTTCTGTGTTCATTAGTTTCCAACAGAAAAATGAAATGTTCATAAATGTACTGAAATAACCCCTTTGCTGGTACTTACCATGTCAAAATTATACACCGGCATTTGTAAAGTAGCCGACAAATTCGTTCCACAAAGGTTGCAGCCTTTTTGGAACCATCCAGCAGGTCAGTTTCTACTAGAATAAATCTTGTTTTTATTTTATTTCTGAAGAACGAGAAAAAGTTACTGAAAATAAACAGGGATTGATATTATCTCAAACTAGCGCTTAATGCAAAGTGCTAACGAAAATACGACTAGCTAAATAAACAAGGAAGGTACCATCGATTTAAGGTTACATAAAAAGTGACCTTGTGCTGTATCTGATACAAAGTAACCAACCAACCCACTAAGGTTAGAATAAGTAGCTCGCTCGATAATCGGTCCTTATAACCAGCACCACTTGATAGGATAATACGTGAAAATCCAAATCCAAGAAAAGAATAGTTTATTATGTAAAAGTTGTTTTTTAATTGTTAATCTTAAACGCTTTCAAAGATAATCAAAACTACTTTAACCTTTCTCCCCCTCGAGCAAGGGTACCCTTAGATACTTGAGGACGTTATCCTGCATTGTATACCGGATATATCTTGCTACTTGTAACTTATCAACCAGCCTATTCATTATAAAATACAGAGCGTGAACAAGATACAACTTAGCATATTTTAGTTTCAGGCGTCTTCAGCTCACCTAATTTTTAATCAACTGTTGCTGGATTATTTCAAATTCGACTGCCCGTTATAGTATTTAGGCCAACTTTTAAAACATGTTACATTTTCTTAGGTAATAATAATTTAAACGCTTCAATAAAAATTAGTATTGCATCGCATTATAAAAATTAGTTATTCTAAGAAGGTTTCTAGCGAATATGATTGGTTGTTTCAGGACCTAAAACGATCTTCTTCTGGGCGCCGGCGGTGAAATGGGTGAGTTGAGAGGTAGCCTATCCTAGATAGATAAGATAAGATAGTTGATAGGATGCTATAGAGTGCCTGAGCAGGGGCTGGTGTTGGCCGGGCTGGGGGACATCAACCGCCCACCGGAGAAGGTGAGCGTGAAGCAGTACGGCGCCCTTGCGGCCACCGGCATCGTCTGGTCCAGGTTCTCCATGGTCATCATTCCCAAGAACTGGAGTCTCTTCGCGGTCAACATTCTCGTCTTCTTGACTTCCGGCTATCAAGTAGCCAGGGCTCTCAGGTATACTAGGTCTTCTTCTTTTAAAATAATCATAATATGAAATAGTTTATGGCCGACACGAGCAAAATAAGTGGATGCACCGAGAAAGGGAGAAAATTTTATAGAAATGTGGAAGCTTTTTAAAATTAAGAGTTATATCATTTATTCAGATTTCTCCTTAATGATAGTAATACGATTAATAAATGGCCAACACGTTTTCGTATATCATTTGCAACTAGCCATCAATTGGGCCCTTGAGAAAGATTTTCTAAACCGTTTTTTCATGGCTATGTATTTGATGGATGTATTTTTCATTAGAAGAGCTGATTCACCTGCGTAGGCTAAACATTTCATCAGAATACTTTTATTTTGATTTTCTTCAACAGCACCTGATTGAATTTTTATCTTACGTTTTCGTAATATTTTACAACTTGTAATAATACTAGACCTTAGCAATGCCAACACCACCAAATGTTATCTACAATGATTCCTCCAATGATCACCGTCTAAACCCAAGCCCTCAAGATCAGACTAAACACAAATCCTAATACCGACGCCTCGGCCTACCAGTTGGTTCAGTATCTACTAACATTTTAGCAATTCTTTCTTCGTGGAGTCTGATAACTTAACATGCACATTTAAATAGTAGCGATGCAATCAACTGAAATATACTGATAGGATACAAGCTCCATAATTCCACGTTGTGGAACCTTCTAAATTCCTCAGTGGTATCATATCTCTTTCGACTAAATATTTTACAGAGTACCTTATTCTCGAAAACCTCAAGGCGTTTTTCATCTTTCGAAGTAAGCGACCAAGTTACCATCCGTATAGAACCGCCGGAACAATAACAGTAACTGCGACTTCTTTTAAAATTTAATGTATAACCAATTGGGTTGTGTCACATGAAATGTCCGTTTTCAAGGTAAAGTATTTTTATTAAAAATACGATATGAAAACAAGATAATTTTATTCGAAGTATTTACTTCACAGTCGGTATCCCCAGCTGAAAACTTAGCAAACCAACGGCGAACGGTCCGTTCATTATCACTCCCTTTCCTAAACGTCTTGCAAATATTTCTAGCGGCCTCAGCTGTTGAATGACCGAGTTTAAACTCGTACAAAAATATTACTCGAAAATCGCGTGTTTCCATGTTCATATTTGGAGGTATACTAAAAAGTGGGTAATTGATTGGGAAGCTAATCTATACTAATATTATAAAGCTGAAGAGTTTGTTTGTTTGTTTGAACGCGGTAATCTCAGAAACTACTGGTTCTAATTGAAAAATTCTTTTTGAGTTCGATAGCCCTTTTATCGAGGAAGGCTATAGGCTATAAAACATCACGCTGCGACCAATAGGACCGAAGAATCAGTCGAAAATCTGAGAAAAAACGGGGGAAATTTGGGAGAAAAAAAAACTTGCATCTCAATGATTCCAAATGATTTACCTTTTATTTTTAAATAATTCAATTTCCCGTTAATTTATATTTTTCCATTTAAACACGTAGGAATAGATTTACGTCAAGATCGGGTTGCGGAGAAAATCAGTATGTTCTTCTGTCACAAGAAAATAAAACTAAAAATGTCATTTACGCGGAAGTACTTTAAAATATATTCTTTTAAAAACTTCTTAATAGCAATTATAATAACAGAAATTGATGCAGACGAAGTCGCTTTAGAATATATCAAAGAAAAGGTGACATGTACTAAGAAGGTTTAAATTTGGGTGATCAAATTCCGGGTCTGGGATACGCCGATGATTTGATACTGCAAGGGGAAGACACGGAAACTAAACTACTAAATACAAGTCAGTAGATAAGAAATGGGGGAGCTGGTGCATTTTTTTGTGGAGCCAATCAGATGCCAGCATTTGGTCACGTGACCTATGGCGGGAGATTTGAATTTGAATTTCGACCACGACCTAACCTTAACCACGCTGGTTCGCGCCATCGACCTAACCTAAACCACTAAGCCACGCCCCTTTTTAGTCACGTGTTCCTTTATCAACCTAACCTAAACCACTAAGCCACGCCCCTTTTTGATCACGTGACCCCTTTTTGAGGGTATTAAGTCTTTATAAAGCATGAGTCTACCCGGCGTCCATTTTCTTTTCCCTACGTTTTGAGGGTATTAAGTCTTTATAAAGCATGAGTCTACCCAGTCCGCCATTTTGTTTTATGACGTCACAATTTACAAAGCATGAGTCTACCCGGCGTCCATTTTCTTTTCCCTACGTTTTGGGCTAATTCAGTATTTATAAAGCATGAGTCTACCCGTCCGCCATTTTCTTTTATGACGTCACAGTTTACAAAGCATGAGTCTACCCGACGTCCAGTTTCTTTTCCCTACGTTTTGGGCTAATTTAGTATTTATAAAGCATGAGTCTACCCGGACGCCATTGTGCTTCCCCCACTCCTTCAATAGTTAACCAATCAGAGTGCCTAACTTGAGAGTTCCTCCCGGCTAGGTCCGATGGTCAAATTGTAATGTGTGCTTTTACGAAACCTTTCAAACTGTGACATAACCTTACTATTGTTTACATTTATTGAAACCTCCCTTACTGTTACATAACCTTCTCATTGTTTACATTTTGCTCCCCTCCCCCCTCCCACTCCTTCAATAGTTAACCAATCAGAGTGCCTAACTTGAGAGTTTATAAAGCATGAGTCTACCAGGCGTCCATTTTCTTTTCCCTACGTTTTGAGCGTATTAAGTCTTTATAAAGCATGAGTCTACCCGGCGTCCATTTTCTTTTCCCTACGTTTTGGGCTAATTTAGTATTTATAAAGCATGAGTCTACCCGTCCGCCATTTTGTTTTATGACGTCACAATTTAAAAGCCTTAAGTCTATCCAGCCGCCATTTCGTTTTTTTTAATATAGGATGATTATACCTGACCGGTTCGAGCATGCACCGACATGTCGAATCATGTAAAAACAGGTTAGCGAAAGTACAAACAGGTTTGAATCATGTTTAAGCATGCAGGTATGTGAAACGGAAACACGGACTTTGAACCTTCCTAATGCCTTTAATATAAACATCGTTATAGGGCTTCTTAATCCTATACAGCTTTGAACTTTGATCTTTAATCCTACATTTTAAGTAGCGATAAAAATTTCCTTAAGCTTAAACGTAAACATGAACTTTGAACCTTCTTAATGCCTTTAATATAAACATCGTTATACGGCTCCTTAATCCTGTACAGCTTTGAACTTTGATCCTTAATCCTAATATTTAAATAGCGATAAAAGGTTCCTTAAGCTCTTGGACTACGGTCTATTATCTTCCTATGTGTAATGATTTTTAATCCTATATAGCTTTGAACTTTGATTCTTAATCCTACTATTTAAATAGCGATAAAAGGCTCCTTAAGCTCTGAGACTTTGAAGCATTATTATATATATAAATATAATGCGGACCTTGTACGTTTCATGTCTTAGTATAGTAAATCCCTAAAGATTTAATCGTAAAAAAGATAAATTTAAGACGTCAATATCAACTTCGTACTGATAATTGCTTAAAGTATAAATATTCCTTAAGCTCTGAGACTTTGAACCATTACCCTCTTAAGTATATATATATATATATATATATATATATATATATATATATATATATATATAATATAAATATAATGCGGATTTTGTACGTTTTATCTCTTAGTATAGTAAAAAGATTTAATCGTAAACAAGATAAATTTAAGACGTAAATATCAACTTTGTTCTAATAATTGCTGAAAGTATAAATATATAATAATATAAAACTTGTACCTATTTCGGTAGGCGAATATTATTTTTTTATATATTTTTTCAACCGTTTTAATTGTTTTCTCAACTTCTTAGACCATTTTTTTACCTTTTCTATGTATTATTTACTTATCATTAACAATTCTGCTTTAGAATTGCTATTTCGCGATGTTTTCGGAAGAGTTCGTCTCGGCCGGCTTCGGTCTTCTACCTCACCTAGTTGGACAATCTCTAATCCTTCCGAAAGAAATAAACAATGATATCGTTAATTCTATCGAAAAAACAACTAACTAGTGTTATCTCTTGCTAAGGTATTATCAATAATATAGCCGTGAATAATGATATACTACATCGTAATTATTTCGTATTACACGAGTTTATCGCATCATTATATAGTCGTTAAGTAATCAAAGTTTAGAACCTTTTTCAGTTCAATATTAAGCCTTCAGCTCTTTGATTTTGAATTTTTAATCTTTAAAAACATAATAAAAATAGTACGTTATGACAGAAAATTTCAATAAACACCTCTATCTAACTTTAACTAGTATACGACGCCCACTATTAATCACGTGACCTATGAACACATCCCCTTATTGTTCATGCCTTTTTCTAATCAGCTAATCAAATTGCTCCATTTTATGGATTTGAAAGTTCCTTCCGGCTAGGTCCGGTGGTCATCGCTAACCTACTAATTGTATTTATATAAATTCAATCAACATTTCGACCTAAACGTAACTAACATACAATTCCCTTTTGAATCACGTGACCCTGGGACCCTGTTCTTATCATTCATACCCATCTCTAATCGGTGCTCTATTTTAAGCATCTGAAAGTTTGATCCGGCGAAGTCCGATGACACTTGCTAACCTACTCATTGTACTTATATTTTACGCATGCAAAAGTTCCTCCCGGCTAGTTCCGATGGTACTCGCTAGCTTACTCATTGTACTTATAATTTAAATATCCGAAAGTTCCTCCCGCTTAGTTCTGATGATAATCGCGGACCCATTGTCAAGTTTACTTTCTTTTTTCTTTTTTTTTAAGCCTTCCTAACTGTTACATAACCTTCTCAATAAATGAAAATTTAGTAGCATGTTCAATAGTATAATTTTCGGTAATATTTCTATACCTTTCTTATTTAATTTAATTGTCTCCTAACTTAGTCGCAGAACATACATTACCTTATAAAATATCCGCAAGAGCGTAGCACCCACTCTATTTTGTAATATGTCCAACAGGGTGCAGCTCCTATTCCTTTGGGATTGTATATGTTATCTTCCCAATAATGTTTTGTAGAGGCTGAGTGTGCCCAACCGCCATTTTGTTTTATGGCGCCACCATGTTTGAAGCATAAATATTTATATACACAATGATATAAAACTTCATTTTCGACCTATTACGGTCGGAAATTTATTTTTTATACATAATATTTTCAGCATTTACAATTGTTTTTGCGCCATCTCAGACGGTTATTTACCTGTCCGGACGATTACTTAATTTTAATCAACAACTATGGTCTACCCAGATCTGGATTACCCTCATACTCGGAAAGCTTTGGCCTTCCCCCACTCCTTTTCATCCCAACATCGGTACACACCTCCTAATCCTTTAAGCCTTGGATTTTGAACAGATAATTCCTAAATTTTGTAAACAAAGGAGACTATAAATAGGGATGGTTTTCTAGGCCTCTTTCCCATTCTCTTTTACAGCCTCTTGAAAGATAATTTTAAACGTGTCAGTACTGTTTTATTGAACTGTTTTTCATTTTGGCTTTAAATTGTAGATCATTATAAGTTTTTCAACTATTTTCCATTTTTCTTTTACCCTTCGGATTTTCTAATTTATCTTTCTTATTTTTAGAAGAAATTTATTCATTTATTATTTGCTATTTGTTTTTTTTTTTTTTTTTGTTTTTTTTTTTACAATTAATATTTTGATTATTTCATTTATTTTTAAGTTTATTAATTATATCGCATTTAAATTTTTTTTTTTTTTTTTTTATCATTCGTTTTCAATAATGGCATCAGGTAACAATAAGTGTGGATATTGTGATAGAAATTTCAGCCGAAAAGATAGCAAACTACGTCACGAAAAGTCATGCTTGACAACTCAGAAACGGCGTACATGTGTTTCTTGCGGCGAGATTTTTTCGTCTCTAAACCAACTCATGAATCATTTACGTCGTTGTCAGAGAGAAACTCCCCTTGTCATGACGAAACGAAGGCGGTTGGAAATGGCTATAGGGCCTTTATTTGAAATCGAGACAGCGTTTGGAGGGGATATTAAGACTTTTTACCTTCCATGTTCTGAACCAATTGATGCTGTGGAATTTCTCTGCCATCAGACTGAAACATTATATCGATTAATTACAGAATTTTTGGCGGAATCAGATGCTCCTCTAAAATTCAATCTAGTTCTAGAGGCCACTTATGAAAATATTAGTGGGGAGACGTGCGATAGGGCGTTTAAAACCAAAAACATAACAATATCCGAAAGTTCTTCGGTCTTGAACAGTCTCAGTGGAAGCTACTCGAAAATAGCTACCGAGATGGAGGATATGACAATAAAGGGGAGCGGTTGGTTCCTTAAAAGTCTAGACGGACTTCTTCTAAGAGTGAATCGATTTAGGCCTCTAGGTGCCTCAAGTCATGATAAATAAACTAATTATTTAATGATTAAATTAAATGAATACAAACCAGTTTCTTTCTTTTCTTTATTATAAGAACATTGTTATATTTTTATTTACTCAAGTGAAATACTACTTTTGTCCAAGAGAAAAACTTATTATTTTCTTTCTTTATTTATTTTTTATTCAATAAAGGTTTAATTTATCACTTGTTAAGGTTTTACATAATTTTTTTATTATTTTAAAGATATGTATTCTTTATTGGTATTTATATTTATTTAAAAAATATACACACTTAAAAATATGGCCAAATGAAATAAGGTTTAAAGAAAGTTTTATATTATTTATCGTTCCGGATGCTGTTTAAGAGAGCTTTTTTTTTTTTTTTTTTTTTTTTTGCTGATATAATATTGTTGTTTTTATTTTTAAACCAAAGTATGTATGTGTGATGGAATGGATGGGTCCCTGGCGTGGCTCTAAAGGCTCCTAAACCTAAAAGGAATGAGTGTTGTGGTTCCAAGAGAGGTTTACCAAAAACCTGGAAACCTTAACAAACAGATAAATAAATATGTGTTAAAAAATATTTACAACGATTTTATACCAGCACACCTTCTCTATGCACTCACACCTTGACGAGGTGGGAAGGCTTACTTCTAAATTATATTTAGAAAACCAAGATGAGTGTAAAAAAAAAAATAATAATAAAAAAAAAATAAAATAAATAAATAAATCATATGTAATTCACTTAAAAACAACTTAATATTTGTTAAGTTTTTACATTTTCTGTCATGAACTTTGAACTTTTTAATCCTTTTATGATATCAGGATAGGTGAAGTGGCCTTTGAACCAGTAATTCTCAGCCATCAAACATTGTTATTATTTCTCTATATTTTTAATAATTTTGACTTGAAAAAATGAGGAATCATTTTTTTATGAAATATATAGGTCTTTATTAATAATTTAATGATATAATATTTTAGTAACACTATTGAAAATGGGTACAAAGGGGAAATAAAAAAAATAAAAAAAACGGCATAAGGAAACAAAAAATATTTATTATATCCAAATACTGTTATGTACAGCAAATAAAACACCATTAAATAAATGAAATTTCATCTTTAAAACAAACTCTCCCTTTATATATTAATGATATCATCTCATTATTATTGTTGAAAGCTACAATCTCTTCATCCGACATCTTAAATCTTTTAGGAAGATATACTCTGATTGTATTATCATGATCCTTCAACGTGGCGACCAACGCTAACCCTAATTTGGTCTTAAGATGCTCCAATTCCGCTATGATGTATGGCCGCCCGATTTCAATATCCTTCAGTTTACACACTAAACGAGGGTCATCGTTTAAATGATTCAATAACTTTTTGAAGTCCCTCGCAGAACTAAAAATAGAGAAAAAAAACAAAACAGGTGTTTAGGATAAATATGGTAAGAAAAAAACTCTATTAAAAAAAAAAAATAATAAATGAGATATTATTAAAGTAATAAATATACTTACGAATTCATGACGATTGATATGATGATGATGTAAAACAATATGCTACGATCGGATGCTAGAACGAAAATGAATCCCTAGGTACTCACTCGTCAAGGACTATTAGTTGTGTGCATGCACGCTAGTTGCGCATGCGCTAACCCCCCTCCCTTCTTCCCCCTCCACCAACCTCACTCCTACTCTTACCATCACTCGTCCAATTTCAAACAATCATTTTCACGATTGTCAATTCTCTGTCACTAATTAGGACATTATTTTTTGTTAATATTCATATTTGATATACTCTCTCTCTCTCTCTCTCTCTCACTCTCTCTCTCTCTCTCGAAATTCAATAATTCATTAAGTTATTGGAAACATCAAGACTCTCATGTAGAATTAGATCGTGAAGGTTTTTATTCAGCATATCGCGATTAGGAAATCTTCCAGAAATATAAGTTGCTAAACATCAACGTATAAGCATTTGATGCTAATTGGAAATGTAATAACCACTGATTATCATGAAACTGTTAGTAAAAATAAGGAAGAGCATAAAGTCCAGCGGAGAGATAGGATGAGAATTCATCAGATGAAAATTTGTCAACTATTTGATAGTCAATATGATCCAATCTTCCTAATATTTACACTTTTATAGCATTATTGTCCAACGATTGCGAAATCGTTCTTAAAATAATGCATGTTTTTATATTTTCTAAGGTTTTATTAATGGATATTCCTATTATTATCTCACTACTGTTGAGAGGTACGAACGATTGGGGATGATTTATATAAGGTTAAGTTCTATAACCTTATTCTATGAGGTTCGTGGTCTTACAGGTACAATTTCCTAATATTGAAGATCAGGAACTTACATTCACATGAATTATCAGGTACGCTATCTGTCTTCCTCATATAATGGAATAAATAAATGAAGTACTAGTTTAATCACCTTTAGGAAACTCAGATCTTGTTTTTGTGAAACAGAAACAATTTTTTATTTTAGGATAGGGACTGTTGTTCATTGATTTTGATTTTCACCTGTGCCTGTACCTGCCCTTCCCCCCTTCTCCCTCTCCCCCCCCACCCTCCTCCCCCCCCCTCCCTCCTCCTGCCTGGCTCACCCGTGAAACGAACGCTAGTCGTCTACATGAACACATTAGTTGTATATTTTAAGGATTTTTTTTTTATATTTATATTTCAGGACGATATCAGCCGGTCGTGAGAGAAATCTGAACCTCTCTCTCTATCCCTGACCATCCTTAACCACTTTTGACCATCTCCCATCACCCATAACTAACTCTAACTTCCACGACCGGCTGATATCGTCCTGAAATATAAATATAAAAAAAAAAATCCTTAAAATATACAACTAATGTGTTCATGTAGACGACTAGCGTTCGTTTCACGGGTGAGCCAGGCAGGAGGAGGGAGGGGGGGGGAGGAGGGTGGGAGGGGGGAGAGGGAGAAGGGGGGAAGGGCAGGTACAGGCACAGGTGAAAATCAAAATCAATGAACAACAGTCCCTATCCTAAAATAAAAAATTGTTTCTGTTTCACAAAAACAAGATCTGAGTTTCCTAAAGGTGATTAAACTAGTACTTCATTTATTTATTCCATTATATGAGGAAGACAGATAGCGTACCTGATAATTCATGTGAATGTAAGTTCCTGATCTTCAATATTAGGAAATTGTACCTGTAAGACCACGAACCTCATAGAATAAGGTTATAGAACTTAACCTTATATAAATCATCCCCAATCGTTCGTACCTCTCAACAGTAGTGAGATAATAATAGGAATATCCATTAATAAAACCTTAGAAAATATAAAAACATGCATTATTTTAAGAACGATTTCGCAATCGTTGGACAATAATGCTATAAAAGTGTAAATATTAGGAAGATTGGATCATATTGACTATCAAATAGTTGACAAATTTTCATCTGATGAATTCTCATCCTATCTCTCCGCTGGACTTTATGCTCTTCCTTATTTTTACTAACAGTTTCATGATAATCAGTGGTTATTACATTTCCAATTAGCATCAAATGCTTATACGTTGATGTTTAGCAACTTATATTTCTGGAAGATTTCCTAATCGCGATATGCTGAATAAAAACCTTCACGATCTAATTCTACATGAGAGTCTTGATGTTTCCAATAACTTAATGAATTATTGAATTTCGAGAGAGAGAGAGAGAGTGAGAGAGAGAGAGAGAGAGAGAGTATATCAAATATGAATATTAACAAAAAATAATGTCCTAATTAGTGACAGAGAATTGACAATCGTGAAAATGATTGTTTGAAATTGGACGAGTGATGGTAAGAGTAGGAGTGAGGTTGGTGGAGGGGGAAGAAGGGAGGGGGGTTAGCGCATGCGCAACTAGCGTGCATGCACACAACTAATAGTCCTTGACGAGTGAGTACCTAGGGATTCATTTTCGTTCTAGCATCCGATCGTAGCATATTGTTTTACATCATCATCATATCAATCGTCATGAATTCGTAAGTATATTTATTACTTTAATAATATCTCATTATTATTTTTTTTTTTTTAATAGAGTTTTTTTCTTACCATATCTATCCTAAACACCTGTTTTGTTTTTTTTCTCTATTTTTAGTTCTGCGAGGGACTTCAAAAAGTTATTGAATCATTTAAACGATGACCCTCGTTTAGTGTGTAAACTGAAGGATATTGAAATCGGGCGGCCATACATCATAGCGGAATTGGAGCATCTTAAGACCAAATTAGGGTTAGCGTTGGTCGCCACGTTGAAGGATCATGATAATACAATCAGAGTATATCTTCCTAAAAGATTTAAGATGTCGGATGAAGAGATTGTAGCTTTCAACAATAATAATGAGATGATATCATTAATATATAAAGGGAGAGTTTGTTTTAAAGATGAAATTTCATTTATTTAATGGTGTTTTATTTGCTGTACATAACAGTATTTGGATATAATAAATATTTTTTGTTTCCTTATGCCGTTTTTTTTATTTTTTTTATTTCCCCTTTGTACCCATTTTCAATAGTGTTACTAAAATATTATATCATTAAATTATTAATAAAGACCTATATATTTCATAAAAAAATGATTCCTCATTTTTTCAAGTCAAAATTATTAAAAATATAGAGAAATAATAACAATGTTTGATGGCTGAGAATTACTGGTTCAAAGGCCACTTCACCTATCCTGATATCATAAAAGGATTAAAAAGTTCAAAGTTCATGACAGAAAATGTAAAAACTTAACAAATATTAAGTTGTTTTTAAGTGAATTACATATGATTTATTTATTTATTTTATTTTTTTTTTATTATTATTTTTTTTTTTACACTCATCTTGGTTTTCTAAATATAATTTAGAAGTAAGCCTTCCCACCTCGTCAAGGTGTGAGTGCATAGAGAAGGTGTGCTGGTATAAAATCGTTGTAAATATTTTTTAACACATATTTATTTATCTGTTTGTTAAGGTTTCCAGGTTTTTGGTAAACCTCTCTTGGAACCACAACACTCATTCCTTTTAGGTTTAGGAGCCTTTAGAGCCACGCCAGGGACCCATCCATTCCATCACACATACATACTTTGGTTTAAAAATAAAAACAACAATATTATATCAGCAAAAAAAAAAAAATAAAAAAAAAAAAAGCTCTCTTAAACAGCATCCGGAACGATAAATAATATAAAACTTTCTTTAAACCTTATTTCATTTGGCCATATTTTTAAGTGTGTATATTTTTTAAATAAATATAAATACCAATAAAGAATACATATCTTTAAAATAATAAAAAAATTATGTAAAACCTTAACAAGTGATAAATTAAACCTTTATTGAATAAAAAATAAATAAAGAAAGAAAATAATAAGTTTTTCTCTTGGACAAAAGTAGTATTTCACTTGAGTAAATAAAAATATAACAATGTTCTTATAATAAAGAAAAGAAAGAAACTGGTTTGTATTCATTTAATTTAATCATTAAATAATTAGTTTATTTATCATGACTTGAGGCACCTAGAGGCCTAAATCGATTCACTCTTAGAAGAAGTCCGTCTAGACTTTTAAGGAACCAACCGCTCCCCTTTATTGTCATATCCTCCATCTCGGTAGCTATTTTCGAGTAGCTTCCACTGAGACTGTTCAAGACCGAAGAACTTTCGGATATTGTTATGTTTTTGGTTTTAAACGCCCTATCGCACGTCTCCCCACTAATATTTTCATAAGTGGCCTCTAGAACTAGATTGAATTTTAGAGGAGCATCTGATTCCGCCAAAAATTCTGTAATTAATCGATATAATGTTTCAGTCTGATGGCAGAGAAATTCCACAGCATCAATTGGTTCAGAACATGGAAGGTAAAAAGTCTTAATATCCCCTCCAAACGCTGTCTCGATTTCAAATAAAGGCCCTATAGCCATTTCCAACCGCCTTCGTTTCGTCATGACAAGGGGAGTTTCTCTCTGACAACGACGTAAATGATTCATGAGTTGGTTTAGAGACGAAAAAATCTCGCCGCAAGAAACACATGTACGCCGTTTCTGAGTTGTCAAGCATGACTTTTCGTGACGTAGTTTGCTATCTTTTCGGCTGAAATTTCTATCACAATATCCACACTTATTGTTACCTGATGCCATTATTGAAAACGAATGATAAAAAAAAAAAAAAAAAATTTAAATGCGATATAATTAATAAACTTAAAAATAAATGAAATAATCAAAATATTAATTGTAAAAAAAAAAAAAAAAAAAAAAAAAAAAAAAACAAATAGCAAATAATAAATGAATAAATTTCTTCTAAAAATAAGAAAGATAAATTAGAAAATCCGAAGGGTAAAAGAAAAATGGAAAATAGTTGAAAAACTTATAATGATCTACAATTTAAAGCCAAAATGAAAAACAGTTCAATAAAACAGTACTGACACGTTTAAAATTATCTTTCAAGAGGCTGTAAAAGAGAATGGGAAAGAGGCCTAGAAAACCATCCCTATTTATAGTCTCCTTTGTTTACAAAATTTAGGAATTATCTGTTCAAAATCCAAGGCTTAAAGGATTAGGAGGTGTGTACCGATGTTGGGATGAAAAGGAGTGGGGGAAGGCCAAAGCTTTCCGAGTATGAGGGTAATCCAGTTCTGGGTAGACCATAGTTGTTGATTAAAATTAAGTAATCGTCCGGACAGGTAAATAACCGTCTGAGATGGCGCAAAAACAATTGTAAATGCTGAAAATATTATGTATAAAAAATAAATTTCCGACCGTAATAGGTCGAAAATGAAGTTTTATATCATTGTGTATATAAATATTTATGCTTCAAACATGGTGGCGCCATAAAACAAAATGGCGGTTGGGCACACTCAGCCTCTACAAAACATTATTGGGAAGATAACATATACAATCCCAAAGGAATAGGAGCTGCACCCTGTTGGACATATTACAAAATAGAGTGGGTGCTGCGCTCTTGCGGATATTTTATAAGGTAATGTATGTTCTGCGACTAAGTTAGGAGACAATTAAATTAAATAAGAAAGGTATAGAAATATTACCGAAAATTATACTATTGAACATGCTACTAAATTTTCATTTATTGAGAAGGTTATGTAACAGTTAGGAAGGCTTAAAAAAAAAGAAAAAAGAAAGTAAACTTGACAATGGGTCCGCGATTATCATCAGAACTAAGCGGGAGGAACTTTCGGATATTTAAATTATAAGTACAATGAGTAAGCTAGCGAGTACCATCGGAACTAGCCGGGAGGAACTTTTGCATGCGTAAAATATAAGTACAATGAGTAGGTTAGCAAGTGTCATCGGACTTCGCCGGATCAAACTTTCAGATGCTTAAAATAGAGCACCGATTAGAGATGGGTATGAATGATAAGAACAGGGTCCCAGGGTCACGTGATTCAAAAGGGAATTGTATGTTAGTTACGTTTAGGTCGAAATGTTGATTGAATTTATATAAATACAATTAGTAGGTTAGCGATGACCACCGGACCTAGCCGGAAGGAACTTTCAAATCCATAAAATGGAGCAATTTGATTAGCTGATTAGAAAAAGGCATGAACAATAAGGGGATGTGTTCATAGGTCACGTGATTAATAGTGGGCGTCGTATACTAGTTAAAGTTAGATAGAGGTGTTTATTGAAATTTTCTGTCATAACGTACTATTTTTATTATGTTTTTAAAGATTAAAAATTCAAAATCAAAGAGCTGAAGGCTCAATATTGAACTGAAAAAGGTTCTAAACTTTGATTACTTAACGACTATATAATGATGCGATAAACTCGTGTAATACGAAATAATTACGATGTAGTATATCATTATTCACGGCTATATTATTGATAATACCTTAGCAAGAGATAACACTAGTTAGTTGTTTTTTCGATAGAATTAACGATATCATTGTTTATTTCTTTCGGAAGGATTAGAGATTGTCCAACTAGGTGAGGTAGAAGACCGAAGCCGGCCGAGACGAACTCTTCCGAAAACATCGCGAAATAGCAATTCTAAAGCAGAATTGTTAATGATAAGTAAATAATACATAGAAAAGGTAAAAAAATGGTCTAAGAAGTTGAGAAAACAATTAAAACGGTTGAAAAAATATATAAAAAAATGATATTCGCCTACCGAAATAGGTACAAGTTTTATATTATTATATATTTATACTTTCAGCAATTATTAGAACAAAGTTGATATTTACGTCTTAAATTTATCTTGTTTACGATTAAATCTTTTTACTATACTAAGAGATAAAACGTACAAAATCCGCATTATATTTATATATATATATATATATATATATATATATATATATATATATATATATATATATATATATATATATACTTAAGAGGGTAATGGTTCAAAGTCTCAGAGCTTAAGGAATATTTATACTTTAAGCAATTATCAGTACGAAGTTGATATTGACGTCTTAAATTTATCTTTTTTACGATTAAATCTTTAGGGATTTACTATACTAAGACATGAAACGTACAAGGTCCGCATTATATTTATATATATAATAATGCTTCAAAGTCTCAGAGCTTAAGGAGCCTTTTATCGCTATTTAAATAGTAGGGTTAAGAATCAAAGTTCAAAGCTATATAGGATTAAAAATCATTACACATAGGAAGATAATAGACCGTAGTCCAAGAGCTTAAGGAACCTTTTATCGCTATTTAAATATTAGGATTAAGGATCAAAGTTCAAAGCTGTACAGGATTAAGGAGCCGTATAACGATGTTTATATTAAAGGCATTAAGAAGGTTCAAAGTTCATGTTTACGTTTAAGCTTAAGGAAATTTTTATCGCTACTTAAAATGTAGGATTAAAGATCAAAGTTCAAAGCTGTATAGGATTAAGAAGCCCTATAACGATGTTTATATTAAAGGCATTAGGAAGGTTCAAAGTCCGTGTTTCCGCTTCACATACCTGCATGCTTAAACATGATTCAAACCTGTTTGTACTTTCGCTAACCTGTTTTTACATGATTCGACATGTCGGTGCATGCTCGAACCGGTCAGGTATAATCATCCTATATTAAAAAAAACGAAATGGCGGCTGGATAGACTTAAGGCTTTTAAATTGTGACGTCATAAAACAAAATGGCGGACGGGTAGACTCATGCTTTATAAATACTAAATTAGCCCAAAACGTAGGGAAAAGAAAATGGACGCCGGGTAGACTCATGCTTTATAAAGACTTAATACGCTCAAAACGTAGGGAAAAGAAAATGGACGCCTGGTAGACTCATGCTTTATAAACTCTCAAGTTAGGCACTCTGATTGGTTAACTATTGAAGGAGTGGGAGGGGGGAGGGGAGCAAAATGTAAACAATGAGAAGGTTATGTAACAGTAAGGGAGGTTTCAATAAATGTAAACAATAGTAAGGTTATGTCACAGTTTGAAAGGTTTCGTAAAAGCACACATTACAATTTGACCATCGGACCTAGCCGGGAGGAACTCTCAAGTTAGGCACTCTGATTGGTTAACTATTGAAGGAGTGGGGGAAGCACAATGGCGTCCGGGTAGACTCATGCTTTATAAATACTAAATTAGCCCAAAACGTAGGGAAAAGAAACTGGACGTCGGGTAGACTCATGCTTTGTAAACTGTGACGTCATAAAAGAAAATGGCGGACGGGTAGACTCATGCTTTATAAATACTGAATTAGCCCAAAACGTAGGGAAAAGAAAATGGACGCCGGGTAGACTCATGCTTTGTAAATTGTGACGTCATAAAACAAAATGGCGGACTGGGTAGACTCATGCTTTATAAAGACTTAATACCCTCAAAACGTAGGGAAAAGAAAATGGACGCCGGGTAGACTCATGCTTTATAAAGACTTAATACCCTCAAAAAGGGGTCACGTGATCAAAAAGGGGCGTGGCTTAGTGGTTTAGGTTAGGTTGATAAAGGAACACGTGACTAAAAAGGGGCGTGGCTTAGTGGTTTAGGTTAGGTCGATGGCGCGAACCAGCGTGGTTAAGGTTAGGTCGTGGTCGAAATTCAAATTCAAATCTCCCGCCATAGGTCACGTGACCAAATGCTGGCATCTGATTGGCTCCACAAAAAAATGCACCAGCTCCCCCATTTCTTATCTACTCAAGTCCGTTAATAAAAACTGGTAAAGAAATAGGACTCGAAATAAATACCGAAAAGACAAAATATATGATTTGTAGCAGAGACGGTGGCGATCATAGTGATATTGATATATCAGGGTATACTTTTGAACACGTAGAGAAATTTAAGTATTTAGGTTCAATGATAACGAAAAAAAAAATCCAGGAGGAAATAAAGTCCTGGTTAAACGCGGGAAATGCGTGTTATAATTCAGTTGCGAAATTACTTAGCTTCTGTCTAAAAACTTAAAGGTTAGAATTTATAAAACTATTACTCTTTCCGACCGTGAAACGTGGCCTCTTACTTTGAAGGACGGACAACGGCTAAAGGTTTTAGAAAATAAGGTACTAAAATATTTGGTCCGAAGAGAGATGAGGCTACTGTGGAGTATAGAAGGTGACTCAACGCGGAAATATTTATATCAATCTATATTGTTAAGCTATGTTTTATTTCAAGAGTCATTTTCAACTTTAATCGTTATTACCTTGAAGCATATACATTTATAAATTTAAATAAATTAAAAAAATTACTATTTCTTTTGATTTATTCGAGTATAATAATCAGAACTATTATTTGAAGCATATTTAGGACTTTTATTAGCTGTATGTCTATGTTTATAAAAGAATGTACCACTCAATTTTCTGGTATCTAAAAAATTACTATGGTGTGTGGCTAAAATTTTTTCTGTAGGTTCGTCTTACCGCCTAGATGTGCAATAAGGCAGGATTTGAAAATCTTCGCCCAAAAAGTGGTTGAACAACCTAAACGTAAAATTGTCTTAATCTGATATGTATCAGCAAAGGTACAAAGATTTTATAACAAATATATTTAAGCATATTACTGTTGTTATCTATTCGTTTAACGACACTTTTATACTACTATGGCTAATCGTATGATGAATAATTGTTTCCTCTCCAAGTTTAGTTAGGGTAGAGATCTTTAACGAGTTCATGGAATCGCAAAGGCTTGGGACAACCATTTTACGTCCCCTTCGAATGAGGGCATAACTTAAGTTGTTTTTTACTCTCATTAAAAAATCTTAAGGGCACCTGGCTGGTCACTACATACAGGTAACCGACCCTTTTAAGGATATTGCGTTTCAATTCTGTTCGTAAATTTGACAGGAAGAAGTCAAGATCGGGCTTTAAATGATAACAAAGAGTAGCTGATAGATATTTATTATAGCCAATCTTACCATAATCCCACATAAATTAATACGGATGCAATATTCGCGAGCAAAGCTGCGTGTCACAGCTAGTGTATATAATACAAAGGTAGAAGATTAGTAACTGTTTACTTTAAATATGTAAACATTCGGAAGAAATAACAGAGACCTGCAAAATCCTTTATGTATTTCAGAAACTATAAAAACGGACATTTCATGTGAAACAACCCAATAAACACTGAAATTTCTCAACGTGTTCAAACGTAAATCATGATATATCTATATCACCAATCAATCTCACAACAGAAATATTATCTATCACAATTGTTTAGTTTTAACCGCTTCATCATCCTCCGCTACCTTAAGGCCGCGTTACACGGTGAGAGTAATAAACCCGGATAATATCAAATTTTACTTTCAAAAATTTCTATAATGTCATTTGAAAAAAAGAAGATAATAAATGAAAAGAAACAAGTGTAATATACACATCATGGGCACATTTTTTTTGATGAACAAACTTCATTTAAAGAAATTTAACATTATTTAGAATAAAAGTAAAAAAGAGTGGTAAACTTTAATAGAAAATACGGTAATTTTATATTTAATATAATACGTTGAAATTATGTGAGAGTATATGATAATTCACTATCACCGACATCGCATGAAACCTGGACAAATTTTCATATTTCACTTTCCCTTGTAGCTGGGTGGCTAACGTAACAGCCTCCCATGCTAAAGGTCACGGGTTCAAACCCGCAGGTGGTCCTAGGATTTTTTAATGGGAGTAACAAATCCTTAGTTACGCCGTCCTTCGGAGGGGACGTTAAAAGGTGGTCCCGAGCCTGTGCGATGTCAGGTACTCGTTAAAGATCCCTATCTTAATAAAACCTGGATAGGCAAAATTTAGGACTCCCACTGTAGCATCGTCCGATTAGCCATAGTAGCATAAAGTGACGTTAAACGAATAAACAAACAAACATATTTCACTTTTACCTAGTCTCAGTGTTTTACGCGGCCTTTATACAACTTTGTGTTAGCTTTTCAACGGTATATTCTACATCTTTATTACTGTACTTTACTTATGTTCCGGAAAATATCATTTACCTTAAACAATATTTTTGCTCATTTATCATTTAGTTGATAACCAAACTCATTCAACTTGTATTTTTACCCATTTTTTTTCGCAATGCTAACATGATTTTTTTTTTCCCCCAAAAATTAGCATCCCTGTACCATGCATTATCCCAAAAATATATCTCTGGCAAGGAACCAAATATTTTCATTTTAATCGGAATATAAATTCTTATGAACACGTAATTTTCTAATTAGATGTTTTTCACTAGGTAGAAAAGCAAAGATGACTGGAAATATTGATACTTGTTGGCCGATATTATCAATATATGTATAGCTTTTTTCAGTCAAATTCATAACTTTTTCAGTCAAATTCATAATATTTTCAGTCAAATTCATAATTTTTTAAGTCAAATTCATAACTTTTTCAATCAAATTTATAATTTTTTCAGTCAATTTCATAATTTCATGTACCCATGTTATACAGTTTATTTACTGAGGTTTTGCTATCAAGAACTTAACATTTTTATTAAATCTTGTTGAATACATCGAGGGTCACCAGTGGAGTAGTGGCTAGCATAACAGCCTTCTATGCTTGAGGTCGCAAGTTCAAAACCAGCAGATGGCCCTATATTTGTTTTTTGGGAGTAAAAATCCTTGGTTATTTCGTCCTTTATAAGAGATGTAAACAATTATGAATTTATTGGAAGGAATAAATGAGTTTCCATTTACCCACCATGTGCCCTGATGATGACCCACAAAGGGGGGTTTATTTACCCACCATGCGCCAAGATGATGACCCACAAAGGGGGGTTTATTTACCCACCATGCGCCCTGATGATGACCCACAAAGGGAGGTTTATTTACCCACCAAGCGCCCTGATGATGACCCACAAAGGGGGGTTTATTTACCCACCATGTGCCCTGATGATGACCCACAAAGGGGGTTGGCATACATTGGCAAACAACAAATAGATGAAACTATTTAGTTGTTTCATTTAATGACCGCTACCTAGACTAATTCCTTCCAGTAATTATGAATTTAGTTGAAAACATAAAAAAAGTATCCAATGGTCATCTGCCAGGTCTGAACTCTCGATCTAGTAGATAGAAGGATGTTATGCTAGCCACTGCACCACAGGTGGCTCTTAAAAGATTTAAAAAGTGGAACTCGTAAAAGATCATTAATATTAAATAAACCTGGATAGGCAAAACTTAGGACTCCCGATGTATCGTTGGATTAAGCACAGTAACATAAAGTGATGTTAAATTGATAAAAAACAAGATTTAATAAAAATGTTAATTTCTTGAAAGCAAAATCTCATTAAATCAACTGTATAAAATGGGTACAAGAAAGTATGAAATTGACTGAAAAATTATGAATTTGCTTGAAAAAATTATGAATTTGTTCCGAAAAATTATGAATTCTATTGAAAAGATTATGAATTTGACTGAAAAATTATGAATTTGACTGAAAAAAGCTATATATATATATCTTTGACAAAAGATCTTTTGAAGATGTATAATTCATTGTATGGAACATCGACAATATGTTGTTGTTTGTGTATGCATATATATTTTCTTCATTGTATCATAAAATTAATATTGAAAATATAGCCATTGTGTACAAGTGTGGGTTGCCATCTTTAAACTATTTTTTTGATCCCATGAAGGTACCATTCTTTTGGATGACCATCGAAAAATCTTTGAATGGCTCTTGTGAAATCTGTGTATATATATATATATATATATATATATATATATATAATATACAAACACATATTTTGATAAGTTAACTCAAGAATGATTGCACTATAAAGCATTCCCCATAAAGCATAAACTGAAGTTTGTGTGTGTGTATATGTATATATATATGTATATATATATATATATATATATATATATATATATATTTTTTTTTTTTTTTACGCATATCCCTTATAGACTATGCAAATATTATTTTCTCCCAACTTTGCCCACACATTCCCCTTTCTTCCCACCTCGTCTTCTTTGTGGACTTTAAAAATGCCTATGATTCTGTGGGTAGGAGAACTGAGAATTCTGGAAGAATATGGTGTGGGCGGAAAGACAAGGTTGGTGGAGCAAACGCTGACCAAAACTAGCTCGAAGATGTAATTCCAAGGAATCATCAGAGGGCTCTTTCTACCCAGGACGGGTCTCAGGCAGGAGGATTGTCTGTCCCTGCTACTGTTCAATGTAGTACCGGATAAATTAATGAAGGAGTTATGGGTGAAAAATAGGGATCAAAAGGAATAACGTCAGAGTAAGTTATCTGGTGCATACTGATGATCTGGCCCTCCTGGCGGAATGTGCAGGTGAAGCAATAAGGCAGCTAAACACTCTAAAAGAAATCACTGAAAGAGTTGGTTTGCATATATCATTAGAAAAACATAGGTGGTGGCTACTGATCGAAACTTTCAGGAAAAATAGTTAAAACAAAGTATGGGGGAAATCAGGGTCACAAATAGCTTCAGGTATTTAGGGGAAATTATTTGTAATAATGGAAGAAAGGGTATAGAGGGGAGGCTGGTTAAGATGTAAAGACTCAAGTTTGCCATCAGAAGTCTGTACTATAAAAATAAGAGCGAAAATAAGACACTAACAGTTGTCAAACCTGTATCTGGATTCTGTATGGAATGGAGACCACTTCTCTTTCCAGCTTAAGGAAACTTTTGGGAATTGGGAGGAAGATCTTGAGGAGGATTTATGGGCCAGCAAAGTTACCGAAGGAAAATAAGCTGAGGCCTACCAGAGAACTGTACAAAGAAATGGATGACCTGGAAAAGGACATTAGGTTAAGAAAGCTGCGTTTCTACAGTCATATGGTCAAGACGAGCCTGAGCAGAATAAATAAGGAGATTTTGGGGAAAATGTGAGAATATAAAGGGACCGGGGGTACATTCAGCAGATTAAGAAAGAAACAGTGAAATTGGAAATCTCAAATCAGGATTGTCTCAATAGAAATGAATAAAGGGAAAAAATAGGGAAGATAAAGGTCCTTGTGGGTGCCAAAGAGGTGAGAAAGGGGAGAGTATGGAGTGAGGAAGGGAGAAGAGTGCTATAATATGTATGTATATATACACACGTACAAGCTTCAGTATATGCTTTAGAGGGCGTGCTCTATAGTGCAATCACTCTTGAGATAACTTATCAAAATCAAAATGAATTGGCAAAGTTTAATTCTAATAAATTCATCTTCAAGGTACCAAATGAATAATACTGAACCAAACAAGAAGAAATAGAGAAGCATGATTCCTCGGGTGAAAATAACAATAAAAAGTTCAATACTCTTCTTACAATATATTTTATACTCTTTAAAAAGTCACTTAAAGATAGCTATATTATATAATTTAGTTGATTTATTATTATTTGATATATTATACTGCTATATTATATTATTTAGTTGATTTATTATTATTTGATATATTATACTATCACAGAAAAATGTGGAGTTGAGAGAACAGGCCATTGCTATGCTAAGCACCAACCCAACTGTTAGGAATCGACAAAGCCATAAGATAGCCTACCAGTAGCTAAATAGTCGAGTCCAATTAAGGCAGAGGTAGTATTCAGTTTTGTGGTTAGCTCAGTCAATCAAAATGGTGTCTGCTGTAAAAAGTTGATTTATACATTTTAAAAAGGAAGATACCTTGAGTAATTAATTATTACCGTGAGTAATAATTTCCCAATGACACCTTGCAGCCCACTAATAGAGAAGCACCATATTAAATAGTTACTACATGTGGAGAGGTTATAGGAGGTGGCAGGATAAAAAGACTTAAGAAAAGTTAAAAAAATAAAATCAATAATTGTAAATTTAATAAGTTAACACATACATTGAAATCAATTGGAATACATAACACCTTATTAAAAGTATTGATAACAAAATAATTATAATATTAAGAAAAATATGCAATATAAATAAAAAATATAAATATAAAATAGATTATTGTGGCCTATGATAGTAGATTACAAGCAATACTGCTCACTCTAAACTAATACTAATGGGTTCATTTCATTCAAAATCATCCAGAAATATCGACATCTCAGATATTCACGAAATTTGGCACAATGTATCCTATCATACGAGTACAGTTAGCATGATATACAAATTTATTATTTTATCTTAACTAGTTTTCAATCTAGAGCTGAAGAAAATTTTGGATGTTTTCAAAATTGTATGTTTGCCTCGGCACCTCCAAACAAACTTGCTCTTACACAAGGAAATAAAATTGTAATAAATAAAAATTGCTCGCAGAAACCGTTAGACCTTCGGCAAGCCCACCCAGAGGTTTGTAACAGCCTTCTGTATCTTCCACGGTGGCAGGGAGTGAAGACGTACGCTAGTGAGCGAGAGTATTTTTATTGGCAGTCATTGTTACACCCAATCTACCTCTGCTAGTTATTTTTAATTGATTAATCTTCTTTTTTTCCGTTATAGTGTTCAGCTTACTGAGAATCATTCCAAAGATTATTGGATCACCACTAGATTGCCATTAGCTCACTTTCTGATTTCTGGAATAATTAATTAATTATTTTGATAATTACACGGAATCAAGCTCTGCTGGGTGCTACATTGGACCTGATTTAATTTAAAGGGACACAAAAAAAAAAAAAAAATCTGGTGCGGGCAACACACGACTTTCACTTACCTCCATTTTTAAAATCAATGAAAGAATTTTCAAATACAGTTAGAGATAAAAATACATGAAATTATTAAGGAATTAATCAAATTGAATTTATATAGAAACATGTTTTATTAAAAAATCTATTATATTATTATCTTAAATAATCAGTTAGTTTTATCTTCTTTTCATCACTCTCCATTAACTTCTAAAAGCTTGTGTATGAGATGATATTTTTTCTAAAATCTTTAGCTTCCCAACGGTATATCATTCATGTATATTACTGCTCTTATGTTCAAAAACGATAAATTGCATTAAAAAAATATTTTTTCTGTTTTCTCCTTTAGTTGGGTATCGAATTTATTCAATTTATATATTTACCTGTTTTTCATCAGCGTTAACAAGATTATCTAGTTATTATTATTGAATCTACAAAATTAAAGGTACTTTAGAAGAAGAAAATTTAAAATATCGGCATTTAAGCCCTGTCAGACCATTCTAATCAGAATAAAACCTACATGATATTAAAGCCCATTAAATTTTACATTGATATAGCGAGTTTAATCAAAATCGTCGGAACCGTTTTCGAGAAAATCAAAAAAAGGTGCAAAATGCATGGTATAAAGTGCCTCTTCTGGTAAGCTCATTTTGATGAAAAAAGTTTTGTCACGTCTCGGGCATATAGTTGTCTTAAATATGAAATTTCAGTTTCATAGGACCTACCGTTTCCGCCCGGGAGTTACCACACACACACAGACCTTTTTGCGGGACTTGGTTATTTGGAATCAGAGGACCCTAAAACGTGTATTTCCGTTGAAAACTGGAATTCAAAAATTTTCACGATCGCAATACTTCCACTTACTATATATAGTAAGTGAAAGTAAAAAGGATGGACCAAAAACTCAATTTTTGAAATTTTCAAGAAAGAAGCACCCAATTGTACATTTTGCTGAGAATGGCCCACCTAAATAATAAAATTAAAAATGGAATTCTGCTTGCTAATATTTAAAAAATATATTTTTATCAAGTTGGGAAAAATTTAACATAAAACAGTATAGCAAAAGAATGATTTTTTTTTTTTTTGTGCCCATAAATGATGGGATTTCACTAGTTTAAACCTGACTTTCCAGAAAAAAAATATTGCGAATCAAAAACTGTCGTATAACAAAATAATAGGTGTGTCAATATCAAAACAAAAAAAAAAGTAAAATGTCAATAAATGAAATGGATTTTTAAAATAATTAAGTTGGCAATATCAACCATCTAAGTAAATAAAAATAATGATTTTAATATAAATTATTATTATACAAGAGTAAATATAAAAATAATGATGTTTTGCCAGATTGTTTAAGAAAACATATTTTTGTGTCAATTTAACAGAGGACGTTATATAAAAATATTACCAGCCATTTCTAAATATCTATTACATGAATGAATATAATATCAATTAAATATTTTGTATAGTTAACATACTTTTATAACTTTACAGCATGCTTTAATCTTAGAAGAAGTGTAGAATCTGAATAACAAATTAAAAAAATCCGTTTATTCTAATAAATAAATACCAAAATGTTATTGCTTTTAGTGGCATTTGATAGAGAATTAAATTTTGGACCAAATGAAAAAAGAAACATTGAATTTGGTTAACAACTAGCTTAGATATTGCGTTTTGAAATCAGTGGTAGTGTTATGATATGATGCTTTGAATTAGTGCTTTTCATATTAGTTAATTGCCTTTTAAGAGCTATATAAACAGTTATACCCTAATATTGTTATTTGGAAATGATAAACCATTGTTTAATAATTTGCAGCGTTTTTTATAATTGTGAGTTCATTTTAACTGATTTCATGCAAGTTATTATTAACTTTGTATTGGTTTGCTTGAAAATACAAAATCCTTTGGATCGTAATTTTTTTTTTTTTTAATAATTTGTTCTACTTTAAAATGTTTATACGTTTTGATACTATTGATAATTGTTTTATCCAAATTTTGGGTGTATCATGGATTAATTGTTTATTTATTCCAAAAATAATTACAGTTTTCTTGGTCTCCATTTTTCAAACTGTTCAATTGGAAAATAATAGTATAATTTTATTTCCTTGAGAAAGCAAGTTTCTCTGGAATTTCTGAGATCCTAATATTACATATTACTCAATGATATCGCATGGAATGACCTCAATTTCTGAGATCCTAATATTACATATTACTCAATGATATCGCATGGAATGACCTCAATTTAAAAAACACAAACGCATTTCATTGACATGATGATATAATTTATTCAACAGCTCAAATAACAACAGGTAAACTTTTCATCAACTCAATATTTTATTTTAAAAATTTAATTAAATTAAAATTAATTAAGAGAAATAATTTTGTTTGAACTTCAATTTCATAAAACATTTTACTGCTCTTGGATTGAAAAATAACAAAGGATTTGCATAAGCTGTTGAATCATGATGGTACAAACTGAAAGACATTTCTTTTATAATTATTTGTTAGCTAATTATCATTAAATAAACAATAGTTTAGAATATTAAATACTACATTATAAAATTACCCAATTCCATTTTAAAATTATTACCTAACAATATAACTGAATAATTAATAAATATTTGGTAGTCGATTGATAATATTATAAGGACCCACCAAATATTTGGTAGTCGATTGATAGTAGTATAAGGACCCATCCCAAAACTAAAAACCAAATATTTTATTTCATTGAAAGAGGAGCAGACGGAAGATGGGAAGTTGACTATATTTCCTGTGTCCCACGTCAGACTTATAATACTGCAAAAGGTATAATAGAGAGCATTCTAGGAGGCAGAGCCACCCTGAGGCCAGCTGACAATAGGGAAAAGGAAGTGGGAGCAATGGTTGGAAATAGCTTAGGCTACACCAAGAGTCGATGGCTAAATCATCATTATCTCTATAGAGTTCATCTTTTATAAAACCTTCCTTCATATGTAGCTTAATAAAATAAAACCTGGCTAACATAATAAAATAATTAATCACAATAAATTTAATACATTTTAAGTATATTATAACCAATCAGGCAATTTTATTTATTTATTAAATGTAAATAAATTGCTTGCCATTAAGGTGGCATAATGAAGATCCATTTATTGGAGTATGACATAGTTTGCAGGAAAGAGGCCATATTTTCCATTACAAGATCCGCGCCACCAGCCTTCATCAATCTATGCAACATAACAAATCATCATTCATTTTATTTTAATACAAAACTATACATTATAATCATATAAATACCTTTATATCATAATTAAATATATATGTAATAAACTCATAACACAATATTCAACAAGGTTTTATTGCATCATTGTGGTTATATCTTACTAACTAAAAAACATGTGTTTTTTACAAAGCACATTACTAATGAATATATACAGTGCTTAGTGTTATCACATTATCACACCTCCCCCCCCCCTTAAGCCTTCACTCTCGCCTTCATCTTCCTCGCTGACTGTACCAAATGTTTTCAGCATTTGGTCCACGTGCCTCTTCCAGGTAAGCTCGGTGCCTTCAGGCCTCACCAGGTATAGCCATTCTCCAAGCCTTCCTGTAACGACAGCTCAGATCCACTTGGTTCCCTTTCCTGATTGCGAGTCCCGAACCTACACCTCTTCTCCTCGCCAGAACTCCATCTTCCTCCCTTCCTTTTCTTCTACTCTTGGGCATTCCTTCATCTATCAGGGCATCCGTCCTACTTCAGATCTCTTTCCCTAACATCCGCTTAGCTGGAGTCTATGCAGTTGTACTAAGAATAGAAATCCTAAAAGAGAATAGATACCGACTGATCACAGTTGCAATGGAAACCTGTTTCTTTTGAGAACCACCCAATGCTTTTATAAGAACTTTTTTAAAGCTCTTTATTGAGTTTTCCGCTGCCCCATTACTTGAAGGGTGAAAAGGAGGTGTTAACATAAGTGAAATTACATTATTTTTACAAAATTCATCAAATTTTTTTGAGCAGAATATTGCACCATTATCTATCACCAGAACTTTGGGTATGCCATATCTTGGGAAGGTTTCACGAAGCTTTATAGTAGTCATCTGTTGTTTTAGAAGATACTTCAAAAACCTCGGACCACTTACTATAAGCATCGGTAACAACTAAGCAATTCTTTCCTTTGAAAGTTCCAGCAAAATCCACGTGCACTCTCTCATATGGGTACATAGCCTGAGACCACCGTGACTTGGATTTAGTAGGTTTCTGCTGATTGGTCATACAGGCGTTATATTTAGCAGGTTTCTGCTGATTGTTCATACAGGTGTTACAGTTTTTATTGTATCTCTCTACATCTGTGTCTAAAGATGGCCACCAAAAATACTACCATGCCCGATGGGCTGAATGAAGTTCAGTCGGCAGCTGACACCAAAACTTGCTCGGTACCACAATATGACAGCACTACATTATAACGTCGTGTTCCAATCCCAGCTCTGTTCTTCTATTAAAAAATGGTTTGAGACCGTCCTCTTCTACTTTGTCAGGCCACCCATGCGAAACGTACGACATTACTTAGCTCAAAACTGGGTCTCTTCTTGTTTCTTTTCTAATATTTTTCAAAGAAACCGGTAAAACTCCACTAACTAGGTAGGTTAACATAGTCTATTTCCGTTTCAACTGGTTCTTCCACATTTTCAGGTAGTCTAGAAACAGCATCTGCTATATTGTCTAAGGAATTAATATGCCAAAATTCCTAATGGAATCTGAACATGTAGAGAGCCCACCCCTTGTAAACGCCCTGCTGCCATTTCTGGGATCCCCTTCTTGTCACCAAAAATAGCTGTTAGAGGTTACTAGGAGACCTGATCAGACAATTACTTTTATTACCGTTCGAAATGCATTCTCACACTTTGTGTCCCATAAAAAGTCGTACCCTCTTTGTTAGCCTATAAAGTGGTTCTAATTTATGTCTAATAAATTTTACAAAATAATTAACAAAACCTAAAAATGACTTTACTTCTGATATGGAATTCGGTTGAGGCCGCTCCTTTGCTGAAGAAATTTTACTTAAATATTTCATGATGCATTGTCTGTAAATTATGTGTCCTAGGTACTTAACCTCCTCTTACTAAAAATCACATTTTTCTAGATTACAATGGAAACCTGCTTCAAAATTTTTCCCGATTAAACTTAACCATTTCCACTTCAGATTGGGCCTTTTTTTTTTCAATAGCTTGTTCTTTACATAAAGCCAGCTCATACAAATCTAAAAGACTTTTACTTTCAGGATCCTCTTCACATTACCTATCTTTAATCATACCTTCACGCAAGCCACAAACAAATTTGTCAGCGACAACACTGTCTAACCTTTTCCCAAAACTACACGAAGCAGCCAACTTTTTGACCCGAGCGAACCATCCCTTAAAAGATTCTCCAATCTTGTTTACTATTGTAGAACATGATTCACTCCCTAAAAATTGAATCCTGCTGAGTAAACTGGCATTTCATTATATCACATTAGGTGAGATAGGGTAATTCCTTAGGTAGTTGAGAATGGCATAGATCTCTCAGACATTTGTAAGACGCCGTACCTATGGACATGATAAGAATTGTTACGGCTCTCCTAGATGGCAATTACATTGAAGAATTGCTCAAGGAGTACTTGATAAACAATCCAATCATCATTTTCGACATCAAATTCTGCTACGTGGCCTAAATTAAGAGAAGGAAAGTTACTCTTACCATTGAGCTCCTCTTCGATGCTTGGACGGTAGTTTTGCCTTTCTTTGTCATGGGGATGCTAAAACTTGTCGCCAATATGTGATAAACTCATAACACAATATTCAACAACGTTTTATTGCCTCATTGAGGTTATATCTTACTAACTAAAAAGCACGTGCTTGGAGGGGCATGACCTACCTCATGGGGCATGATAGGTAGCACAATCCCCAAGATATTATATACTCATATACAGTACTCTGCGCTAAACCTATAAATTGCTATTCATGTGGATCATTAGAAATTAAAGTTTTAAAAAAAGTAGATTTAAATGCTTACCATATCTATATTAGTGATAATATCATCAGGATCGAATGAAATTTCGTCGTCTGCAGCTGAAATGAATATAAATATAAATTTTACTAATTTAAGTAATGTGCACAATAAATTGTATAAGTAAAAGAAGGGCTACCTGCTTGGTAGTCATAGAGGGCTATCGCAGTGTAACCGCTGTCATCGTCAGGAGAACAATCCTGCGACTCTTCAGCAACCTTCTTCAACATTTCCTTTTCCTAACAAAGAGATCAACTTTAAAGCTTTGTATTAGTATGCACTATAGACAACTAATGTCAGGTACTGATTTAAATAAAGGAAAAATATATTAATATCCTTTTCCTTAAAATAGATATAAAAGTTTCATCCTTTGTAAGAGTTGTAAGTTGTAATGCCTGAGCCTTGGTCTAATGTAGGAGAACAACTTGTAATGCCTGAGCCTTGGTCTAATCGTTGATCTTACTCACTCCTCAGGAACCGCTACTCCCAATCATTTATTTAAATATCGCCTAATTTTGATAATAATCTTTGCAGTTATCATGTTGCCTTCAACACGTTTATAAAGAACAAGGTATGATGCTGCCATCAACATGTTTATAAGGAACAATGTCAATATAGCTACTTTTTAACCAACAAAAAAATGTATAGTATACAAAAGTACTCAATTAGTTATTTACATTATAGTGTGGTGGCAATGGTAAACCAAAGCTCAAACCTGCTATTACTTTTATCTAGTGAACTCAAGTGAACAACATCATCATCATCAACATCATGATAATTTTGTTTTTAAATTTATTATCTTGATATTTTGGATGATTGGAGAGATAACAAGCTTTATATAATACATAACTGTCCCAGCCAGTGCATAATTACCTATCAGAGTACAAATTTAAGCACAAACATCTCAAATTTAAGCACAAACATATCAAATTGAAGAACAATCATCTCAAATTGAAGCACAAACATTTCAAATTGAAGCACAAACATCTCAAATGGAAGCACAAAAATCTCAAATGGAAGCACAAACATCTCAAATGGAAGCACAAAAATCTCAAATTGAAGCACAAACATCTCAAATGGAAGCACAAACATCTCAAATTGAAGCACACTCCTCTCAACGAAAACAAAGAATATTTTGCTGAATCTTGAAAGCTCTCCAACTTCTGCTTCATCAATTTTGATATTTGTGTGAGAACACCTGACTGGATTTAATTTCCATATATTATTCATGCAGCTATTTTTCTTTCCATACATTCAAAGATAACATAAAAAAACCGTTGTTAATGTGAAACCAGAATGTATTTACTAATATTGAGTTGTGGTGCAATAGAGATATAGAAATTAGATCTACGGTTTTGCAATGGTTTCCTCCATTACCTCGACTGCCCGTTAAGTTAAAATAATCTTTATCATGAATGAAGGATTGATTTTCTCAATGAAACGTAAGATAATTCTAGACTAATAAGCTGAGCTAAAAACCTTTGCTCGATAGTACTCGACTAGTTCCTTGGTCCCATCATTTTCATTACCAATAAATTTTTTTGTCGATTTGAAAACTTGTTGCTGGATCGGCATTTCATTTATAATGTACTTCTCAACCCACTCTTCTAAAGGCAAAGGCTTTTCATCGATTTCAATGCCATTCCTCTTAATATTCTCCTTCCCAGTCTTCATTATTTTTTGCGTTTAAATTTGAAAATAACACACAAATTACAGTGAACTTATTTCAAGCTAACAATGAATAAAACTCATATTTTATGAAAATTAATTATTCAATTTCAACAGCTGTCAGGTCAATGCTAATATTTAACAGGTTTTATTAAAGTAATAAAATAAAGGTGATGACTTTGGAACGTTATAAACGAGAGTTGGTTGGTAATTTAACATTAGGAAATTGTTGGTAATTTAACATTAGGAAATTATCAACTGATTAAGAAGGAAAGGAAAAAAGGAAAGGAAAGGAAACATTACCTCACAATTCAAAACTTCACGGATCACGGTATCTATAAATAATTTGTACACGGCCATGTCCTTGCGAAGCCTTATCACTTCGGCCCTCACTTGTCCTATGTTTTGCAAGGTAAACATCTGGCGGGATCTTATGTCGCATAGTTCCAAGTGCATGCAGTGCAGAACTTCTTCGAGCAAGGTTGGAACAGAATCTGGGTCCTTACATTCAGTTTAAAATTTCATTATCTTAAGCATCTTCCAAAAATAACCTCTACTAATTGAATTAAAATTTAAATAATAGAAAAAAAAATAAGTTTTTCATAAGATTAGGGAAATTTTTTTCAAACTACATATTTTATAATTATATTCAGGTAAATCATATAAAATTAATCACATAATATAATATTAAAAAAATTTAAACTATTAAACCATTAGTGTAATTAAAACATTTTATTTTTAACTTTTCCAACATTTTCAAGCTTCTGTTATCATTAAATTACGCAATTAAGAGGTGTAGTAGTCATTGCTAAGAGTTAATAATGTATTTTATTAAAAATAAATTTTGCTTTTTGCTTCTTGAAGACATATGATAAACATGAAAGAGAAACCCATCTCATATCAACATTAAGATTATTATTTAGAATTCATCATGGAAATTCCATTAAGTATTGGCTTGTCCGGGAAGTTCGTAGAGAAATTTAGACAAAAATTAAAATTGATGAACAGATTAAAATTTATTTATTTAATCTACAAAACAGTTACCACCATTAGCAATTACCCATTCCCAACAGCTTGGAAGGTCCCATTATCCATTTTTTCCAAAAATCACTGCCCTTACTCCTGAAGAACAATAAAAGGTCTGTTTAGACGTCATCATCTGAAGAGTAGGATTTTCCTTGTAGAAAATTTTCAAGGGAACGGAAAAGATGGAAATCTGAAGGAGCAATGTCAGGAGAGTAGAATGGGTGAGGTAAAACCTCCCATCTGAAGCTTAATAACTTTTGCCAAGTCCTTAAAGACACATGTGGCCTAGAGTTGTCTTGGTGGAATAGCATTCCTTTCCGATTTGCCAACTCTGGCCGTTTCTCATCAATTTCTGCCTTCAATCGATCTAACTGATTAAAGGCATATAAATAAACATTAGCTTTGTGATTCATTTTTAGTAGAAAAAATAAAAGGTAAATTTTATTTTGGAAATCTCTATGAACTTTTCAGACAACCCAATAATATAGAAATAAAATGATGGTCAACAACAATTTAAATTACTTTATTCAACAAAATCCCATCCAACCTAACCAAGATCCTTCCTTTGGGCAACAGCAATACCCCAACCACACTTATCAAGATCCTTGCTTTGGGCAACAGCAATACCCCAACCACACTAACCAAGATCCTTGCTTTGGGCAACAGAATTACCCCAACCACACTAACCAAGATCCTTGCTTTGGGCAACAGCAACACCCCAACCACACTAACCAAGATCCTTGCTTTGGGCAACAGAATTACCCCAACCACACTAACCAAGATCCTTGCTTTGGGCAACAGCAATACCCCAACCACACTAACCAAGATCCTTGCTTTGGGCAACAGCAACACCCCAACCACACTAACCAAGATCCTTGCTTTGGGCAACAGCAATACCCCAACCACACTAACCAAGATCCTTGCTTTGGGCAACAGCAACACCCCAACCACACTAACCAAGATCCTTGCTTTGGGCAACAGAATTACCCCAACCACACTAACCAAGATCCTTGCTTTGGGCAACAGCAATACCCCAACCACACTAACCAAGATCCTTGCTTTGGGCAACAGAATTACCCCAACCACACTAACCAAGATCCTTGCTTTGGGCAACAGCAATACCCCAACCACACTAACCAAGATCCTTGCTTTGGGCAACAGAATTACCCCAACCACACTAACCAAGATCCTTGCTTTGGGCAACAGCAATACCCCAACCACACTAACTAAGATCCTTGCGTTGGGCAACAGCAATACCCCAACCACACTAACCATGATCCTTGCTTTGGGCAACAGAATTACCCCAACCACACTAACCAAGATCCTTGCTTTGGGCAACAGCAATACCCCAACCACACTAACCAAGATCCTTGCTTTGGGCAACAGGAATACCCCAACCACACTAACCAAGATCCTTGCTTTGGGCAACATCAATACCCCAACCACACTAACCAAGATTTTAACTTTGGGCAACAGCGATACCTGATCCACCCTAACCAACATCCTAACTTAATCAAGTGGGGAGCGGCATGGCCTAACCTTCTCTCAGTTGTGGGTTTGAAAACCGGCTGTTGTAGAATTATTTATTCTGTTATTTCAAGCTAAGAGTGACCCTGGGATAAGGAGATGCTCCTGGGACATACCTGGCCTCTGTAAATTTGGTACACAAAAATTGGGGAGGGAAACCGGGCGACTGAGCATTATCTAGGCCGAATCACCTCCTTACAGAATCATTGGTTGCAAGATGGTAGGAATCTCTTTAGCCAAGACCCTTCCTTTGTTAGATACAGGTTAAATAATTCTTCCAATTCTTAGTCTTCGAACTTTTTAGTTAGAAGAAATTTCTAGAAGGATCTTTATATCCTGGATTAAGTATGTCATTTCAGATGGAGGATGTTCTTTTTAATATAAAAAAGAAATAATCTTTTTGGACTATTATCGATGTATAAATAATAATATGTGATATTTAGTTAATTAATAGCGTTATGATGAAAACTATGTTTGCAAAAAATAAAGTTTGCTTCCTTGTGGGTTTCCAATAATTATTGTATCCATTACTCTCAACAAAAGTTGTATGTGTTTTTCTTTTAAGCAACAGATTTCTTTTAAATATAATAGAGCAATATTATTTTCTCTAAGTAACAGATTTCTTTTAAATATAATAGAGCAATATTATTTTCTCTAAGTAACAGATTTCTTTTAAATATAATAGAGCAATATTATTTTCTCTAAGTAACAGATTTCTTTTAAATATAATAGAGCAATATTATTTTCTCTAACAGATTTTTTTTAAATATAATAGAGCAATATTATTTTCTCTAAGTACTCTTTACTTGACACAAAAGTCAACGTTTCTAGAACTATTAAAAAAAAAACATTGCTTATGATGAGGACATGTCTAATCTTACATACAGTAGTTGTTGCAAAATCGCATTAACATATAAATACAAGTAGATACAAAGATTCCATAGTGCTGCCATCACCATTTTCAGCATTGCACTTTACATTCCTAAAATTACCATACAAAATCATAATTTTAAACAATCGATATTCTTGGTGCAAAATACTTTACTGTTACAAAAAATACAAAAAACGGTATAAAAATTAATTTACTTGTCTTTTATGAAAAATAATGGACAAGGATAATGTAATTATAAACAGAAACTTCAAAATAAGACATCACACAACCATAACGGTATACCAGGATTTTCAAAATAAAATGTTAATGAAAAACTTTTTAAGCAAAGTATTTTTATTCTAACAATTTGAAATAGATGAAATCTGAACTTTTCTACTCAATCACGATTGATTCTACTTTTCTTATTTTATCAATCAAGTTGTTTTCTACAATATTCGTTTAATACTGGCAAGAATTAAATATTTACTCAAAAGAGCCGATAAAAAAGATGCATAATAGCAATGTCAAAACTTGATAAAGATTAAATTTAGACATAGAAGAATAGAGAAGAATAGATGACTTACCGACTTATTCAGACTTGTGTTCGTCGACGGAAAGAAGGCCTGAGGGTCTCACCAGCAGCGTCCGGGGCTCGCTCGTCGGCTGCACAACACGACACAGGTTAGGCTCTCCTTCTTGCTAGAACCAACAGTCAAAGCAATACCGCAACCGTCAATATGTTAATTAATAGACAAGTTAACAGTCAAAGCAATACCCCAACTGTATTTCAAAAGTAATTTTGAATAAGAGATAAAAGCAAAAGTTATATATTCCTAAAAATAAAAATTCTGGTGCCCGAAACACACGACTTTCACTTACCTCTGTTGTTAAAACCAATTTAAGAATTTTTAAATACATTGAAAGATACAAATAAATTGTTAACGAATTATTTTTTTTTTCTTTAAATTTCAATAGAAACATGTGTTTTAGTAATCTATTATATTTTTATCAACAACAATCAGTTTTGTCAGCTTTTCATCACTCTCCATTAACCTTTAAAATTCTGTAAATTAGATAATATTTTTTCTAAACTCTTTAGCTATCCAACGGTATATTTTACATCTATATGACTATTCTTGTGTCAAAAAACGCAAAAATTGTATGCAAAAATATTTTAGTACTTTTCTCCTTTAGTTGTTTATCAAATTCGCTCAACTTGCATATTTATCCGTTATTTATAAATGCTTATAAGACAATGTTCCAATTTTTAAGTCTATAAAATCAAAGGTACTTTAGAGGAAGACAATTTAAAATATCGGCATTTAAGCCCTGTCAGACTATTTCAATCAGAATGAAATCTGCATGATATTAAACCCCATTAAATTTTACATCCATATTAGGAGTTTTATCAAAATCGTTAAAGCCGTTGTTGAGTAAACCGTAAAAAGGATCAAAATGCATGGTATAAAGTGCCTCTTCTGGTTAGCTGATTTTGATGAAAAAGATTTAGTAACATCTTGGGCCTATAGTTGTCTTAAATATGAAATTTCAGTTTCATAGCACTTTTATTTTTCGCCCAGGAGTGATAACTCACACACATACCTTTTTGCGGGACTTGGCCATTTGGACTCAGGGGACCCTAAAACGTGTATTTCCGTTAAAAATTGGAATTCGAACTTTTCACGATCACAATCCTTTCCCTTACTATATATAGTAAGCAAAAGTAAAACTGGTGTGCACAACACACAACTTTCACTTAACCCTGTTAATATTGGGTTGTGTCACATGAAATGTCCGTTTTCAAGGTAAAGTATTTTTATTAAAAATACGATATGAAAACAAGATAATTTTATTCCAAGTATTTATCTTCTTTTTCTACACATTTTTCCCAACGTGACACCAACTTTTTTTTATTCCCGAACTGAAAAACTCTTGATCATCATTTTCAAAAAGTTTTCCTTTGACGAAGTTGTCTAAATTCCTGAACAGGTGGTAATCTGTTGGAGACAAGTTGGGAGAATATGGTGGGTGCAGAAGAACTTCGTAGCCCAGTTCTTTCAATTTTTGCACTGTTTGTTTTGAAACATAGGGTCTTGCTGCTGCTCAGTGAGATCATGAGGTACCCATGTATCGAGCTTTTTTACTTTACCAATACACTTTAAATATCTGGAAACAGTAGATGCACTTGCATTTAATTGTGCTGAGAGTCCTTTAACTGTTTGGTAGGGGTTTCCTTCTACTGTATGTTTGAGCTCATCGTTGTCTATTACGGACGGAGGTCTTCCTCGGGGCAAGTTTTCCAAGTCGGCATCCCCAGCTGAAAACTTAGCAAACCAACGGCAATTTTTATCAAATCAATAAGAGATACGAAATATATTTTGAGTAGTATGGTTTAAATTGCATTAGACAGTTACAAAGAAATACAATTTACATTAGCATATAAGAGTTCACTCATATACTTTCTAATATTATAAAAGTTATTTGCATCTCCTGTCGGAAATACACGTTTCTAGAATACAATTTTTACATACCACTTTCTTCAAAAATTATCGATGGCAATCGTGTTGAAACATGAATCGTTTCCAAGAAAATCGTGGATTTTCCACTGCCTGACAATTTTGCCCATTTTTTTGACCATCCAACAATAAAACTTTACGAATAAGATATGTAGCAACTTTTGTTAACTTTAATTGTGTACTTATTAAGTTTTGTCCAAAAACCCTTTGTTTTCGAGATAATGTAAAAAAAAACAGAAAATGTGCCAACATTTTGGCAAAAAGTGTGAAAAAAACATGTTCCAGGAAAAATGTTTGCCTGCAAACTTCAGCTTCGTGTTCAGCGACCCGAAAAACATAAAAGGTTAAAAAATCAAAACTGGATCAAAACTTTCCCTTAAAGCCCATTTTCAGAGCTAAAATGACGAGCCTATTATAGCATCATGATAAGTATATAATATCAATAAAAAATTAATTCAGCTATTAAATAAATCATGAAAAATGTTACATTGCGAGAAAAATGAAGAAATGACATATGAAGACCTACCATAATACCACACATGTAATATATTAGCATATTATATATTCTACATATTATTTTCTAATGAGCAGCCTTTTCTTATTTAATCGACTTAAGTTAGACTATCGTCTATTACGCTATTACGTACATGTTTTCTCTTCTGGTCTGAGCTTTCAGGTTTCAATTTAATAGAATGTAATGAGCCTTCTCCTTTCACTTGCTGCACAGATAATATTAGACACATCATTCTTCAAATCAATGTTCTAAATTAAAAAATACATTTGTAAAATTATCATATAAAGTAAGGATCCTCAAACTCATCACTAATTATTTCCCTGTTGACCAGGTAATGTACCCCCCTCCCACTCCTCTCCTATATATTCTGGTAGAGGTGCACATGGTAGTGGCCAAGAGGTTGGGTAGAGGTAGTACCTTTGCTAGGGTTCACCTAGACACTGGTCTTTCCCCAAAGTCAGGGGCACCAGCCAAGAGATCTGTGAAGCTTCGGTGGAGATCTGTATGAAGTTAGTTCCCAAGACCGTCCGTTCGTAGTAAACTTCCACACCCTGCCTACCTTAGGCACCTTGGCCCTGCTCTTGACATGATGGATCTAGACTGGGAGGTCAATAATATTCCTAGTGTGAGGTAGCAGGAGCATCAATACTAGCATTGAGCCGAAGAGTTTTGAGTCACCTGGGTCCATCATTAGACATCATTAGGCAGAACGGTGGTTCAGAAAGCATGGGGTAGAGGAAAAGGGCTATTTTTGGCATTCCTAGATTTGAAAGATGCATTGGACTCGAATCCTAGCCAAGAGATTTGGAATGTTCTACAGGAGAAGAGGGTGCCATCCAATCCTAGCCAAGAGATTTGGAATGTTCTACAGGAGAAGAGGGTGCCATCCAATCCTAGCCAAGAGATTTGGAATGTTTTCTACAGGAGAAGAGGGTGCCATCCAATCCTAGCCAAGAGATTTGGAATGTTCTACAGGAGAAGAGGGTGCCATCCAATCCTAGCTAAGAGATTTGGAATGTTCTACAGAAGAAGAGGGTGCCATCCAACCTAATAAGATTTGGAATGTTCTACAGGAGAAGAGGGTGCCATCCAACCTAATAAGATTTGGAATGTTCTACAGGAGAAAAGGGTGCCATCCAACCTAATGAGATTTGGAATGTTCTACAGGAGAAGGGGGTGCCATCCAACCTAATAAGATTTGAAATGTTCTACAGGAGAAGAGGGTGCCATCCAACCTAATAAGTTTTGGAATGTTCTACAGGAGAAGAGGGTGCCATCCAATCCTAGCCAAGAGATTTGGAATGTTCTACAGGAGAGAGGGTGCCATCCAACCTAATAATATTTGGAATGTTCTACAGGAGAAAAGGGTGCCATCCAACCTAATGAGATTTGGAATGTTCTACAGGAGAAAAGGGTGCCATCCAACCTAATGAGATTTGGAATGTTCTACAGGAGAAGGGGGTGCCATCCAACCTAATAAGATTTGAAATGTTCTACAGGAGAAGAGGGTGCCATCCAACCTAATAAGATTTGGAATGTTCTACAGGAGAAGAGGGTGCCATCCAACCTAATAAATCACTATATCAGGATCCCAAGGGAACAGTGTGGCTTGATAGAATTAATTAATTAGTAATTAATCTGAATTCGAGCCTTTTAGGTTTTATAAAGGTGTCAAGCAAGGAGATAGTTTAAATCCACTATTATTCATTATTTGCATGGATGAAGTATGGAAGATCTGCAAGCAAAGGACACCCAAAGCAACCATAGGGTACAGGAATTTAAAGCATGTGAAGGCAGGAGTGAAGCACGTGAGGCAAAACTACTGGTTGAGAAGAGGACCAAGTTGAATTATCAGCTGGCAAAAGCTGCCGAGATAAAACAAATTGAATTGCTGAAACACACAAACTCAGCATTTGTCCACCAAGTGATAGACCAGCTTTAATCGTTTAGTAAACATATAGTGAGCTAGAACATTCAAATAAAGATCACGATCAAATAAAAAACCTTATCAAATCTTGTCAGGCAGCGAGTATCTTGGAAGATGCTGACATCATTTTACTGGAATGATCACTAATCAATGCACCTCCAGGCGACTTCTAAATGCCATACAGAGTGATCTGACACTCTTGCAAAACGCTAAAGGTCCGGCTCAAGAAGCTCTATGGTGGAGGAAGATGGAACCCTGAGGAGGAGGTATTCTACTTTTTCGAGGGCAATCAGAGGGCTAATTCGCTGAGAAGCTCTTGGTATAAAACTAACTCCTGGTATAACTTACTATATAACAAAGAAAATTGTAGAAAGTTTTGGGCAAGCGGAGGGCATCTAGAAGATGAATTTCCTAAAGGGAGGTTAAAGGTGCAACTTTAACCACAACTTGGACCACCCAGGCTCGCTTCTAGGAGATGGAGACTTCTTAGATTGTGTCCACGACCTCATTGACCCTAAAGAACGGAGTGAGACATGGTTCGACAGGTCAGAGCCTGAGTTGATCGATGTGAGATCAAAGAAGAAAGGTCAGCAGAGCCTGTCCAGACAGATTACTAACAACGGGAACATGGAAAGGTGCTCTGGGCGTGGTCAAGAAGAGCCAAAAAGAAAACTAGAGAGGCGCTGCTATGAAATAAAATTTTGATCCTGTAAGCATTGTTCTTTTTTTAATATAATTTTTGAAAGAAGGGTTATTGCCAAGTTCAGCAAAATTAAAAGTGGAATATCATGAAAGGGACTGAATAAAAACATATGAAAGGTTACACCTCTATATGATAACTACCGCAGGTGCAGGATAAGGTTTGGTGGTTTAGACTGAACTGGTTCTTGTATAACTAATTTGGTTTGGCTTGAAGCAGGTGGATAACATGAGGGCAACTCTTGCGAGGCTGTAATATTTGTTGTATTATATTTAAAAAACAAACTGATCTCAGCGATACAGCGATGATTAAAAGTGGTAACTCGCTTTTATAAATATTGATTATGCAACAATGTTTTAAGTCACTCTTTCTAAAAATGAGAGTTTTTCACATTCTGCAATGTGTTTATAAGATGGAAAAATGTCATAAGTGTTTCTCTTTCAGTTTATGAGTAAGAAATTCTATCTAGTGCAAATAAACAAACCACCTTCTGAAGACAAAAAAATGAGAAAACTACCATTTCTAAAAAAAAGTGACATACCATTTTGTTATCTGAGAAAAGAAATATAGATTATGCTATAATATGTTTCAATGTCAATACCATAAATATAGATTATGCTATAATATGTTTCAATGTCAATACCATAAATATAGATTATGCTATAATATGTTTCAATGTCAATACCATAAATATAGATTATGCTATAATATGTTTCAATGTCAATACCATAAATATAGATTATGCTATAATATGTTTCAATGTCAATACCATAAATATAGATTATGCTATAATATGTTTCAATGTCAATACCATAAATATAGATTATGCTATAATAATTTTTCAATGTCAATACCATAAATATAGATTATGCTATAATATGTTTCAATGTCAATACCATAAATATAGATTATGCTATAATATGTTTCAATGTCAATACCATAAATATAGATTATGCTATAAATGTTTCAATGTCAATACCATAAATATAGATTATGCTATAATATGTTTCAATGTCAATACCATAAATATAGATTATGCTACAATATGTTTCAATGTCAATACCATAAATATAGATTATGCTATAATATGTTTCAATGTCAATACCATAAATATAGATTATGCTATAATATGTTTCAATGTCAATACCATAAATATAGATTATGCTATAATATGTTTCAATGTCAATACCATAAATCAGCATCGACAACACTTTAATAAAAATATATTCAGACTTTCACTCACCGAATTGTGAGATATGCAACTTAAACATTGTTTAATATTGAGATGTGTCAAGTCCATGAGGAATGAGACAATTAATAATTAATTACATGTTCAAAATATAGATATAAGGATCCAAGGCAAAGGTGATTACATAATACTTCCTACAATGTTCAACTATCAAATCCAGAATAATGCCACTTTCATATTATCATTTTGAAAACACATTAAGCAAGATATAATATACACCGGCAAAGTGTGATTACTTGATCCTTTTCCATATTTTCAGCAAAGTAAAATAATATAACAAGCTATGCAATGACATGATATAAGTAAGCACTTAGCAAAATACAGGAAAGAAAAGTTCACTTACCGGAGGTGGTTTAGGTTCTTCAGCTTGCCTCTGGGGTGCAGAGGTAGGTACAGGGGCAGGCTTCGACGGGCTGGATTCTGCGGCAGTTGTTTTGTTACCTTCCCCAGAACGAACATCTGCTTTAACTTTTATACTTTTAAGATCTCGTTTCATTTCTTCTTCGTCTTCTTTTTTCACAACAAGCTGAAAACAATTTTTAAGCATTTTATTTCAGTTAAAAAATACAAAAAATTTCAGAATGTTAATCTAAAATATTCAGACCATCAATGTTATGGTTATAAATTAACCATCAAAGAGACACGATAAATACTAAGTCACAACTTGAGGTTATCAAACAAACTTTATTGAGTTAACCAGAAATAAGAGTATTATAATTATCCAGAGAGTTGGTACAAAAAGGGTCAGGGTTTGGTGGATATGGGGGTGAGGCTAGGGGTCAGGAGGGCATAATATGGTCAAGTGAGATTCTTACTAACCGTTTTATATATATATATTATATATATATATATATATATATATATATTATATATATATTAGTTCTTGACTGTTGATAATTTAAGTTTTTAACATTCGTATACAATAATTAATACATGACATTGTTAGAGATATACCTGACTCCTGACCTGAACTATTCCTTTGCATCTTTGCTACAGTATTCTTTTAAAGTTTATAGTATAAACATATTTCTATATAAGACACTATTTTATCTAAAATTGTAAGTAAATTTCTAATAACATTTTAAATGTAAATTCTAATTTAAATGTCTATGTAACTACTGTATGTCTATTCATTGTTCAATGTATTCTTTTCTGTATCACTAAAAATGTGATATGTTAATTATTTTATAAAAATATTAATGTTCTGTTTTTTGTTTTTCCACTGTTAAGGCATGAATATGAGAACAATAAATTCTCGAAACGTTGCATAAATAAAATTGTTTATTTATTGACTGAAACCTAAGAACAGTAGAAAATTATATATATATATATATATATATATATATATATATATATATATATATATATATATATTATACACACGTATACAATATAACCTGGTGAGATTGAAGAGCAGCCTGAGCCTCTTCTTGGTTTCTCTCCTCTTCCTCTTTCTTCCTCCTCCTGGCTCTCTCTTCTTCAACTTTTTTCCTCGCTTCTGCTTCGCTGCCTTTTGCCAACTCTTCAAACTTTGCTCTCAAGTTGGATGGTTTTGTCGATCCTGTTGAAAAAAAATGTGGTATACCAATTATTCTCATTAATTATTATATGCAAATAACTTTAACAACAAATATCTAATTAAGCTTTGATGTTTACTAGAATCAAAAGGAACAAAAGCTGTAGAATAATAAAATGGAAAAAGAGCTTTTTTGGGAAAGAATAATCAAGGTTTTATCAGCAAGTAGTGTATACTTTTTAGGGTGAGGAATAAGAATGAAAGAGCTAGAGACAATTCTGAGCAGCCCCTGATAGAACAAAATAATGCCCCCTTTAGCCACTTAACAAGTGGTTTCCTCACTTAATACATAAAAAAATTCTACAGACAGGGTCACCTGTAGCATAATGGCTAGCATAAAAGCCTCCTATGCCCTGGGTCATGGAATTTTTTAATGGGAGTAAAAAATCCTTAGTTATGCCGTCCTTCAGACAGGACATTAATAGGTGGTCCCGAGCCTGGGCGATGTCAGGTACTCGTTAAAGATCCCTATCCTAATTAAACCTGGATAGGCAAAATTTAGGACTCCCACTGTAGCATCATCCTATTAGCCACAACACCATAAAATGACCTTAAATAAATAAACAAATATTCTACACACAAATTAAAAAATCGAAAGTTGGCTGGTACTTACCACTTATAAGTAAACAGCTTTTGAAGTAGGCAAGTGAAACATTAGTAACAAAATATCATATGGCAAATTGACAAGCTTTTCAGTTTTATCATAAAAATAGATAGTGATAAAACTGTAGAACATAATTTTAACTAAAATTATTTGTTAGGCCTATTGTGTGAAATGCACTATCTTTCCATTTCAAGAAGCTAATTTTAAGAATGTTGCTCTCAGTAAGTAGATGTTGCTGATAAAATCACCATGGGGTTCTAGTTTCTCGATCAACACATAAAGCAATAAGCAGTTAATGTATGTGCTCTCCAGCAACTTATTACATACATAAGAATAGTATGATTAAATATATAATGCTGTGATTGAATTGAAAACAAGCAACCAATATACTGAACAATACAATACAGAAGGTTTTAAAGAAATGTTTTAAAAAGCTCTCAATATCAAGGCAACTCATCAAAACAATTGCTCAACAGTTTAAAGAAATGTAAAAGACTTCCCCTCTTGGCAAACAAGTTCTCAATATCAAGGCAACCCATCAAAACAATTGTTCAACATTTTAAAGAAATGTAAAAGACTTCACCTCTTGGCAAACAAGCTCTCAATATCAAGGCAACTCATCAAAACAATTGTTCAACAGTTTAAAGAAATGTAAAAGACTTCACCTCTTGGCAAACAAGCTCTCAATATCAAGGCAACTCATCAAAACAATTGTTCAACAGTTTAAAGAAATGTAAAAGACTTCACCTCTTGGCAAACAAGCTCTCAATATCAAGGCAACCCATCGCCAGCAGCACCTTCTACTAAACACTCTAGTACAAATATATTTATAAATACCTCAAGGCCAAGAAATTGTATAAAAAATTATCTTTGGGAGAAATCCAGGCTCCTCAATATATTATTACATATAAGTCAAAGACAATGTTCTGAGAATAGTGAAAATATAATTATAGGACAAAATAATTCATCTTCACATTTTTTTAGAATACACCAATTGTCCAGTAGTATGTACTTATGTCCAGTTGTATGCGTTGACATCAAGCAGTATGTACTTATGTCTAGTAGTACACACTGATTGTCCAGTAGTATGTACTTATGTCCAGTTGTATGCGTTGACATCCAGCAGTATGTGCTTAAGTCCAGTAGTATGCACAAATGTCCAGTAGTATACACAGATTGTCCAGCAGTATGAGCAAATGTCCAGTAGTATACACCAATTTCCAGCAGTATGTGCAATGCATAGTAGGCTTTCTTTATGCCCTAAGCAGTACAGTAGGACACACAGGCATTCTGTATACAGAATTTTCATTGAGGGAGACCAAGTAAATATTGATATATATATATATATATATATATATATATATATATATATATATATATTGTTGTGATATATTAAGTAGGCAGAAATAATAAGGAGAAAAGATCTAGAAGGCGCAAAGTGATTGGCCAACCATAAAAAAGAATCGAAATGCGCAGTATATATTATTACATATAAGTCAAAGACAATGTTCTGAGAATAGTGAAAATATAATTATAGGACAAAATAATTCATCTTCACATTTTTTTAGAATACACCAATTGTCCAGTAGTATGTACTTATGTCCAGTTGTATGCGTTGACATCAAGCAGTATGTACTTATGTCTAGTAGTACACACTGATTGTCCAGTAGTATGTACTTATGTCCAGTTGTATGCGTTGACATCCAGCAGTATGTGCTTAAGTCCAGTAGTATGCACAAATGTCCAGTAGTATACACAGATTGTCCAGCAGTATGCGCTAATGTCCAGCAGTATGTACTAATGTCTGGTAGTACATGCTGATTGTCCAGTAGTATGAGCTAACATCCAGCAGTATGTGCTTAAGTCCAGTAGTATGCACAAATGTCCAGTAGTATACACAGATTGTCCAGCAGTATGCGCTAATGTCCAGCAGTATGTACTAATGTCTGGTAGTACATGCTGATTGTCCAGTAGTATGAGCTAACATCCAGCAGTATGTGCTTAAGTCCAGTAGTATGCACAAATGTCCAGTAGTATACACAGATTGTCCAGCAGTATGCGCTAATGTCCAGCAGTATGTACTAATGTCTGGTAGTACATGCTGATTGTCCAGTAGTATGAGCTAACATCCAGCAGTATGTGCTTAAGTCCAGTAGTATGCACAAATGTCCAGTAGTATACACAGATTGTCCAGCAGTATGCGCTAATGTCCAGCAGTATGTACTAATGTCTGGTAGTACATGCTGATTGTCCAGTAGTATGAGCTAACATCCAGCAGTATGTGCTTAAGTCCAGTAGTATGCACAAATGTCCAGTAGTATACACAGATTGTCCAGCAGTATGCGCTAATGTCCAGCAGTATGTACTAATGTCTGGTAGTACATGCTGATTGTCCAGTAGTATGAGCTAACATCCAGCAGTATGTGCTTAAGTCCAGTAGTATGCACAAATGTCCAGTAGTATACACAGATTGTCCAGCAGTATGCGCTAATGTCCAGCAGTATGTACTAATGTCTGGTAGTACATGCTGATTGTCCAGTAGTATGAGCTAACATCCAGCAGTATGTGCTTAAGTCCAGTAGTATGCACAAATGTCCAGTAGTATACACAGATTGTCCAGCAGTATGAGCAAATGTCCAGTAGTATACACCAATTTCCAGCAGTATGTGCAATGCATAGTAGGCTTTCTTTATGCCCTAAGCAGTACAGTAGGACACACAGGCATTCTGTATACAGAATTTTCATTGAGGGAGACCAAGTAAATATTGATATATATATATATATATATATATATATATATATATATATATATATATATTGTTGTGATATATATATATATTGTTGTGATATATTAAGTAGGCAGAAATAATAAGGAGAAAAGATCTAGAAGGCGCAAAGTGATTGGCCAACCATAAAAAAGAATCGAAATGCGCAGTAGAGCGGGAGAATACGGCATGACACACACACACATACACATGAATTTGAAAAATAAGGAAGTGACTGAAAGTAAATACAGTTATGAAACACAACTTTTATCCTCATACCTCATTTCGTTTTCTTATCTTTTATTTTTATAAATTTTGATTTGTGTCAATAATTCTCAAGCCATGGCCCCTCAACTCTGCCTACACATTCAATAATCAATGGAGCTCAATAAGACTCTTCTAAGACATAGCTCAATAAGACTCTTCTAAGACAGAGCTCAATAAGACCCTTCTAAGACAGAGCTCAATAAGACTCTTCTAAGACAGAGCTCAATAAGACCCTTCGAAGACAGAGCTCAATAATACTCTTCTAAGACAGAGCTCAATAAGACTCTTCTAAGACAGAGCTCAATAAGACTCTTCCAAGACAGAGCTCAATAAGACTCTTCTAAGACAGAGCTCAATAAGACTCTTCTAAGACAGCTCAATAAGACTCTTCTAAGAAAGAGCTCAATAAGACTCTTCTAAGACAGAGCTCAATAAGACTCTTCTAAGACAGAGCTCAATAAGACTCTTCTAAGACAGAGCTCAATAAGACTCTTCTCTTATTCACTTAATAATATTCTCAAGAATACTATCTCAAAAGAAATATAACATCTTCTTATTAACCATAAAGCTATGATGAGTTACTTAAATATTAAAATGTTTGTCAAGAGAAGAGAGGAAACTTTTCAAGACATTACAACCATTATATATCTCAGGCTAAGACATTACAGCCATTATATATCTCAGGCTAAGGCATTACAACCATTATATATCTCAGGCTAAGACATTACAAGCATTATATTCCGAGGCGTTGATGACCCTCGAGTGTTACGCCCTAAAATCTAAACCAACAACAACAACCATTATATTCCTTAGTTTAAGGTAATTAAAATAACCTACCAAATCTAAACCAAACAAAATACATAATTTATATAATATATATATATATTATATAATATAATATATATATATATATATTATATATATATATATATGTATATAAAAAAAAAAGACTTGACCTTTTGTGCTCCCCAAATATACTTTTTATTTTCTCACCTTAGAATATCAATAAATACATTATAATATCAGCATCGGAATGATTTCATGTTTCCAAATAGTAACATTATTAATAGAACAAACCATCACATAAACACCAGCAAATGATTGCACTTATCATTAGCCCTAAAAAATCTTCCAATATCACAAACTCAAAATCTCAACATGAGGTAATAATTTAGAAACTACAAAAGTTATTTTGTTTTAAAACTGATTGTCACATAATCTCCTTTTCAAAGTTGCCAGATTAGAATTTACTGGTTGTCACAACTACTGTAGTAACATTGCATTAAAAGAACCATATGTTTGTATCACCTTGTATAATCAAATATAATTCAATCTGAGAAAACAGGCACAATTAAAACTTGCAAAATTTTAAAAAAATTTATGTTTTCTTTTTTTAGTATTTAGATAGATCATTAAATAATGAAACAAAAAAAAAAGTTTGAAAAAGATAGAAATTTAAATTAAAATATAAAATGTGATATAACCTTCCTTTCTTGTTAATATTTATTAAAAAGTTATTTTCATTCATAATCATTTCATATTGTTGCCTGAAAGCTTATTATTATTATAATTAATGAAAATGGATCAGGGTGATTTTATCAGCTATTCCATCTGAAATATCATTGTTAATATTTTTGACAATCTATTTCAAACCCTTTTATTATTAACAAAATTATGTTTACTCATTATTTTGACCTTCAATAAGTTCTTGTTTTCTCCAGCCACAACCAGTTTTAGCGATTGTCCTAACATTCAACCACAACCAGTACAAAGTGTGTTGCGTTTCGTTTAAAATGGTAAGGAAATTTGTCAAGAACTTGAGTCGGTTTTTAGACATGTTTGTTTGTTTATTTGTTTAACGTCAATTTAAACTGCTGTGGCTAATTGGAGGTTTTTTAGACTACAGAGCGTGTTAGTGACATAAAGAATACCTTCAGACCTAAGACTTTAATTGAACTTAATTAAGATAGGTTATATAAATAATATAAATAGAACTCATAGACTATTTTGGACATATCATCATAAATGCTAGTGATAAATGATAAATATGACATTCACCTCCCCTCCCTTTGCCTGGAAAAGATCGTGATCTTCATATTTACGGGGCAAACGTCTGGTTCTCGTAGATCTTCTCAAGATCTGACTTCCTTCTCCAACATCCTCTTGTCGCCTTCCTTCTCCAACTTCCTCTTGTCGCCTTCCTTCTCCAACTTCCTCTTGTTCGCCTTCCTTCCATCAGATTCTTTGACTTCTACAGTCTCTGCTTCTTCAGGTTCTTCGTCTTCTACGGGATCTGCGGACTTGTCTGATTCGATGTGAGTAACTAGATCCGTGACACTTCTTCGCATCATCTCATCTTCTGTGTCTTCATGATGTTCAGGAGGGAGATCTTTATACGTGCTAGATGACGAGTAGATACCCGAGCCTCCTTGCCGCTAGGCAAGCGTATGAGGGCGTAGTCTGGGTTACTTTCAATCAGGGTAACTTCATCAACTTTTGGGTCATACTTGGACTGGCAGATGTGTCATCTCAGTAAGACTGGTCCAGGAGATGCAAGCCAGGTCGGTGTAGAACTTCCCCTACCAGGCCTTTGAGGATGTTTGAAGAATCTCTCATGAGGGGTTTCATTCATTTGTAGCCGTGGATAGAAGGGATCGGATCGGAGAGGTCCCATGAAATCCACATTTAGGCGTTCAAAGGGTGAGGTAGCCTTAATAAGATTTCCTTGATTCTTGTAGAACCTTGGTTTGAGCTGGGAACAAACACGACACTTCGAGACAATCTGACGTATGGTTTCCAATGAAAAGGGAAGATTATTCACCCTTACCCAGTGATATAATCTTGTTATCCCGGAACGGCACAAGTACTCATGAATTCCCATCCGTTCGTTTTCACTTTCTTGGCACATTATGGAGCACACTCGAGAAAACGCATCAGCAGCGGCATTTTCCGTTGATGAATTGGACTATGTATTAAGAAATATGAAAAATAGAAAATCACCAGGGCCAGGAAACATACCAATAGAATTAGTCAAATATGGACCTTATGAAGTTAAAAAGCAATTGGCTGAGCTTATATACCTTTGTATAAAACAAAGAACAGTTCCTAGCGAATGAGCGGAGGGTTATTTAACTCCCATTCACAAAAAAGGAAGCAAAAAATTGTGTTCAAATTGCAGAGGTATCACAGTAACGAGAAACTTGAGCAGGCTGCATGGGAGGATTATCAACAATAGGCTCATCGAGGAATCTAATAATATGATACCAGCTTGAGCAGGCTGTATGGGAGGATTATCAACAATAGGCTCATCGAGGAATCTAATAATATGATACCAGAAGAAAGGTCATGCATAGATCATATATTTACTCTCACACAGCTTACCGGGAAATTTAAAGCTTATAATAGAGAGATAAATTTGATATTTGTTGACCTGTAAATAGCCTACGATACAGTCACTCTCAATAAACTATGGAGTGCATTAGAGACCACAGGTGTAAGTCGGTACATTATAAGAGCTATAAATGGCTTATATTTAAATGCAAAAGCAAAAGTCAAGCTAAAATGTGGGTGAACTAAAGCATTCCCGATCACCAAAGGTCTGCTCACTCTCCCCTCTGCTGTTTAATACATATATATTGAAAGTATCCCAAGCCTGTGGAAGATGAAGTACAATGGTATAGGAATAATCTTAGGCAATAAATGCCTCTATAATTTAAAATTACGACCAGGTCATTATCGATGATGACGAAGAAGACTCAGCATTAATGATGAGGAAGTTGTTAGAAGCCTATATGACAGGAGGTCTGAAAATCAGAGAATCAAAAAATGAATATTTGGCAATAGGTAAAAATGGAAATGCAGCTCTAAAAGTTGGAGATTGGGATATAATGTCAACAGAACTCAATAGTGTCAAATATTTAGGGAGGTGACTCTCAAAGGACAGCAGCAGAAAAAAGACATCCATGAGAAGGTCATCAGAGGGAGAAAGATGTTACGAACACTAAATTTCGTTCTGTGGAGTAAGGATGTACAGCTCAGTACGAAAAAGAGGCTCTTCCATGCATTCATCAAAGCACAACACTATATGCCGCAGAAACATGGATTGTTCTAGCTGGCTCAGCAAGAAAATTTGTCTCAATGGGAAGGAGCGTAAGGCGTAGCTGTGGAGCATCAAGATTACAAGAAAAGTTCCAAATCATGTAATCAGACAAAAGGTCGAGGAACCTCCAAAATATCCTTCATTCCATTGAAACAAGAAAGCTGAGCTGGTATGGACATGTTATGAGGATGCCGGACACCTGATGACCAAAAAGAGTTCTCCGCCATGTACCATACCATTGAAGGAGGAAGAGAGGTACGCCAGAAAAGAGATAAATGGAGGGCTGCAAGAAGCTATGGTGGCTAGGGGCCTCACTGAGGAAGAGTATAAGGACAGAGCAAAGTGGCGGCTAGGTCTATTAGGAAACGACATATAACGTTAAAGTTATAATAAAGTCGTTTATTATAATATTAAAATAGGAAGGCTAATAATCATGTTACAACAAAATTTGTAATTGACAGGTTCAATATGGATGATTACAAAAATGGGATCCATTTTGGATGCTAGGGGAAAACCCTTGAGTAAGGACAGACACAAAAATAGTTAGTTGGAGGAAGGACTGCTTGCTTGTTACATTCCATTTAACATATTCTGCAGTGTTTGATGTCGCAGAGTTACTGGGGATAACAATGTTTGATGCCGCAGTGTGACTGTGGATAACAATGTTTGCAACTTGGAACATATCATAACTTGCCTAATGAAAGCTTCTTTCCAATAGGTTAATTATGTCAGTTCTAATAGCCCATCTCAGAATTCAATGTAGAGCTGAAAGTACATCTTTGGTACGTTTCATTCAACATATTATATAATATTCTCTATGATTACCCAGTTTAGAAGGAAGGAGGCCTAGTATCTATGATTTCCCAGTTTAGAAGGAAGGAGGGCTAGGTAGAAGTCCTGGTAGAGGACCAGGTAGAAGACAGAGTTAAAGAGGTGTTGAGGAAGCGAGGAAGAGAGTTGGCTCAAGAAAGGGACGCCACGCCCAAGCTCTACAGGCATCAGTTCACGCTCTGCGAGGGATATATGCTCTTAATAAGAGATTATGATGACTATTCTTTAACAATAAGTTTCATTCAGCCCCACCTCTCTGTCCCAAACATGGACTTCCTGTTTGAAACACACAAAACAGCAAAGGGCAATCTCACTCAAATGCCCCTTCTAAACAGAAATGTCATCTCAGATTCCAGCCTGCTATTATGTTGAGGGCGGGGTAGGGAAAGAGATGGATGAGATGCCATGCTCGCTGTTATACTGTAAGACCCTCCACCTGCTGAACAACACAGACCGTCCCAGGAAATATCTCCCCAATCACATTCCAAGAGAAGAAAAGCGTTCCACCTGATAAATATATTCTAAATCGCTTCCCCCGAAGTACATTTACTAAATTTTACTGCAGTTTAATTGAAGTTAGCAGGCAAACAAACAAAATCTGAGTTAAGCAATAAGTTAGGGTGACCAAAGTGGGTTTTTCAATTAAGTTGAATAAATTTGTCCCTTCCTGGCAAATGTTCATGGTAATATCGCTGGATGGAATTCAATAACTAACGTGACTTTTATAAGGACATTTAACACTTTTCATTTTGGAAAGGTATTTTCAGAAGAAAAAAAAATGAGGTTTTTCTTCAGCCAAAAGATAAGCTCGCCACCTGCAATGGTGCAAATTCAGATTACTTATATTTAGGACCATCAAACAATTTCCTGCTTTGTCCAAATTAATTCCGACAAATTTTAATTTTAGTTTAATTTCAATGGGCTAAGAGGGAATGTTTAACAATATTAGGACAGTAATATATTTACCAATACTGGGTTTTTCCTTTTCATAATTTGTTCCAACGTGTTCAACTCTTTCATTGAAGTCATGAGCACACTTATCCACACGATCTGATTCAACACCAAACTTGCCTCCAAAACCCTATATATAAATATACACACATATTAAAATGTAATCAATTTGAATAATTTGTAAATTATAAGTAATACACTAAGGTAAATGAGTTGTTGAGCATGGTTCCTAACAGACATTGTCAAAATATATTTATGGTTGCTGCTAATAAACTAATTTACTTATGAGTACTAAATGTTTCTTTAATGCATGTGATATATGTGGCTATTAAATAGACCATATATTTTAGGTGTTTAAAAAGATCAGATTGAGAGTTGCTGGAACAATGAGCATAAAATAACTTTGTAATGATTTTTACTTTCACTTACCTATATATGAAATATATAGTGAGGGAAAGTATTGCCATCGTGAAAATTTGGAACATCATCTTATTAGCATTGATAAATGACGGTTAAATATGCAAGTTGAGCAAATTTCATAAACAATTAAAAGAGAAAAATGCAAACATATATTTTTATGCAATTTTTGAAAACAATTGCAATATAAATGTATAATATACCATTAGATAGCTAAAGATTTAAGAAAAAATATTATCTCATACACGGAATTTTAAAGGTTAATGGAGAGTGGTGAAAAGCCAATCAAACTAACTGATAGTTGTAAATAAAAAATAAATAGATTATTTAATAAAACACATATTCCTAATGAAATTCAAAATAGTTAATTCTTTGACAATTTATTTGTATCTTTAAATAAATTAAAAAATTCTTAAATTGATTGTAACAAAGAAGATAAGTGGAAGTCATGTGTTGCGTGCACAAGATGTTTTAGGTTCATGAAGTTCATTTAAATTAATACTTGTTTTGATTTTATGAGTAATCATGAATGAATGAATAAAGCCTTTATTGCAAGGATAACATTTAAATTATAATATTTACTTTTAGTTCTAATAAAGTGAAAAGATATATATATATATAATGCTAAGTGAAAAATAATAATAATATTTACTTTTAGTTCTAATAAAGTGAAAAGATATATATATATAATGCTAAGTGAAAAATAATAATAATGTTTACTTTTAGTTCTAATAAAGTGAAAAGATATTATATAATGCTAAGTGAAAAATAATAATAATATTTACTTTTAGTTCTAATAAAGTGAAAAGATATATATATATAATGCTAAGTGAAAAATAATAATAATATTTACTTTTAGTTCTAATAAAGTGAAAAGATATATATATATAATGCTAAGTGAAAAATAATAATAATATTTACTTTTAGTTCTAATAAAGTGAAAAGATATATATATATAATGCTAAGTGAAAAATAATAATAATATTTACTTTTAGTTCTAATAAAGTGAAAAGATATATATATATAATGCTAAGTGAAAAATAATAATAATATTTACTTTTAGTTCTAATAAAGTGAAAAGATATATATATATAATGCTAAGTGAAAAATAATAATAATGTATATACTTGATAAATGAAAAAAACAACTATATAATTAATGTTCCTTAGTTGATTACGATATTCACAAAATATTATCCCTACAGGCCTTTCCTTACGGAGGTGATGGTCTAACTTCCCTGGTGACCAAACCTATTGGGAAGTGGAGTTGGCCATTTCTTTCCAAAGGTTCTTCCATTTATCCTTATCTCTCGCTGTTGGCATCCAATTAATTCCGACAACTAGCTTCAGGATATCTCTCCATCGTCTACATTGTCTACCCCTTCTTCTCTTCAGGTTATGGGAATCCATTCAGTGACACTCTGGGACCATCTTCCATCTTGAATCCTGGCCAGATGACCTGCCCATTTCCATTTAATTTTCCTTATTATTTCTTTGATGTCGCCTATCCTAAATTCCTTACGCATAGTAAGGCTTTTGATTTTGTCTCTCTTCCTGTAGTGCAACATGCTTCTTAGGATAGAGCTTTGCCATACACTTATCCTGGATTCCTCCTTCTTTGTTAATGCCCATATTTGACAACCATATGTAATTGAAGGGAGAACGCAGCTTTCAAACATTACTTTCTTAGCTTCTAAACTAAAGTTTCCCTTCACTACTTCTTTTAGGAGCCAGTATTTTTTCTATCCCATCGTTATTCTTCTTTGCACTTCTTTTGCCATCCGGTTATGAAAAGATACGAGCTGTCCGAGGTAGACGAATTCGTCTACATACTCTAACGCCACATTATTAATTCTTATTTCCTTCTTGGTACTATTCGTCATCAGTACCGTTTTAGAATAGTTTGGGACCAGACCTGCTTCTGCACTGTGGATTAGGAGACTTTCTAACATAGTTTTCATCTCTTCAACATTATCCGAAATCAGTACTGTATCATCTACAAATTTCAGATGATTCAGCTTCCTCCAATAATGTTGGAACCTTTTTAGCTTCAATCCACGTCTCTGAACACTTTCTCCAGAAGTGCTATAAACAAGGATGGCGATTGCGGGTCTCCCTGTCTTACTCCTCTACTTATATGAAAGTTCGGTCCCTTTTTCTCCATTTCAATATAACCTTTATTCCCATAGTACAACCTTCCTATGATTGATATATATTTCTCTGGAAGTCCTAATTGTTTCAATGCCTCAATAATACTGCCGTGATAAACACTGTCAAAGGCCTTCCTGAAATCTACAAAACAAAAATACAAAGTCAAATTATACTCTTTACTTTTTTCTATTAACTGATTTACAACTTGCAGATGATCAATCACTGAGAAATTTTTTCTATAGCCAGCTTGTTCTACTGATAGATTTGCAGTAATGTATGGAGCTATTCTTCAGCTGATAACTGAAGTAAATAGCTTGGCTATTGTGGAACAGAGGGATATTGGCCTATAATTATCAATTTTAGATTTATCACCTTTTTTGTGCAATAAAATTATTTTTGCGGTTTTCCACTCTTCTGGAATATAATTCTCCACTAAAATCAAATTAAACAACTTACATAACTCTACAGCTAAAACCTCTCCTCTTGCTAATAAAACTTCACTTCTTATTCCATCCGGTCCTGGTGCTTTTTTTTTTTTAGTTTTAAATTTGAAATAGCTGCCATAATTTCCGAGCTTAATATTTCTGGAATGTTTTCTCCAGATATCTGTAGTGTTTCCCGTAATTACATCTGTAATTATAAAGTTGCCTAAAATAATCTGTTGCTATTTCAATAATATCTTTTCTTTTGGTAACCTCTTTACCTGCCTTGTCCTGAAGTGAGTAAAACCATTGTTTGTTGGGAAATAATTGTCTCTTGATTTTCCTACTTGATCTAATGGTCTGAATGATATCCTGTATTATCTTATCGTTATATGTATTTATGTCTATTTTAATATTTTTCCTGATTAGTTTATTTTTTTCAAAAAAAAAAAAAAAAAAAAAACTCAATTAGCTGAAATAAATTAAAATGAGTAATCATAAACCATATTAAGCAAAATGAACCATCTAATGCAAAAAAGCTTAAATGTTTTCGAGTACCCTCGCAGTGAAGAGTACCCTCGCGGTGTAGAGTACCCTCGCGGTGTAGAGTAACCCCTCATGGTGTTGAGTAACCTCATTATCGTATGCAAATTTCAATATTCTATTTTATTTCTTCACCGGTAGGGCATGAATATGAGAATAATGTTTACTTGGAATTTAGCCTAATTGTTAATTTATGACAACCTCAAGCTCAGTAAAAAATGTGAATTATCAACAGTCAAGACTAACAAAAAAAAAAAAAGTATAGATAAATACATAACAAATTAGTAGAATTTTGTATATACAATTTACCTCATACTTCACAGTATAAATATGAGAACAATAAATTCTTGAAATGTATTTAAAAGATTCAAACTGAACAACTTATAATATATTATATATATATATATATATAATATAATATATATTATATTATATATATAATATATATACATACATAATCAAAATATATGGTTACCTTACTGTGATCGGTCTGGCTGTGGTGTTGTGCTACCCTCTCAACATGGTCCCAGCCAACGGCCGATTTGTCCTGCCTGTCAGCTTGAACTCCAAACTTTCCACCAAATCCTACTGTATAGTCTGCAAAATTAATAAATTTGTGAGGCTTTAAAGGATTGAAAATTTATCTTCCATTATCATTGGCCATAAAATATTTTTTAATTAATTAATTTGAAATAGGAAAAAATCATATAAACGATTGATGAGTTTTCATTTTGTCGATTTGTCTTTAAGTCAAATTAATCAATGAAAAATTCTCTTTTCATATTTTGTTTCCTCTGTGGAGTGTCGAGGATACTTTGTAAATCTATATACATTTCAAGGATTTGAAAATATTCATTGACAACCAACCCTAACTATAATTATATCGATTAGACTGGCCAATAAATATTGGTGCTATAAGATGCTGACAATATGGGCATCAGATCCCTGAAATGTCCGAGGAGAATATACATTACAATAAATAGTAAAAATTCAAGTTATAGAACTGGGCTGAGTCTTAAGTGACCAAGATGCTCATATTATTATTAAACTAAAAACAAATTAACCATACACAAAATTTGTCGGGAAGAACCATTTATTTCCTAAAAATAATTGTGTGTCCATAAATAAAATAACCTGTTCAAAAAACAGTAAATAAAGAGAAAAATATCCAGTGACCTGTTAAAGAAAAATCTCGGACAATTGAATCAAAGAGAAAAAAACAAAGAGATTTTTGTTAGTTAAATGTTTTCTCCGCAAATATGAATATTATGCAAATGTGAGAATGTGTTATCATTGTCAATAGCATCAAAAATCTCGTTTCTAAATGCCACATGTTTGTGTTTGTCATCAGGACGCAGAGGACGCTTCATAACCAATCCACGTCTCAAACCACACCATATTGTTGTTGTGACTCCCAACTGGCATGATGAGTTGATTTTGAAGGATTATGTTGGAAGGCATTTTGAATTTGTGCAACATTTTCTTCGGGAACACGAGGGTGGCCCAGACACTATCCTTTACATACACATCCTGTACCTACAAACTGTCGATACCATCTACACGATTTGAAACATGCACCATCCATTTGGAGGATCGAATTAGTACCTCATCCTAAAATGCCTATGCGCAGTAATCACAGAATTCAAGAACAAAAAATGATATCTGCGGTGGAGTAAACATTTTAAACATCATGGTTAAGAATATAAACAGAAGACAACTGACATCTATGGGCTATTAATGTAAACTAGGCTGTGGGTTAGGGGCCAGGTTGTGTGACTATTTCTGCAATGGCCGAGCCGAGGCTCAGCGATCGATAGTTTGGACAAAATGATACTTTGCAATATGTATATTCTTTTTGAAAGACTCTTTATAATGCCATAATGTTGGAATAGATCTCTTATGTTATAGTACAATGATATTATAATGGAAGAGACCTCTTGAAAAAATAGGAGAGGGATGCAAATTAAAAGAAATATATTAAATAGCATGCATAGTATAACAAGAATAACATGCATAGAATAACATGAATAGCATGCACAGAATAACAAGAATAGCGTGCACAGAATAACATGAATAGCATGCGCAGAATAACAAGAATAGCGTGCACAGAATAACATGCAGAGCATGCACAGAATAACAAGTATAGCGTGCACAGAATAACAAGAATAGCGTGCACAGAATAACATGCAGAGCATGCACAGAATCAAGTCTTAAAAAGATATTAGAATTGAAGACCACTATTAAATACACATAACACAAAATTCCTTCAACCGACAGATAGATAATATCTTATCAAATTAAATACAGAACACACTATTCATACACGTTTACCAGTGCATTAATATGAGATCATTGGTAAAAAGAAAACTTTACATGAAAAGTTAATACAAATTGAAAATGAGGAATCAAATCAAACTAATCATAAAAAACGCTGCAAATTATAACACAATGGTTTATTATTTCCAAATAACAATATTAGGGTATAACTGTTTATATAGCTGTTGATAGGCAATTAAGTAACATGAAAAGCACTAATTCAAAGGATAATATCATGTCATCATTGCTGATTTCAAAACGCAATATCTCAGCTCCTTGTTAACCAATTTCAATAATTCTTTTTTCATTTCGTCAACAATTTAATTCTCAATCAAATGGCACTAAAAGCAAATTTTTTTTTGGTATTTAATTATCTATTATTCAGGACATACATTTTTTTTTATTCGTTATTTGGATTCTCCACCTCGAAACGTAAGCTCTCAACTTTTGAGCAGGAGTAATTTTTTTTTTGGTGGATAACAAAGGTTTATTATTGAAAATAATAAACCAAAAGGATTTATACTACTACACTGTGTCACTATTTCATTTTCTTTTGATTTTCATTCAAATAAAATTTCCTGATTCCAGAACACCTTACATTTTATCTTTATCATCAATAATAACCGAGTTATCATGAAATAACATCTCTAATAAGTTGTGGCTTGACCATATAAGATGATTTATTAAATTTTTTTATTTATTTATTTTTTTGCTCTTTGTTCATCGCATTGCCTTCATCTCGAAAATCTTTTCTTCAATAATAACCGATTTTTGGTGGAATTACATCTATACTAATATTATAAAGCTGAAGAATTTGTTTGTTTGTTTGAATGCGCTAATCTCAGAAACTACTGGTTCTAATTGAAAAATTCTTTTTGTGTTGGATAGTCCATTTATCGAGGAAGGTTATAGGCTATATAACATCACGCTGCGACCAATAGGACCGAAGAATCAGTCGAAAATCTGGGAAAAAACGGGGAAAATTTGGGAAAAAAAAAAAAAAAAAACCTCGCTTCCCAACGATTCCAAATGATTTACCTTCTATTTTTAAAAAATTCAATTTCCCGTTAAATAATATTTTTCCTTTTAAACACGTAGGAATAGATTTACGTCGAGATCGGGTAGCGGAGAAAATCAGTATGTTCTTCTGCCACAAGAAAATAAAACTAAAAATGTCATTTACGCAGACGTACTTTAAAATATATTGTTTTAAAAACTTCTTAATAGCAATCATAATAACAGAAATTGATGCAGACGAAGTCGCTTTAGAATATATCAAAGAAAAAGTGACATGTACTAAGAAGGTTTAAATTTGGGTGATAAAATTCCGGTTCTGGGATACACCGATGATTTGGTACTGTTAAAGGAAGACACGGAAACTAAACAACTAAATACAAGTCCGTTAATAAAAACCGGTAAAGATATAGACTCTAAATAAAAACCGAAAAGACAAAATATATGATTTGTAGCAGAGACGGTGGCGATCATACTGATATTGATATATCAGGGTATACTTTTGAACACAGAAACAAACAGAGAAATTTAAGTATTTAGGTTCAATGATAACGAAAAAAAAAATCGAGGAGGAAATAATGTCCTGGTTAAACGCGGGAAATGCGTGTTATAATTCAGTTGCGAAATTACTTAGCTTCGGTCTAAAAACTTAACGGTTAGAATTTATAAAACTGTTATTCTTCCAACGGTGAAACGTGGCCGTTTACTTTGAAGGAAATAAGGTACTAAAATATTTGGTCCGAAGAGAGATGAGGCTACTGGGGAGTATAGAAGGTTAGACAACGCGGAAATATTTATATCAATCTATATTATTATCTATATTGTTAAGTCATGTTTTATTTCAAGAGTCATTTTCAATATTAATTGTTATTACCTTGAAGCATATACATTTATAAGTTTAAAAAATTACTATTTCTTTTGATTTATTCGAGTATAATAATCAGTAATAATTAAAACTATTATTTTAAGCATATTTAGGACTTTTATTAGCTGTATGTTTATATTTATAAAAGAAAGTACCACTCAATTTTCTGATATCTAAAAAATTACTATGGTTGTGAGGCTAAAATTTTTCCTGGAGGTTCGTCTTACTGCCTAGATGTGCAATAAGGCAGGATTTGAAAATCTTCGCCCAAAAAGTAGTTGAACAACCTAAACGTAAAATTGTCTTAATCTGATATGTATCAGCAAAGGTACAAAGATTTTATAACAAATATATTTTAGCATATTACTGTTGTTATCTGTTCGTTTAACCTCACTTTTATACTACTATGGTTAATCGTATGATGACTAATTTTTTCCTCTCCAAGTTTAGTTAGGGTCTATCTTTAACGAGTTCATGGAGTTGCAAAGGGTTGGGACCACCATTATACGTCCCCTTCGAAGGAGGGCATAACTAAGGTTGTTTTTTACTCTTATTAAAAAATCTTAAGGGCACGTGGCTGGTCACTACATACAGGAGACCGACCCTTTTAAGCATATTGCGTTTCATATCTGTTTCGAGTGTAGGTTCCTATGAAAATATATTCAATTGTTATTTATTTTTTAAAAATGGTTTGTGACGATTATTTTTACATATTAAGTGATTATGGGTATAACCACTTCTACTGGTTTGCTATTGTAAATTTGACAGGAAGAAGTCAAGATCGGGCTTTAAATGATAACAAAGAGTAGCTGATAGTTGATAATTATTATAGCCAATCTCACCATAAACGCACATAAATTAATACAAAATGCAATATTCGCGACACAGCTAGTCTATTATAATTTGTTACTTGAATATATATATAGATATGGATTTCTTTTTTTCTTTATTTCTCACCCTTTACTGATTCTAAAACTCTATACATATTGTTCTCCATCTTCAAAAATAACATTTAGCAGTTATGAGCATATTTATCGCTGAAATTTCAATTTTTTTTTCTCTTTTTTATAATTATCCGCGTTTTTTTTTGGATAAAAAACACTATTAAATTATTTCTATAGCTTCAAAAATAACTGAGTAATTGAATTAAATCACGTATAATCGGCCGCCATTTTAAAACTAACCATCTGATATCAACATCTAGGTGTTAGGATCATCATTGCATAGACTAGTATTTTTGTGGGGAATTTAAAAAAAATTTGTCCAGTAGTTTCGGAGAAATGCTGCGGATGGCGGACAAACGGATTTTTTTTTAATCTTTATTCGGATTCTACGCATCTCCAAACATAAGCTCTCAAATTTTGAGCAGGGGTAATTTTTTTTTTGTCGATTCAAATGTTGATTATTGAAAATAATAAACCAAAACACCTCAACACAAATTAGCCTATTAACCTACCAACTGAAAATTGATATCCTATTATCCAATGGATGAGATTTCTTAATGAATTAGAAGGACCAAATTTTTATAAAAGAAATGTTAGCATAATTAGAATCTAAAAGCAGCTCCTTTTTTTCAATCTTGTAAAAAGAAAGCACAAGATACTATTTCCATTTCATTAGAGGATGGATATCTTAGATCACGTTAGGTTATAATTAAGAATTAGGTAGGAGAGGATATTGAAGGTTTGGGATGAGTAATGACAATCCTGTTGGATTTAGTTTAATCCGCAGTCAGCACAATTCATCTATGGCTTTCAAAAGTGACAACATGGTTGCATTAAATGGGAGCTGTAAGAGACAGGATTGAAAACTATCACAACATATTGTTTTGCTGAAATCTATCGCATCTTAACTAGTAATGTGTGTTAACATTTGATGGCAAACATTATCTGATAGGACTCAAATCTAATGCAACATCTCATCTCGTCAGGTGCATAAACATATGAGAGCAAACAACAGTTGATAGGACTGAATCTATTGCAACATCTTATCTTATCAGGTGGGTTAACATCTGATAGCAGACAACAGCTGATAATCACTCTGGAGCTCATGTGGACCCAACCTTTTATGGATTGACAATTAGAAGATGGGCTAAATTTTTAAAGTAGTATTGTGTGGCAAACCTCAATTGAAAACTGTTCCAAATTAAAACAGAACATGTATACTAATTTCCGCATTTGAATTAAATAAAATTACATGTAAAATTTATATTTTTGATGTTTATTGGTATCTACCTTGATTAGAAAATAGATAAATCTTTACCTTTCTGAGATGGATGTTTCTGCGGTGCTTCAATATGGTCCCAACCTACAGCCACACGATCTTGTCGATCCTTTTCAATTCCAAATTTACCACCAAAACCGCGCGAGTAATCTGATCAAATAAAACTACATACATGCTGTTTGTACATATACTATATACTATACCTATATTTACTATACTTGAATTATACTTTAAACATCTTTCATAAAAACATTTAATACTCTCTCTACAACTACTAAACACAAACATTGATGCAGCCAAAATAACAACATTTACTATCACTTATAGCTATATAAAAGGAAAATACAAGGCAGAACAATACTCAACGATGGCATTTTCAAGAATAAAATAAAAGAAGCCTACTACAGAGCTATGCCTACTACATGAACTAATACTAATGATATTCTACAAGCCTCCTAGTTCTTTTTGGAGCAGTACAAGCCTTACAGGTCATGGTTCATTACATCTAATCCTATACAGAATTCCCTCCCAGTTAACATTATGAGTATAGCATTCTTACATCAAAAATCTTTTATATTTAATTAACAATCACTGAATGTATACTGTAAAAATAAATGAATCACAAAAAATCTGTAAAAATAGATGAATAATAAATTGAGTTCTGTTAAAATCTATTCAAAAATTGTTTATTAGTCCCGTTTTAATTAGTGTTCTATTGTAGCATACATTAAGTTGCCAATATCATTGTATAGACAGGAGCAAACTTGCCAATATCCCTGTATAGACAGGAGCAAACTTGCCAATATCCCTGTATATACAGGAGCAAACTTGCAAATATCCCTGTATAGACAGGAGCAAACTTGCAAATATCCCTGTATAGACAGGAGCAAACTAGCAAATATCCCTGTATAGACAGGAGCAAACTTGCCAATATCCCTGTACAGACAGGAGCAAACTTTTATGTTCCTAAGGAGCCTCGTTTCTGCAGCTTGTATTTTGCTTTGCCGAAGTGGTCAAATGATTCAGAACACAGGAAGAAATGTGTTTACTCTTTCCTAGGTTTCTCATCACCTTTTCATCATCACACATTCAATTCTCAGCCACATTGACTCCTAGATATCGGAAATTATTAACATGTCCAATGGGCTTGCCTTAGATATTTATTATCCTTGCCATACTTAATATACTAACATTAGATGGCAAACAACTAACAAGAAATTAATTAAAAGTTCAATTCTGTTCTTCAAAAATGTTTTTTGTTTCTTTATTATGTAAAAAAGAAATAGCGAATGAGGTATTAAAAAGCTAATTATTTATGATTATACCAGTTTGAGACTCGTGCTTGTGCAACTTCTCGACATGGTCCCAGCCGACTGCTGACTTGTCCTGTCGATCAGCTTCCACGCCAAACTTACCTCCGAAGCCAGTTCTGTAATCTGTTTGCGAAGCGTGCTTCTGGCTTGCTTCCTTGTGTTCCCAACTTACCGCACTCTAAACCGAGACAGCTCTATTTTATCATATTGTCTAGTAATTCTATACAGTTATTATAAGTAATTAACTAAACAGATTTCATTGTGCCTGTCATCCTGAATTTTGAAAAGTTTAATGATATATATATATCGACAAGAATAGTTTAACTTCCTAGAAATACAGAATTGGTCAAACCTACATCATCTATCTGTTTAAAAAAAAAGTCAACAAATTAAATAAAAAGAGGAGGACTGATAAATAAGAAACTGCAGGACAGAAGCAAAAATCTAAACATTTTTGAACCTGAACCAATAAAATTTATATTGTAATCGTATATATTGTAATCACATCTGAATTCGTCATCGAAAAATAATATGAAAATCTACAAATAAGAAGATTGAATGATCAAATATATGTGTATCTCTAACGAAATCTGTGTCACCAAACTTACAGTCATAGTTATAGAAATTGCATAATTTTCTTCCTCGGAGATTACACTCACATTTGTCGATGCATTTTGTAGTGTAGGGTCATCACTCCCTACACCTAATTTTGTGAGAGGCCCACCATTTGGCTGACAGGTCTCACATACCCGGGGGAGAGGCTGTGAGTGAATCCCCATTTAATTACATTCTTATAAAAGTCCCACCGGGACTGGGATTCAAATTCACAACCTTTAGCATGAGAGACTAGCAGCAGATAATTATTAATTAACTGGACCAGATATTATTATTACAAGTTACTTTTTAAAATTGAAGTCAAGGTTTTATATAGAAGCCTCAAACTTGAAATGTTTTTACAAACACTGAATGTTTTTACAAAATAATTGTCAAGAGCAGATATAGTTTCTACAGAGCTAATCAATCATACCTTATCAATCCTATCAGTTTGCTAATCAATCATACCTTATCAATTCTGTCAGTTTGGACGCCAAATTTTCCTCCAAAGCCTGCACTGTAATCTTTCTGCGATGCATGTTTTTCTACTTTGGCAACATAATCATGACCAACAGCAGAAGAATCCATACTACAAAAATAAAATAAATAAAAAAAGATTTTATACATACGTATATATTGTACTATACCCAATTTTTATAATTATTGTATTTATTTATTATTTGATTATTGTGATGGCTGGCTAACAATATAAAAATATATACATAAATAAATATATAGCAATGATAAGAAATGATGTACTACAAGAGAAATATCATTTTATAACATTTTTATTCCAAGGAAACAAGGTTTGGTCTACATAAAAAATAACAATTTTAAGAAGAAGAATATAGAGATCAACAAGAGAGTATATGAGAAGTAATAACTATATATATATATTGTAATATACCCATCTTTTATAATTATTGTATTTATTTATTATTTGATTATTGTGATGGCAGGCTAACAATAAGTTAAAAAGTAAAATTTAAATAACAGCTCCAATTGGATGATTGTTTCCAAACATAGGCTACCCCTACCTATTAGGTTATAAAACATTAGCAGGTACAACCTTAGGTAATAGGCCAGGTAGAAAGGTTAGTAGTGGGCTTGAAAGGAGGAGCTGCTGCTGCCTCAACATGAATAATAATCTTTGTAAGCCTCCATATTGTATTATCTTTGTAAGTTATAGAATAATTAAAAATTATACATAAAACATTTGTGCCTGATTGTCAAGAACCCATAAATACCTTGAGAGTAAAATGAATAATAATGAAGTAAATATTGTGTGAATTGATTTTTCTTAAAAGAATATTTTTTTTAAACAAGTGTATGTATATATATATATAATATATATATATATATATATATATATATATATATATATATATATATATATATTTTTTTTTTTTTTTTTTTTTTTTTTTGCCTTTATATTTTTGTTTGTAATTTAAAAATTAAATTAAATTAAAAATAGTTTTGAAAAGAGGAAAATATTTTATTTGTTGGTTTACGTATGTAATACTATTTAATAGAGTAGGGATTAACCAGATAATATTGTCCCCACTGCCCTCAAGCCAGTACCTTTCAATCCAGCTAGCTGAAAGTACATATTTGTCACGCGCCTTCAACCAATTTCTCATTCAGGATGTCGTTTCGTTGCCTTCCTGAAGATCACCATCCTTCCATAGAGAGTAGCCTACCCTTCTTGCGGAAGCTGAGTTATAATCTGGACCACAGTTGAAGAATTCATGGACAAATAATTATAGTTGATCATTTTTTTCCCTCATTATATTCATTCATTTTTTTAATATTTTTTTTGTATACTTCCTTATAATACTAACCCACTAACCTAATTTCTTGATTATTTTTTAGTTTGTTAAATGTAGTTATAAATCAAATGATGTTTATTTTAGTTGTAAATTTTCTCGTTTTAAAGATTGAACTTCTATTTATTTTGTTTCTTTTCAATTTTATTTTTTCATTTAATATATTACCTATTTTATTTCATTTCAATTGCTCAAAGACCAGCTCGTTCTGACACAGGATCGAGTCTATGCTAGGCTAGCCCATCTTTTTTATGCTTTAACGTAACTCATCCCAACATCAAGACCACACCCTACTATAAAACATATCGTGACACAAGCCAATATTTGTATTTGCATATTAAACTAACAATAACAACTAAATAAGGAGCTTCATTATTGATTAAAGATCCCTATCCTATTAAAGATGGATAGGCAAAGTTTAGAGTCACAGCAGCATAAAGTCATGTTAGATGAATAAACAAACATATCTGGAAAATAAATGCTCCTGATAATAATATTAAAAAAGAAGAGAAAAATATCATCTCCTTACCGGTCTTTTTCAATGCCAAATTTTCCTCCATAACCGAAAGCCCCTTTTCCTTCTTCGAGTTGTTTCTTTTTCTGAATAGCATCTGCAGCAGCAACTTCCTCCCTCAGTTTATTCATACTATATTAAAAATAGAATATCTAATTAGACACTTTGCTATCAAAATGAGTAATCACAGTTTATGTGAAAATCTAAGAGACAAGAGCACCAGCACCAGCTAGTTTCATTCATTAATAACATTGTCAAATCCTCTATTACCTTCAAAACAGAAAGTTAAAAATACAAAATGTTCTCACTCGACTGTGAGCCTCCATCTCTCTTCCATCCGTACGATTTTATAGATAACACAAAGCTCTTTTTATTTCAGATAAATTAAAGCTTAAGAAAAGAACTAAATATGACAAGATATTAGACAGATAACACTTATTACTAGATACTAAAATCTTTCAATTATTCTTATATTAACTAAAAAATAGTTAATAGTACATCTCATTGCTGTTTTAAAAAAAAGTACTGATAAGAAAAATAATTCATTTTGAGATAATTAGTAAGTTAAATGAATAAAGAAGTAGCCTGGAATATGTAAATTAAGGCACATAGAAACCAGATAATAAATTGTAATAGGGCATTGGAAGAAATGAACTTACTCAATAGAACTGACAGTTCTTCCTGAACCACTGATGGTTTTTGAACCCCATCTTTGTTCTTCTTCTGAAACATCATTGATGAAATCTGGATCTGTTTCCCAATCATCATCAGGATTTGCAATAACTTCTAATTTGGCTCCTGCTGAAGATTTCCACATGTTGAAAATGACTAAATACCATCTATTAACCCTAAGGCAAGAATATAAGATAACTTGGAGGAAAATTAATAAACAGAGACTAATGAAAAAAATAAGAGAGTTTGTTGAGCGAGTTGGATTGGATAAAACTAGACAAAGGATATACACTGGAAACTTATCCCTCAACCTTATCAACAACCCGATCCGTTAACAGTACCGTAACCTCTCCGGATCAGTCATCTTCTCTTTTGACTCATTGTTTCCTTATAGTCCAATTTGAACCAGTCTTCTCCACTTTTTTTTATTTTTACTGATTCCTTTATGATAATCATACACAAAAGATTTTTGAGATAATCAATGAAAGATTCTTAGATATCTAACAAAAACTAAATTATTGTGTCTTGCCAAGGTAGGGTTTTTCTTTAGGGAGAGAGAAATTCAAAGTTTGAAAATAGGATTTTTTATTTCATTCTTATCAACTGCTGTATCTACTAACATTGATTTTTTTGTTACTTTAATAACGTCTTGCTTTTGATAAATCGTTATTTACAAAATACATGGATAAGATATTAGAATTTCTTGAATCTGATACAATTGATCCAGATACTTTTGTATTCTATATTTGTATCTGACAGTTTTGTTTTCGATAATTGTATTTATTTTGGATACTTGTATCTGATACTTTCGGTTTTAATACTTGTACCTGTTACTTTTATGTAGGATAGATGTACATGTTACTTTTATGTAGGATACATGTACCTGTTACTTTTATGTAGAATACATGTAACTGTTACTTTTATGTAGGATACTTCAATATTGGATAGTTGCATCTGATACTTTACTTTTCGATACTTGTAACTGATGCTTTCGTTTTCAATACTTGTATCTGATATTCATGTATTGATAATTGTAACTGATACTTTCGTTTTTTTAAATTTATTTTATTTGATACTTTAATATTCAATATTTGTATCTGATACTTTTGTATTATGAATTTGCACCTGATTCTTTTGTGTTATGAATTTGCACCAGATACTTTTGTATTATGAATTTGCACCTGATACTTTTGTATCAAGAAGTATACTCTGATGTGGATAAATCTTACCTAACACAAAGTTGGATCTCTCCAACCATTGGGCGAATCCACATTGATCTTACTGGTTTGAGTTTACTAAAAATATACATTATATTATCTAATTGTAGTAAAATACCTGTAATTGGTTCCTAAACCTCATAAGATACGATCATATCTAATAGCAGTAAGAAAAACCTAACAATTACTCGATGAAATAAATCCACATAGTTGTTAGATTGGGATGAATTGCCTTTACTTAAAAAACAATATTTCTTGCACTCTAACATTTATTTACAAAATGTATAATTCAAAGGATATAGCAACGGGATGAACACCAATCGCTCAACATCCATCAACTAACATGGAGGCGTACTATCTTATAGTTTTAGATAAATTAAAATGTCAATTGCTAATACTGCCTTTGCTAATTTACAACAAGAAGAAACACAAAATAATAAAACATTTTTAATAATTATGATATTTTTATTAATAATAAATAATAGAATTTAATTACAATTACAAGTATATTCAGAATGAATAATTTTATAAATAATAAATTTATAAAATACAATCATATAATCTGTTTATATAAACAATTCCTTTTAAAAATAAAATTATATACATTATTTATAACAAATTTATTACACAATAATTATATTTACATCAGTTCATCCATTTGAGAATGGGTATATTTTGCTAAGATCAGTTGACACTGTTTTTAATCACTTAATTCAATTAATATTAATCAAGTTGACTACTCTTCGGAACCTAGTCACTCATGAATGCTTAAATAAGTAAGAATTTTTCAATATATATCCTGTTTTTAGTCATCCAACGTCGGATTCGCATTTGGTTTAGATATTTTGATTATCTTCATGTAAATTTCCTTCTCTCAATGCATAAATACTCTTTATCAGCAATAAAGAATCCTTAACATCCATTAAGTACCCATAACATTTTGATTCCAATAAATCGTAGACTGCAGCTGCAGTTACAGTTCAAAGTTGCAGATGAAATTTCTAAAATAATTTTACTTTTAGATTAAATCAAAACACACATTATTTGCTTGGCATATAAAATAAAACTTTATATGTATACTAGATCATTTAGTACATGTAAAAACCAAATAAGATTTTTGAGTTACTCAGTAAAACATAAACTGGTACCGAGTGTTTCAGGAATCTCTCAATTTTAGAGAACTCGGTACATATAAAAGTTCATAACAGATTCGTTTATGTTCCAACTAAAAGCCAACGACAGGAGAAACATTAGGCAAATAGGAATAACAGGAGCAAGCAGTATCTGAGTCCTTTCTAGTATTTGCAAACCTGAAAAAAAAGAAAAAAAATTACTTCAAGAGAATTGTAAAAATTTTAATATGATCATTATAACTGCTTTTTGGTAAGTCAACTTGTATGGTTGATCATTGATTACTTAAGCCCATCACCTGGCAACCAGTTTGTTTGGATTTTTACACACACACAAATATATATAAAACCTATTTTTTGTTTTTATATAATTATGTAGTAGGATAAATAAATTACTATTTATTTATTGAATGTGGGTGTAATATACTTATTACACCCTCATTCAATTGATTATCAAAACTGTTAAGACTATAACTTAATAAAGTTGAGTGCTTATATGTTCTTTAGTAGTAAGCTAAAAGAAGAATTTTATCTTGATCTGAGTGTGATTATTTATTTAAATACCAATTAATTCAAAATAAACCATTTTATGGCAGGTTTACAGTGATTAATATTAGTGCAAATATAATATCCTTACTGCTGTATCCAAGGAAGGTGATATACGTGTAATAGGCAAATGAGATGAGCCACAGAGAATTGCCGAAAAACCTTGATATAAACCAGTCTTGGCTGATGAAAACTGCCAATAAAAAAATATATACATAAATAAATATATAGCAATGATAAGAAATGATGTACTACAAGAGAAATATCATTTTATAACATTTTTATTCCAAGGAAACAAGGTTTGGTCTACATAAAAAATAACAATTTTAAGAAGAAGAATATAGAGATCAACAAGAGAGTATATGAGAAGTAATAACAATATATATATATATTGTAATATACCCATCTTTAATAATTATGGTATTTTATTTATTATTTGATTATTGTGTTAGGCAGGCTAACTATAGGATAAAAACTGAAATTTAAATAACAGCTCCTGTTTGGTTGTTTGTTTACAAACATAGCATCCATTTTGGATGCTAAGAAAAAAGGTCTCTGGCAGGTAGGAGAGGGTAAAAAAGGTACCTGAAGATATACCTGGAGAGTCAGTCACTTTTGAGTGGGGAGCTGGGGAGGTAGGAGTTGCTGTCTGAACATGGAGAATAATTATAGTTAGCCTGCATATTGTTTGTATTATGTTTGTAAGTGATTATTATAATTAAAAAGTTAAATAATAAAAATGTGCCTGATTGTCAAGAACCCATACCATACCCTCAGAGTAAATGAATAATAATGAAGTAAATATTTGTGAAATGATTTTTTCTTAAAAGAATATATTTTTTAAAAATATTAATATTATAATATATATAATTGTTTGATCAGTTTCTTGACTGTTGATAATTTAAGTTTGTGTTGTTCTCAGGTTTCAGTCAATAAATAAACAATTTTATCTATCTATAATTTTATCAATATGTATAGATTTGTTTTTATTTTCAACATACCACAAAAAAAAAAAAAAAGTATGTTAAAAACACACATAGATATATAAGTACAGTATTAATTAATTGACAAAGCTGAACAGGATAAGTGTTAATTAAGGCAAAATAAAAATCTTTATTCATAGAAATCAAAAACATTATATAAAAATAAGATTAAAAAAATGGATGCATTAACTATACCATTGTAAAAAAACAGCTGAATGACGTGTAAAATAAGTAATGGGGGAAAAAAAGCATTCAGGTGAACATCAAAAGCATAACCCCATTCTACATCCTGCCCGATGGAAGGCTTTAACATGTAACGGTTACTAATAAACCTGAAAAACAAAGTGAATTTTAATTAATACAATGTTGATTCAATAGATAATTGTCACTGCAATAATGTTACTTACCATAGAAACGTAGACACACAAAGGCCAACGCTAATACAATCTACAAATAGTATATACAAGAGGAATCTTACAAATGCCATAACGCTTAAACCAAGAACTAAAGTAAAACCAACAGAAGCAACTGTAAAAAATATATTAGTTTAGTGTTATAATTTTTAATTTTAAAATGTTATATTGAATCAGAATATGAGATATAATCAGTATATTATAAACTATTAATAACACTTAATTGTTATATAGGTGTCGATCCACAACAACAACAACAAATAATCTTTATTCTAAATAAAACAAGTAATCTGGTTACTTTTATCTTTACAAAGTAAAATCCAATGAATGAATAAACTTTATGGAGAAATATCTTTAAATTTATAAAGCTGGGAGGCTCAGTAAGGTTGGCCATGCCGCAAGGATGCTAGAGGAAGAACTGTCCAGAAGAGCTTTGGAGACCACCCTTCACAATACTCGACGAACCGGTTGGTCAAGCCTACATTGGATTGATGTAGTTGGGGCGGTAGCTGAGCAGGTTAGCGCGCGTTGCCTAGCAACACAGGGACCGATTATTTGAAACCCAAAAAATTACGAGTTCGAGACTCAGTGCTGTGGGGGACTTTTATTTCAGCTTTTATCCCCCGCCCTCACCCCCTGGCCCGAGAAACCCCGTATAGCCTTCAAAGGCGAGGTAGGGGAGAACAAAGAAACAAAAGGATTGATGTAGAGGCAGCAGAGGCCAGAAGCAGGAGATCGGCACCACAGAATGGCAGTGGCTCATTGAGGAGGCCAAGGCCCACCCACGGTTGTAGTGCGACGGAGATAGATACATAAATATAATCCAATAAAATGAAATGAAACATTTCTACTATCATTTGAAATAGTACTCTGTGTTAAAGATTGGTTGTCACATTTATAAAAGTGTGCAGTACATAATAAGATAGTATTTTGTGCTTGAAAATACCTCAAATTTTACAGTTTATCACTTATCAACACAACATAAGTTTGAGCTGAGTTGAGGAATCATACACAGAAGGAATAATTTAAAACTACATACACATCAGAAAAGATTATAGACACAATAAGAAATTCAAGAAAAGTGGACCACTGGTCTTCTACCTCTGAGGACCAAAGGATTTTTCTAATAAAAAACAAGCTGTCTTCACTTTATTGGAAATTACTACAAAAAAATTAAAAAATGTTAACTTTTATATTCTTATATACTGACACATTCCTTTGAGGTCCTTAAGAAAAAAGAAAAAAATTCAACTAGGCAATTTAGAATTTCACTAGGTCGAGCCACATTCATCATGATTGTAATCCAAGAATACATACATTACAAGCATTTTCCAAACACCCTCCAACCAGTTTCTTTTCTCCTATACCTCTCATATATATATATATATATATATATATATATATATAATATTTGCAAAATTTTAAACTTTTAGGGATAAACAATAAATATTAAATAGAAAACCCACAAGAAATGTTGTGAGATTAAAAAAATGAAGCACAATTTATTTACCTAAGTTAAAACATTGACAACAACAATATCTAAATAATAATATATCAACAAAATATATACTTACTGAATAACCAAACAATAAGAAGAACGAAAAATGCAGGGTCGTCTCTAGCAAACTGAGATTTCATCTCTAAAAATTGCTATTCATTAGTTATAAAAAAAAGTAAATAAAAATCATCATGAAACACATAATCATAAAAAATTTACGTTTCCGGTATTGAAAATTTCTGTAAACTTTTTGGGGAGATATAAAAAGGTACATCATTTGCCAAAAAGCAAATTCAAAATCCATCTGGTCAAATTTTAAGAACCTCCGAAGGTACCTATACCTCTTCACTGCAGCAGACATACAATTGTGCCTAAAATGTCAACAATTAATTAATTAAACATATCACTTTCAAAATCTAACATAACTAAATTATAATAAGAAATAAGTTACCTACCTATATGTGATTGGAGTAGGAAGAATGAAGGATGAAGCTAAAGATTCTTTGCTCAAGGTCCTTGTTTTACTACCACTCGCCATAATAAAATTATAAATAAGTCAACCTGATAACATTATCCACTAGAAATTAAAATGAATGGCTAATTTGGATAATATACAAGATAACTTGTAAGGTGAAGATATACTGTACAGGTGTAACCAGAGTATCAACTCCTTGAAGGTTAGTAAACATGACATTACAGCAAGGCAGCCAACGCTCCTTCAAACCATTTCCAAATATGTATATACCCTCCTAATTACAATAAATTAATTTCATTTTTTCATTTGAGTTTCTTAAAAGTTAAAATTGTTTGTTTCTATTATTCTATTTTAATTTAAAATATAATTCACTTTTTACTTAGTCTCTTAAAAAATAGTTATTAAATCGAGTTGTTATATTAAAAAAATTGTCAAAAGTATACATTTAGTCCAATAATTTTATTTTCAGGAAAATGGTAAACAATTTTGATTAATTTTTTTTTCTTTTTTTTTTTTTTGTGGGGGATCTTCGGCAGCGAGTCTGTTGGGCTTCATTTCATATTCCTTTCTGACCTCTTAATCTCTTTTCCGAATAAACCCCTAAATATAAGATCCCTTTGCCAAGGCTGTCAGTGAATATCATACCCTCCCCTCACACTTAAATTTTTCCTTTCACTAAGGATCTGTTTTAACACTTTTAATCACCCTCCTTTGGTTGTGCTATTTATCCGTTACTCAAGTTTAATAGTTAATTTTTCAAGACATCACGAGTCAAGAGAGGATATATAACAATTAATAGAAATATATATATAATATATTTCTAAATATATATATAATAATATAATATAATCAAAGTAGTATAAAATGATATTATGCATGTACTTAACCTCACATGCCTTAGAAATCTGGCAAACATGCGGAGCTATATTTTCTCATTCCAACATTTACAAGACATGAAATTAAAGAATTGGATCTTCCTTCCAACATAACTTCCGAATTTCAATGTCACTTGGCAATAGAAAACCCAAGACATGGGTGAAAATTTAGTAAACTTACCCAAGATCTGTGATCAATCGAATTGGACCATGTGCAGAAAAGCAATTAGGATCACCCTGAAAGAGGACTTGGGAAGGGACATATATTTGTTGTTTTAGGTAAATATCAAAAAACCAAGGATGCCTAGAGGGGGAGTTTGTTTTTCTAAATAACCAAGTCTTGAATACTATGTGTATTTTTGAGCTGTCATTCAGAATAGTCTAAGGAGACATAAATGCTTAATTTAATTTTCAATCCCTGTTTATTTGAACTAATTGACCATTACACATTATTATTACTAGTAGGAGATGAATATGACTATAAAACATATATAAATATAATATGACTATAAAACCATTTTAATAATCATCAAGTTCTTTCCTGTTTCAACCATTCTTAGGCAATTTGGCACCATCATTAAGGTCTTCCCTGTTCTCAACCATTCTTAGGCAACTTGGCACCATCATTAAAAAGTAGAAACAATTATTGAACTTTTCAGGTTGATTTAGAATAATTACTGATCCATCTATATAATATACCTTACGTAAATATCTTTTTAGTGATCTATAGGAATTTTTTTTTCGCTATGAGAAACATCCCTGTTTGACCAATATTTAAGCCATTTATTTCGTAAGTTACCTAAGTCCATTTATACTGAAACTGAGATTTTTTGTTGTTGTTTATGTTCATTAATTAAACATACTGAATATTCAACTAATGCAGTTATTCTGAAACTGAGGTTAACTTATTAAATATTAATTACTTAAAATTATCTTAGTCACTACCTCTGGACATTATTAATAATAAATTTCTTAATTTAAGTATAAATGGACTTTTTACACTTCCAAAATAATCAAATCATTTGTTTTCATTGGATTTCCTTTTATTACTTACCTTACATGTAATAAAGTATATTTCCAAAATATTTCTTATATCTAATTTAATATGAACTTGTATTTCTCTAATTTGCAATTGTTTCAAGGAACTTTGTAAGCTTTTCATATAATTAAGAATTACATAATGAATAGCAAAAAAAGATACATTTACCTTAAACTTTACGTGTTAAAAAGTTATGAGACAGGGATAAGTTTAGATATCACATCATATATTTTTTTTTTTTAAGTTATATCACTTTATTAGGTGTTTTTAACATCATAAAAATGTACTACAATTATTTTTACACAACTTATTCACTTATTTTATTGTCACTTGACTACAAACAAATGTTTAATAATCACTAAATTTTCCAATCTATAGACCTGTCTTTAATTTTCACGCTTCTGAAACAAAAATTAAGGGGAAAGAAATAAAATTAAGGCAATGACTGATCAGTCGTTGTAATAGTAAAATAGTTAAAAGTTCCTTGGCCCTCAACAAGGCCATTATTTGGAAGGAATCTCTGCCTTTTAATGATATCATAAATATTGTTATCTGTTTAAAGTCACTATGATTATTTCAAAATCTAAAATCCTAATAAAATCTTTACAAAAACCTTTTTATTGGAAAAAGGCATAATTTGACTCATGAGATGGTGGCAAATATACAAGCATTAATATGCAGTAACTCAAAGTGAAAATAGATAAACATTGAAACTTATAAAATAGTAGAAGGTAGGAAACCAGAGGATGTAAGGATTGTAGATAAAGAGAATCAATTCATTTTGAGGCTGGCAGCAAAGATTATTGAATGATTTTCATCGTATGTATATATATATATATATATATATTTTTTTTTTTATTATTTTTTTTTTTCATATTCCTACAATTAACAATAATGATGAAGTGTAATAAATTATTTTTTAAATATAATAATCATAAACTTACCTCATTAACGCTGTTATGGTAAAAGCATGCTGAGAATTTATAAGCTTTTTGGCATTGGTTTTGTGAATCTGTAATCCAAACTACATTGTAATATCCAACATTAATATATCTTATTTAACCAAACAAACAAACCCTATCAATTTTTATTTTACATAACTCCAATAACTAAATAGTACTTTGTAAGAATAAAAACTTTAATAAATCTGTTTTACACAGTTTTAATAATCCATGGCATATAAATAACCACATACCTTCTTTAAGGCACTTATCCCTAAAAGATTTTAAAGAAGATTTAAATTAGAATCAGGCATTGAATCAAGAAATCTGTCCACTCTTTCTCTGTGAAAAGCACCACGTTTATCTATCTTAAAAAAAAATTAAACACTGATTGTAAAATAATAAATATATATTGAAACTACAATAGCATCTTCTAAAAGAGGTCTTTACCATCTGATATCTCTGCAACAGGCAAAGTAGAAAACATTTAGCTTCCATGTTTCCATTATCAATCCTTCCAAACAAAGGCAGTATGTCAACTAATTTTTAAACAACAAACATATCATTTATTGATTAAACACAAATTAATGGATAAGTTAATTTGAAGTAATTATTCTTGTCATACATAAATTATTTGGAGTTCATCATATATCCTAATTTTAAACCAAAAGCAACCTGAAAGGTTTTGTATATCCATGATGCTAAGCACCGAGTTATATATTTGTTGATGCCTACCTACTGGAATTAATACTATCACAGAAATATTTCTCTTTAAATTGACATGCTACACCTTTTTGAGAAGGTATTGAGTTTATATTGAAAAAAGAAATATTTAACACCCTCAATTAATAGAGTAATTAGAAACAAATTTTACTTTTAGAAGGTCTTAAGTGTTCCCCAACTTACCCAATGAAGTGTTGTAAATATTAGAACAATACTTTGATGATTCCATAAACTTGGTTTTGAATGAAGAAGCCTTTTGAGAATAATTACTGGATTGTGCCTAAGGAAGAGCAATCTTACAATTTCTAATCGAAAAACATTCTTTAGTATGCTTAAATTCCTAAGGAAGTTGTATACAAGAAAAACTTACATTTATAAAAACGCCTAAATGATAAGAATAAGAAAACAAAAAAAATGAAAATATTATAGAGTTGGAGAGACCTTGCCAGCCATAAACTTTACCTTTTCCTAAGACAATCATGTTTATGAAACACACTTTCCATATACAGGGTCTCTATTCAGATTTCATAATCCTGTATTATCAATTTCCGTTTCATCACACCCGATACCATCACGGAAACAGAGAATTTCAAAAAGGAATAGGAAATGTTTTAGTTACGTTGTTCTGTTTGATTTCACATAAAAGGTTGCAGATTTTTTTTTCAACCGAAATTCGTAATTTCGAACCAAACTTCCGAGAAAGCAGTTTTCCTTATATTTTGAAAATTTCCTAATTTAATATAAACATAAGATTATCACATTTTGTTTTTTAGAATAATTTTAATTTTGCTTCATTTTAATTATATTAATATAGTATATGAATTCATTGTTTTGTTCATCACTATTAAATATTCTTACTTTCATTTTCGTGAATATTTTCATCATAATAAATGTAGTTAGTTTAATTTGATTTTTTACTTTCACTTACTATATATAGTAAGGGAGGGAAAGTATTGCGATCGTGAAAATTTTCGAATTCCAGTTTTCGACGGAAATACACGTATTAGTGTCTTCTGAGTCCAAATGACTAAATCCCGAAAAAAGGCCTGTATGTCTGTGTGATAAGTCTAGCGCAAAAACCATTAGTCGTACGGAACTGAAATTTCATATTATGACTACTATACCCCGAGATGTTATGGCAACTTTTTCACTAAAATCGGCTGACCGGAAGTCCTACTTTATCCCATGCATTTAGCACCTTTTTACGATTTTCTCAAAAACGGCTCTAAAGGATTTTGATTAAACTCATATATATCATATCATACATTTTTTATATTTATAAATTGTACTTATGTTAAAAATAAAAAAATATTATATTTATTTATCGTATGAACACCCCCCCCTCCTTCAGTGGTTGTCCCGCTTAGCCCATCTAAAAATCTGGTCACCTTATTATCTCTACATGTATTTAAAAATTCTCAAATTATTTTAACAACGGAGGTAAGTGAAAGTTGTGTGTTGCGCGCACCAGATTTTTTAAAAAATATTAACTTTAATTGATATCAGCTTATTTTATCGAATGTATGCTATTTATTATGTTATTTTACAGCATACGTTATTATTTTTTTAAAATTATAATTGTACTTACTCAGGTTCCCAAGGTAAGGTCCCATATCTGGGGAAAAACTATAAATTATAAAATGTTTAATATAAATTAGTCAATTACTGATGCACATTTCAGTGTTTGGGAATTTCGACCACATATCAATCATAGGCAAATAACAATGGTTACTTGGGGTTTTAGTAGCCTTTCCTGACATTGTTTCTTCATGTCTTAAGTAGTGGTAAGGATATCCTAAGTTGCGCCCCTGCTAAGTTGGTTCCTGCGAATCTTTTTAGGATACTTTTCGTTTTTGCAATAGCCGTTACAATGTGGTAGACCCAATTGCTGCCCTATTGCGCTTTATATTTACCTTTCTATGAAAGCAATTTATCATCTTCTGGATTAGCTTTATTATTTATTATTTGATGATGCGTGCTTTCAGAAGTTTGAATGTTTGAAATTTGAATTTTTGAAAATTTAAATGTAAGCGTTCTCGTATCTGACCATTCTTCAGTTTTCTTGGAAGAGCTACAACCGATCGTTGCCCAAAACAGAGGACTGTAATTTTTGACCTGACTGAATTCTTCTTTTCTTTTGCGATTATTTATTATCTAAGCTTTCCGTCAGGCATCCGGTGCTCTCGAAGACCATTTACTTGTTGTGACTAACTAAACTTCTAAGGCTTGTAACCAAACCTTTCGAAAACAAGGAGGCGGGGAGGTGATAGTCATATACACTGATTTGAATATTGGATCCTGCGGCCACAATGTTGTCTTCTTTCTTCGGGAGTAGCAGTACAGATAATTGTATTTACTGTCATTTTTCAAACATTCGGTACCTGCAGAGCGACAGGCAGTAATGTCGGATTAGCATGTGAAACTTTTTTTTATAGAACCAGGGACCGTGATGGCCGAGTGCCTTACAACATTACCTTTGCAATGTTGGCAAAAGCTCGTGTAAGGTTACAGACAATAAGAGGAATATTTATTACATCGTATTTGTTTGAAAAATTCTTTCACTTGGCTTTGAGAAATTGCAGCGGATCAGATACAAGTCATTTTATCAATTTTTGATACAAGTCATCTGTTGTTATCTTCACTATCTCTTTGGCTACATCTAACTGAGTAATCTGGGAGTTCATGTTTAATTCACATGAGCATTCTTAATATAAAAAGATCGTATACCATACATAGTGTATTAAAACACATTTTTAAACTTTACCGTTTAATTTTGATTATATTTTCGTTTCTAATAGCTTTATTTACGTACATGGGTATGTCATTCCGTCAATATTTAGAAATTATGTTTTTTAAAACTATACTCAATTGTTAGATTTAGCAATAATTCTCTGACTTGTTTGGTGGACTGTAATTAAAATCTCTCTTTTCTATATTTATTTTTTTTAAATGATCAAATCGATATATCTCAGCTAATAATAATAAATGAAAGTATCTGAAAATTTATGCTTGAAAAATTGCATTCTAATTATGGTAGCGAAATTCTAAATAATTTAATTTAGCACTTTTAATTTATGACGTCTCATAATTAAGAAACCCTTATATCCTATCACGAAGAAAACTGAGAGCTACTACTACAATCCAACCAAACCCAAAAATAGAAAAAGAAAAAAAAAAAAAGAAAAAAGTGAAGTAGTTAGCATTACAAGGAGGTCGTTTTAAGCCAACCAACATCGATCATTAACAAATATCGATTGCTGCTATTGCTGTTTTGGAGGTTCTAGTTCTCTTGGTTATAAGCAGCTGGTTCCCTTCGATTCCTCCAGCTTGGTTGATCGTTGTGGAGTATGTAAAATAGACATTGAACCTTCTTGTTCATTATCTTCTCTCAGCTTGGAGGAGATGATTGAAATAACTGCCAAATTGCTCGGAGGCACTGTTTATGCGCCTGGTGAAAACATCGTCTGCTGTATCACCTTTCATAATAAAAATGAAGCATCTGATAAGAAACAAAAAGAAACTTTGGCTTGGGCTAGCGCACAGATTGACTGTGTCTGTTCTACCAATTCCAAATACCCTGTGTTCCCAAAGGAGGGTCCTAATTCCAATCAGGACCCTACATCATCCGTGGATACCTGCTTAAGACCACACAAGAGTAATGAAAGAGGTCATATTGCGTTATCTACCAAACCAAAAATCATTTTTTGTGATCTCCAATTACTGCCAGGGACATCGAAATCTTTCATATATACAGAAGCACTTCCTCCTGAAGCACCACCCCATTATTTAGGAAAACTGGTGAGATATACTTACAAAATAACTTTTGGAACACAACGTGTAAATTGTCCTATCAAATTGTTGAGGGTGCCCCTAAGAGTGTTGGCCATTGCTGGTATGGCAGATTGTAATATCGGTGAAGATAGTGAAGATCTGTCTCCGAACAACCCCTTCTTGGAGCCGCATAAGAAGGAACACGAATTGGGACCAGCTCTCCAAATAGTGCAGAATATCACAGCCAGGCGAAGCCCTAACTACTACAACATCACAAATACGAGGGGTAAAGTTGGAAGGTTTTGTTTGTTTAAACAAGCTTATCGATTGGGAGAAGATGTTGTTGGAACTTTTGACTTTTCCAAGTCTACCGTACCTTGCTTACAGTTGACTGTCACTTTACAGAGTGAAGAAAAGATTTCTGGGGATTACAAGCCTCATTTCAAACAGGATACAGCAGTGATTTCCTACAGTAAGCACCATGAAATATGTCTTCATATGGATTATTGCCAGTTAAACCTTCCAATACCTTTGCATGCTACACCAGCTTTCAATACAGAATTAATCACTTTGAGCTGGAAGTTACATTTCGAATTTGTTACTGGTTATCCTGGTTCCACTGATATTGTTCTGGCAGACGACACTTGGCAAGCACCAGAATCAGTGATGATTGAAACAATGGTTTGGGACTTGCCAATTCAGATTTATCCAACAATACCTACTCCAGAACGGACTCATCCCCAATACAGTATTGTTTTTTGATTAAATATATTTTATATTAAACCTAATTTTATTTTAATAAATAAATTTCTAATTTGAACTTGGCTGTTTTGATAATAATACTTTTGTTGTGAATTATTGTGCTCACTCATTCATTGATATCAAGGATTTTTTTTTTACTTGTCCTTTTATGATTATCCATAAAATCTCCCAGTATGAGCCTTAGCCTAATTAGCGACATAAGAATGAGCTGTTTTGTTACTTATTGTTCTTTCTGTAGTTGGAGCCTTTTCTTTTGGAATTATTTCTCATTATTATTGATTCAATATATCAATGCAGTACCTCATGAAATAATTATTCAATCAAATAGAATATTTTATTGCGATCAGCTAAGTCCCCATACAATAAATGAATACACAAAATAGTTATAGTTTGACTTCTGAATTTTCTTAATTTAGCTATAAGAATTAATTTTTATGGAAGCAAGAATGACATGAGAGGTTTTAAAGAAAGGCTTGTATCTTGTCCATGAGGTAATCTTAATAACTTTGGAATAATTAAATTAAAGGAATTGTGGATGTAATTAGTTGACCGTTGAGAATTACTGGAAGGAATTAGTCGGGGTGGCGGTCATTAAATGAAACAACTAAATAGTTTCAACTATTTTATTGTTTGCCAACGTTTCGACCCCCTTTGTGGGTCATCATCAGGGCGCATGGTGGGAGAATGGAAACGTTGGCAAACAATAAAATAGTTGAAACTATTTAGTTGTTTCATTTAATGACCGCCACCGGACTAATTCCTTCCAGTAAATTAAAGGAAGTTTTAGCAATTACCAACACGAAGCTAACACTTTAACAGGTCACATTAATGTAAAAGTCTTAATAAAATTTTGTTGTTTAGAACAAATATCTTTCTGCATTTTTATACTTCTTGTAGAGTATGCTTGCAATATAAATAAGTTAACCCTTTAGCGTCCGACTACTGCGGAGGTAGAGCTGGCTTGCTGGACCGGCTGGTAGTGAAGGCAAATGTGCCCGTTGGACCAACTTTTAGAATAAAGAAAGAAGAAGTATTTTAGCCAGAATAAGGAAGAGCTTGAAGGCTGAAATTGGCAATTAACAATATGGAATTGTTAAGTATAATAATGAGTAATAAGTTTAAGCCCTATTCATCACTTTGCATTACAGATTTGTATATAAGAAAATATTTTTCCTAAAAGTTTTAGTTTTCCAATGGTATATTATACACCTGTGTTACTGTTCTTATATTAAAAAACCCAAAATTACGTTAATAACAATATCTGCTCTTTTCTATTTTAGTTGGTTATCAAATCCTTTCAACTTTTATATTTGGTTGTTTTTTTATCAATCATAATGAGATGGTATGGTTAATTTTTTTGAATAAACAAAATTTAAGGTACTTTAAAGGAAGAAACTTTTAAATATCGGCATTTTAACCTTGTCAGACTATTTCAATCAGAATGAAGCCTACATGATATTAAAGCTCAATAACTTTTACATTAATATAGCAAGTTTAACCAAAATCATTAAGTCGTTTTTGATAAAATTGTAAAACGGTGCAAAATTCATGGAATGAAGTAGCTCTTCCGGTCAGCCGATGTTGGTGAAACATCTCAGTCCTATAGTTGTATTAAATATAAAATTAATTTCAGTTTCATGCCAACCCCACACATACTTATAATACATTAGTTATTCTTTTTTAACAACCAAAATATTCACTATAAATAATTTATATGAAAGAACGTTTGCCAGATCAGTTAGTCTATATATATATATATAAAATATTGGGCATGCGTAAGTAAGAATTGGTCATAGGCAGCCTTTATATAAAAATAATTTATTTGTTACATTTAACTTGATGTGTCGGCTAAAATATGGATGTATATAGAACACAGATCTATGTTGGCTTTGTTACACACATAATTATTGATTGAACATAACTGTGTCCATTTCAATATAAAATTTTAAAATTTATTCAAGTAGGAAACTTCCGTGATGTCACACCAGATTTCGTTATGAAGTTCAAATCCATTTTTTAGATATTTGTTTATTCAAGAAAAGAAAGATAAATAACAGGCAAGTTATATGAACAGCATTAGAAAAATATGATAAAAACTTATATTTACAAAAAATGTTTATGAGTTATAATGGTCAGATTGAAGGAAATGTATTTACAGAGATATTTACAATTTCAAAAAAAAAACATATATATAAGATTGCATTAAGAAGTAACTTGAGAAGGAGGAAGTTGTTCCTATTCAGTAGGCACTAGGTCTCCCGAAGAAGGAGGAACTTGTTCCTCTTCAGTAGGCACTAGGTCTCCCGAAGAACAAACCGAAAACCCGGGAATGGAAGGCTCAACTAAATTCATGATGAGCCTCTCGTGTTGAACGTTAGAACGGTCGACGTAGAGCCTCACAACAACACGATCAAACGCGTGGAAAACAATATCCCCTGCTCGCTGCGTGTGATCCTGAAACAAAAAAGTATTCATTCATATTGCAACTTTCATTGTCTTTATTTATTCACTTTAGAATTTCATCAGTGCCAAGTCTACAAGTCTTACCATGTCCCTATACTCTGTATACATACAGTTGCCAAACATGTCCCTATACCCTGTATACATACAGTAGCCAAACATGTCCCTATACCCTGTATACATACAGTAGCCAAACATGTCCCTATACCCTGTATACATACAGTAGCCAAACATAGAGCGTACCTATAATTTTTTGTAAGGGTACCAATAAAATTTATATCATGTTTGCCTACTGTATTTATTGCTAACATACAAGGATCAGCATCTTTAAAAAAAACAAAAACATTGTCTTAGATTTAAATAAGGAAGTTATTAAATGTGTCGAGTTTGGTTACTTATCCTGGTTCCCTTACTTAGCACACACGTTATGCAGTAATAAATACTTGTTTAATGAATATTCAATTAATAAATAAGGTAAAAGATAAAAGGACTGACATCGTTGTTGAAAAGAAACGGGCTGGGGTTGTTCTTGTCCTTTGATGAGAGGAGGAGGGTGCCCTCGAGCCCGTACTTGGGGATCAGCACTTGAAGCGCGTTCTTCCTCACGAAGAGGACGTAGCCTTCCTCGTTCTCTATTCTGTCTCGGAAGAACAGCTGCAACACAAACCATAATTATTTTACTATCGTTAGTTGTTGAAATGTAATCTAATATTGTAATGCAGACCAGTGATTCTGAGGATAAGGCATATAAACCTCGAAACGTTAATTGTAATATTGATGAATAAATAAACATTATTAAAAAGGAGAAATTGTTCCCATTATTTTATTTGACCATAATTATAATTGTCCCGGCAGCTCGTTCAATTCAATACTATCATCGTTTTGTTACTTTGAATTGATGTATATTTGCCTCTCTTCTCCAGCTCAAAAGAGAGCTATCGCCCAAAACTCAAAAGTATTAAACAACAAATTTGCAAAAAATGATACCACAAAGATAGTCTCGTTAAAACATTCATTAAAATCTTATTCGAGCTATTGGCGATGGCACAATATTCATCAGTAACTATACAAAATTAATTGATTTAAAAAAAAAAAAATTGACCGACTGGTGTGACACATTTGGGACAATGTGTAGACACAAAGCAGTAAAAGAGGTCTTGATTATGTAAATAAGTACAGATGAATATGTACAGAACACTGTCGGTACGGTACAGTAAAATAGGCTGAAGGCCATATGTACAGAACACTCGGTCGGTACGGAACAGTAAAATAGGCTGAAGGCTATTCCCTTGAACTGAGGATAAGAGTAATCAATCATAAATAATGAAGTTACGTGAGTGTGCAAGGCGACGGAAGCCCTTCCAGCGTACTGGGCCATTCTCTTCCTGTAGTTCAAGTTTTGACAGAGTTTATCTGTCTTCCTCTTATCCATGAGATCTGGGTAAGTTGCGTCAGCACCGATACAAGCTGCTAGGAGCCTGTGCACGATGACATCAGAGTACCTACGTCATCACAATTATTTATACATTAAATTAAAGCAGAGAAGCTACAAACAATAAACTTATTGAATAGTTAAGCGTAGGTATATAACAAAGGATGAGAAGGTTCGGGTTATAATTCAGGAAAATAATTCATTCATTCATTGGTTAATATCAAAAGATAATATACGAAGCTACTTTATTGTGAACCCGTTTTAAGTCTACATAGTCTTCAACAGGGCTAAAAAGAAACAAGATACAATAATTATACAATAAAAATAAGGGTTTGTGTATAGATAATACATAAATAAATATTACCATGAAAAATTAAAATATAAACAATTGAAAAAAGTTGTCGGTCGAATGTAAGGATCATTAATATGAACTAATTAATTAAAATGAATTGTTAAGAGTAATAATATATACACAAACCATAATAAACAATATAGTAACTAAAAGTAATAATATATATACAAACCATAATAAACAATATAGAAACTAAAAGTAATAATATAAAGGGTGCTCACATTTAACAAAAGATTTCAATTAAAAAAAACACAAGTCAAGAGAAATAACCAACCATTGAAGTCAACTTTGTCTTCAATTTCATTATTTTTCTCTATTTTTTTTTTTTAAACATAAAGTATGTATGATAGGTTTGTGTATGAAATAACACATTGGGAAAATGGGTCTAAACGGTTGTGCTACCTGTGCGGCACTCTTTTGTTGAAATTTTTTATAACTGTTTTGCATAAATTTGCTGTATTTTGTTGAAGCAGGTTAAATTTCCTCCTTTAACAGGCATGCTTATGGGCATAGACCTTTGACTACCGATAACCACAAAAAAAACCCATAATGTTAAATAATATGATCCAAGAGGTCAATTTCCATCAGCAAAATGAGAGAGTATACAGCCGGGAATTGTCACATGGAGTAATTGAATTTTTTCACGGGCTGTTTGGACAAATTGTTGTGAAACCACACGTCAATATCTTCCAATTTAGCTAGAAGGAAATGAATAATCGTGTCACAATATCAAGTACCAGAAACAATTATCATGTCACAATATCAAGCACCAGAAACAATTATCATGTCACAATATCAGAGAGCTTCTTGAAATTTGCTGTTTTGTCCATTACGCCAGGTTGATGTTCCTGGAGTTTTAATAACACTCTAAACAGTAGAGCTTCGATATTGACACTTAAAAGACGTTATTTTCGGACGAGTGTGTTCACATCACATCACCAAGGGATCTGTCTTCATTAATTTATAATCACACGCTTCAGAGTGACCCAAGTTGAAGAACTATTAATTGCGACCATATTTCTTACAAAATTTTTAAACTGTGGCTGCAAGTCTTTCATAATATTTAAAATATTGTTAAACAATTAAAACTTATTTTTAATAACCCTAAACAATCAGATGTTAAATTGGAAAAACTTTTGAAAAGCAAAGTAGAATGAGATTTACATTTAATTTAAATGTTATATTAATTTTGAGACAGTGTTTAGAAACTAAAAGTAATAATATAGCATAAACTATAAATAATAATATAAACACAAATTATAAGTAGTAATATAGTCACAAACTATATTTAATAATAAACACAAATTATAAGTAATTATATAGTCACAAACTATAATTAATAATATAAACAAATTATAGAGAATATAGACAATAATTCTGAAAAAGATATTTTAAGGTGAATTATTAATTTATTATTGTTTAATGAGATATTAAAATGTAATTGTTTAATTAAATTTGTTGGTAAGCAAATTAAAGGAATCTTTTAGCTATTTTATAATTGTCTAGTTTTGGTTCTAGACTGATAGAAATCAATCTTTTTCCATGACAAGGAACTAACACATAGAAAAAGATGAAGTGAAACAAGGAACTGTCGCATAGAAAAAGATGAAATGAAACAAGGAACTGTGGCAAGGGTGGAGGATTAATTAAAATCCAAGGAATGGTTTAGGATCAAAGCATATTCTGATAGTTAAAGAACATGTTATTTTCTTATTTGTACAACAGCTTGGTGAATCTATTTTATGATTCATTGAGTGCAATGTGAACCATCTGATATCTCTCAACAATGAATGATAATAACTAACCTCCTGATCGGGGAAGTAAAGTGTGTGTACAGCGGCGCGGCGAGCCCATAATGGAAGAACTCTGACCTCTGGGTCGTGCCGCTGACGAAGTAAACTGCTTGTAGCATGCAGCGAGTGGCCAAGATACGCAGCATCACGTTGAAGTAGCTGTCATTAGCTTTCACTGCTTTATCCAGGCTCTCCGAGAGTTTCTTGCTGTTGGAGATGTCTATTTCGAAACCCTGAAAACACAATCTTAACTCTTAACAATCTGAACTATGAATCAATTAGTATTAAGCTAAAAAACTGTTAAATCAAGTTATTTAACAAATCATGAGGGTCTATTAGAATTTTATATAAATAGTAACTAGGATATATTATATATATAATATTATATAAATATATAATATATATATATATATAATATATCATAATATATATAACAAATTAAATGGAATAGCTATCAGAATACCTAAGCTGGCAAGGTCTTAATATGTAATTATATGAGCCATTATAGAACAGTCCTCAAGGTGATGCACTTAATCCAAAGATTATTGAATGTTGACTATTTAAAAAAAACAAGTGTTTATTGGTTCACATATAATTAAATGAAGATATCAGCACCATAATGAAGTTTTAATTGTAGTGAAATATTGGTAATAATAAAATACAATAACCTGGTGGTGAGCAGCTTTGACAAGAGGATCAAAGTTGGGCGGAGGGGGTTCTGGGTGGCGTCGAAGAAGTGCCACTTCTGGGAATTCTTCCAATATCTTCTCTGCGGTCGACACGTTAGCAAGGAGCATGAACTCTTCAACCATAGAATTGGTTTCTCGCATCTTCTTTGAAACTACTTCTAGCGGCTCGTGGGTTTCAGAATCAACTCGAAACCTGAATTACAAGGAAGATTATATCCTTCATATCAGATTTACATTAACACATTTCATGGAAATTATTTCAAGGGTAAGGAGGGAGATTAAACCAGTATACCTTCATTTTTTTTAATTTTAACATCTTAGTGAACACATACAGTATACAGTAGCTCCGAGACTTAGATGAAAGATTAAAATCTGGAGAAAGGTAAAATGGTTTATTACAAGTCACACATAGTTCTCACCACTCTGACAATTTGGGATAGCCTCACAGAAAACTACATCTTTTAGTACTCATGAGGCCATTTCACTACATCTCTGTAACCATTTCATGCACAATGAAGCCATACGTGAGGCATCAATGAAAATAACAGGCGGTCAGAAGGAGCTATCACTAGGATATAAATGGCCATCTTTCCATCTGTTGAGATAATAGATAACATCTTTCCATCTGTTGAGATAACATCTTTCCATCTGTTGAGATAACAGATAACATCTTTCCATCTGTTGAGATAACATATTTCCATCTGTTGAGATAAGAGATTTCTATCTGTTGAGATAAGAGATTTCCGTCTGTTGAGATAACAGATTTCCATCTGTTGAGATAACAGATTTCCGTCTGTTGAGATAACAGATTTCCGTCTGTTGAGATAACAGATTTCCGTCTGTTGAGATAACAGATTTCCGTCTGTTGAGATAACAGATTTCCGTCTGTTGAGATAACAGATTTCCGTCTGTTGAGATAACAGATTTCCGTCTGTTGAGATAACAGATTTCCGTCTGTTGAGATAACAGATTTCCGTCTGTTGAGATAACAGATTTCCGTCTGTTGAGATAACAGATTTCCATCTGTTGAGATAACAGATTTCCATCTGTTGAGATAACAGATTTCCATCTGTTGAGATAACAGATTTCCATCTGTTGAGATAACAGATTTCCATCTGTTGAGATAACAGATAACATCTTTCCATCCGTTGAGATAACAAATAGCTCTTGTCCAAAATACTTGCAGTGACGTTTTTCAGTTTCCCTGCGATTTCTTCATCTTTCAAGTCAAAGCTAGCACTTTTGAATTATCTAAATCAACACTCACGCCAAAGCCTTGCGTTAGGACATTGTCACCAAAAGTTCCAAAAACTACACAATCTCTTTTACTCTCACATTTTTCTTCAGATCAAACAAGAAAAGTAGTAGGCGCAGGAAATCCTCTTCATTTGGCTCCAAATAGCAAAACTACCATAGCAACAAAATAACATGTTAATAATGTAATAAGTCTGACTTTGAACTAATCCTAGTTGGAAATATGCTCAACTGGTTTTTTTACATTCACATTTTAAAAAAATCTAAATTTTCTGAACCATCCCAGATGCTAATTTGAAAGATCTATAAATTAATATTATCTATATAATATATTTTCTTTTTAAAAAAGAGAAGAAAAAGAAGACCTGATCTCTGGAGAGGCGAGGGACAGAGCCCCATTGTCCATCCTGCGCTTCTTGAGAACCTTGGCAAGACAGTTGAGGCCGCGCAGGGACTGCGCCAGAACACTGTCATCCGAGGCGTCGTCGATGATGGCCTGAGCTGCTTCGTAAGTCATTGCGGATTTGGACTTGATCACTGACTTGTGGAACCTAATCACAGGCAAGCAACATAGGAACAAGTAATAATTTGTTAAACTTTAATAAGTAACATTTTTACATTGTTGAAATAGGGCAAGAAATAGGCTTTAAATCTCATTTTCCTCAACTTTGTAAAACTTCAAACTTACTTCAGTTATCTACTATATACATTCATTCATTTTAAAATAAAAACATCGTGTTCTTTTTACTTGTTTAATGTTATTATTTTTTTTTTTTTTAACTTTTTGCTTTTTATCCACTTTGGTTGGATATTGATGGAATATAATAAGTTACATTTGTATGATTTTTGTCGAACCTGGCGCTCCTGATAATAGCTTTACCTGGTGGAAACGATCTCTGCCTCAGGCGTCAGCTCCCAGATACAGGAGAAGGCAAGCCTCTCCTCTCCGCCACGCAGCGAGCACAGGTTTGAACTCAGCAAGTCTGCAACCAAAGTAATATAAATAAATATAATTATCTTATTTATTACTTTCAATTAATTTATATATATGATATGATATGATATATATATATATATATATATATATATATATATATATATATATAACTTATTTCTACCGAGAAAAATATAATAAAAAGGGAAACAGAGAGGCGAAATAAAACCCACGCTTGCTTGATAACATATCATTTATTATCACTTTTACATTAAAAAGGTTTCATAAATTCAGGTGTTGTTTACATTTACATCAAAGGTGATTAAAGTTAATATTAACACTCTTCCCATCTTAACTCCCCCCTGCCAGTTTACGAACACTGTTTGTAAACTACCTAAATGGATACAAAAATAAATTACATAACTAGACAAATAAACTAAACTAACTAAACAAGAAATAACCGACATAAAAGCGGACGTAATTGTAACTTACTAACTAAATACAAGATAGAACAAAAATTGAACCTCCCTAAACTTGGGGAAGAAAGAAATCATAAAAAAAAATAGTAACTTGTTAAAGTTACAACAAATACAGTAAGTTAAGTTGCAGTAAGTTAAAACAAATACAAAGCATTACAAAAACGATACTACCACAGAAAACAAAAAGCCAAGTCCCCACTAGATCCCAGGTCTGAAGCAGAGGATAACTACGATTGAGGAATTCTCAATTGTTCAATATGAACTGTCCGCCGTTTACGGGGATCCTCCAAACTCTGCACCGTCACCACGTTGTGTTCCCGAATCACAACCACCCTAAACGGACCCTCATACCGAACAACTTCCTTACCTCTGTTCGAACTGATCCGCCGATACACTATCGTACCAATGCGAATGTCCTCCAACCGATCACGAACACGAAGATTTTCTTTAGCAACGCGCCGACTCTTCTCCGCGACCAGCCTCCCGCGCACCTTCCCCCATAATTTGACAAGGGCCGCCCGGTTACTGACCAGCACGTCGAATAAGTTCCCCGCCGCCGCTGTGCCCCTGTAATCCCTGCGCCGATCCCGCAGGCCAAAGAGAATTTCAAACGGCGAGAATCCCGTCGCCGCATGAATTGAGTGGTTATACGCAGCCACCGCACGCGGCATAGCCTCGTCCGGTTCTAGTCCCTGATCCACCTGATACACCCGCAATTTCTCTGTGATGCGGTTGTAACGGGCTAATAGCAATCCGGCGAACTGTCCACTTGACTGGTATGGACGTTTCGTTTCCCGAAACATCTGGAAGATGTCTTCTTCCGGGGCCCATCGGCCTCCTCCGAATGCTTTCTTAAGCCTATCTTTGATGATGCCCCACGCCGTGTCCTCATCGGCCTGTATCAAGTTTAAGATCTGTCTACGGACCCGGCATACTAATGCCGCTTTAAGTGATACAGCGTCTTGAGAATTCATCAAACTCTCAGATAATTTCGCCTCAATAGTTGCCATAATCCTGTCGCCTCCCTTCAAGAAATGATTGAGGTCGCCGACCTCTCCGTCAAAGCGTTCCAGCTCGGAAATGGCTTTTCTGACATCTTGCGCTGTCGCCGTCCAAACCTTGACCCACTCTAGAGTGGTATCTCTTGAGCTGAAGACCGAGGTAATGTTCTATCTTCCGTAAGGACTGGTGGTATCGAAATGTTTTCTGTCATTTTTAAAGCGAGAAATGGAAAAAAACAAGAGAGAGGTTATAATTAGAAGAAAAAAAAAAAACTTACGTAGAGTAAAACAGACGATAAAACAGTTTCTTCTCACTCGAAAACGATCAAAATAACGTTCCCGGGTTTCGGCACCACTTATTTCTACCGAGAAAAATATAATAAAAAGGGAAACAGAGAGGCGAAATAAAACCCACGCTTGCTTGATAACATATCATTTATTATCACTTTTACATTAAAAAGGTTTCATAAATTCAGGTGTTGTTTACATTTACATCAAAGGTGATTAAAGTTAATATTAACACTCTTCCCATCTTAACTTATATATATATATATATATATATATATATATATATATATATATATATATATATATATATATATATTGTAATATACCCATTTTTTATAATTATAGTATTTATAATTTGATTATTGTGTTAGGCAGGCTAACAATAGAATAAAAAGTGAAATTTAAATAGCAGCTCTTATTTGAATGTTTTTTTACACACATAGAATCCATTTTGTAAAGCCTTAACCTAGTAGGGCTTTAATTAAACCAGGAGCAATCTAATTAAAGGAAATAGATATTAAAGGTAACAGCTCACCGGGGACCATGTCGATCCTCTTGTCGACGAGGTAGACGGTTGTCGCCCTGAGCGCTGCCTCTCGGTCGAGAGCTGTGCCCGGTCGGATGAAGTGGCTTACGTCCGCAATATGCACTCCCGCCTGTCCCAACACATCTCTCAACATCACTCAATTCATCAACATCTTATCATCATTAAAATAGCAATTACCTCGTAATTTCCATTGGGAAGTTTGAAGCAATGCAATGCGTCATCGATGTCAGTGCAACCAGGTGGATCCACTGAGCAAATCACAATGTTTCGAAGGTCGACTCGCTTTGCTCGTTCCTAAAATAAAGATGAAGATGACATTTTATAAAGAATAAAGTTGTTGATAAAGACATTTTGAAAAACAATCAATTACAAATTTCTGGAAGGAATTAGTCCGGGTGGCGGTCATTAAATGAAACAACTAAATAGTTTCAACTATTTTATTGTTTGCCAACGTTTCGACCCCCTTTGTGGGTCATCATCAGGGCGCATGGTGGGAGAATGGAAACGTTGGCAAACAATAAAATAGTTGAAACTATTTAGTTGTTTCATTTAATGACCGCCACCCGGACTAATTCCTTCCAGTAATTCTCAACGGTCAACTAATTACATCCACAATTACAAATTTCAAATTAAATTAATCAATGAAATGGGAAAAGTTTATATCATTTAGACAGAACACTCTAAAGTAAGCAATCAATAACATGTTAGTTTTGGTTCTTATTTATTATGGCAGCTCACTTCATTCATTCATCTTCCTAAGACTTCATTCATTCATCTTCCAATGACTTGATTCATTCATCTTCCACTGACTTGTGATTGATTCATCTTCCACTGACTTGATTCATTCATCTTCCACAAGCAAACTTCTTCCCAAGCTTTTCAATCTGAGGTAGGATATGAATATTATAAATTACTCATCAATCACTTCTAACAATTAATTGATTTTCGTAACCGCTAGTGTTAGTAAATATCAATATTATAGAACTTCTTTTCATCGAGCATGTTCTGAAATCTTCTTCTTAACTAGCCAAATCATGGAATATACTGAAGAAATAATTGGGGATTACGACTCATGTTTTAGAGGGAATCATTCGAATATTAATAAACTTTTTTCTATAAGTCAAATACTTGACAGAAAATTGGAAATATGAAGGTGCAGTCTATCATTATTACACTGAATTTAAAAAAAACTTGTGATTTCATAAACCATGAACACCACAAGCTGTATATTCTTATTGTTATTATTGAAAAGGGAGTGCCTAAGAAGTTAGATATAACATATCACTATCAATATAAGAGTCCATATTGATTATCCAATCATAAATAGAAGATGTTTTGTAAGAATAATTAATCGCACGATCCACTATAAATCATTGTTTTATTGCTTCTACTATTATAACATGATTTTTACATAGACCTAAAAAAATATGGGAGATTTCAGCGGTGTGCCTCCCTTTAACTTAATCTACAATACAATACAATATCTAAACAGAAGAGCATTCATTTTCAAATATCATTACAATCTAATCAGTTTCATTTATCATTATCAACGTATAAAAATGATAGAAATTTTAAATATTTTTAGTGTGACTACAGAAATTTGTTCCAATCTTATAACAATCACATTATTAAACTATATTGAGGATGTATAGTTGACTTTAGAAACTATTATAGGTGGAAATAATCAGGAGTCAGTCTTTTTTTGAATATTTTAATTTTGCCGACATTTCGGCTCAAGCTTGTGAGCCATGTCCAAGCATAAACTCATTTTATGCTGAGACATAGCTCAGTAACGCCCTGATGATGGCTCACAAGCTTGAGCCGAAACGTCACAAAATTAAAATATTTAAAGAAAATACTGACGCCTGATTATTTCCACCTATACACATTATTAAACAATTCTATTACTTTCACTTACCTATATACGAAATACAGTTAGTAAAAAAAAGTCTACATACAACAATATTTCATTAATGAAATAATGTGTATCATTTTTGTATTGATTAAAGTTATGTTTTATTTTATTTTTTAATGTAATAAGGTCTGTAGAAGATTAAATAGTACTTATGCTACTGTTTGTTACAACAAATAAGTCTACATACACCTTAGTGTAATCCTTTGAATGTCAACAAACATTTGATTTGTTTACATTCATAGAGATTTTCCGTAGTTTTATTTCCTGTTTAATCAGTTGGAACCAAATTCAAGTGAAAACAACTGCTCAAAATGGAAATTACTCGAGAGATTAGGCAGTTAATTGTTGATCATCAAATTGCAGGGAAATCATTACGCGAAATAGCGAAAATTGCTAATAAAATTGCTTCGACTGTTCAGACTGTTATTCAAAATTATAATACAACAGGTTGCATCGCAAGTAGGCCGTGATCAGGACGGCCAGAAAAACTACAGCATTACAATGAGCATGCTATTTTAAGAAGTATTAATGAAAAGGCTAAAATCAGTGCTCCTACATTAGCTACTAATTTATTGCGGGATTACAACATTGAAGTAACACCTCAAAGGGTATGCAATTCACTAAAAGAAAATAATCTTAAATCGCTAAGGGCACACAAGAAGCCATTTATTACCGAGCTAAGCGTTTGGCATTGGCGAAAAGTTACCTTGATAAGCCTACCAGTTCTTGGGACAAAGTAATTTTCACAGATAAGTCCAAATTTAATATTTTTGTTGCTGATAGCAAAGTTAGAGTGTGGAGGAGAAAAAACAAGGCCATGACATTGAAAAACTTATACCCGACAGGACAGTTAAGCATGGAGGAGGAGGGATCATGGTTTGGGGCTCTATGGCTTCAGCTGGAGTAGGCGACTTAAAAGTCATCAAGGAAATAATGGATCGATATGTATACATAGATATCCTAACACAAAATCTGCGACCCAGTGCTATCAAGCTAGGCCTAGGAACAAATTTTGATTTTCAACAAGATGATGATCCTAAACATCGTACCAGAAAGGTCGAAGAATGGTTGCTTTACAATGCTCCACGTCAGTTGAGAACACCATCACAATCGCCTGATCTTAACCCCATAGAGCACCTCAAGCAGGATCTTACAATGAGGCTGAGGCGTCACAAAACAAAAAATAAACGGCAACTCCCAGAGGCCCTCAAGGAGGAATGGTTGAAAACGGATCCAACTTTTCCAATTAGTATTAGATTTATTTACCTTGATGAATAATCGTTTGAGAGAGGTGATTAAGATAAAGAAGGTCCGACAGAACATTAGACAATTTTTTGTTTATTATTTATGTTGATAATTATTTTCATATACAAAACATATCCGCCGTGTATGCAGAATTTTTTTGTGAAAACGTGTCATCACTTTTTCTATATTATTTTCTGTTGTGTTTATACAATTTTTAAACAACTTTAAAATGTACTAAATTAATCAAAAGGGCCTGTATTTAAAATGAAAAAATAAATAAATTGTTTTATCTGTCTTTCCCTATTGCTTTTAACCTACATCTTCAAATAAATAATAAGTGGATGCAGACTTTTTTCCTAATTGTATATTGTATATTCGACCGAAATACACGTTTTAGGGTCCCCTGAGTCCAAATAACCAAGTCCTGAAAAAAAGTCTTTGTGTGGTAAGTCTAGCATAAAAACGAAAATTCATATAAGACGACAACTATATGCCTGAGATGTTATAGCAACTTTTTCATCTAAATCGGCTAACCAGAAGAGCTACTTTATACCATGCATTTTGCAACTTTTTAAGATTTTCTCAAAAAGGCTCAAATGATTTTGATTAAACTCCCTATATTGATGTAAAATTTAATGGACTTTAATATCATGTAGGTTTTATTCTTATTGAAACAGTCTGACAGGGCTTAAATGCCAATATTTTAAATTTTCTTCCTCCAACCTACCTTTAAATTTGTACATTCAGAAAAATTAACCATACCATTTTATTATAATTGATAAAAAAACAACAAAAAAATAAAAGTTGAAGTATAAAAAGGTTAACCATATCATCTTAATGACATTGATGAAGGACGGCTAAATATTGGTAAATAAGATTACCAACTATAGGATAAAAGAGAAAAACTATTTTTTAGTGTAATTTTTGTTTTTTAATATTATGAAAGGCAATATAGACATATAATATACCGTTGGAAAGAGAAAGTTTTTAGAAAAATACTATCTGATACACAAAGTTGTGAAAGGTAATATAAACTGACCAATAGGGAATAAACTTATTACTCATTAACAATTTAATGTAGTTATATTATTCAATATAAATCATATGTTTCCAATGAAAATGAATAAACGTTTTATTAAAATCAACTTAAATATTTTTACTTTCACTAACCTATATATGAAATATATAATAGTAAGGGAAAGTATAGCGATTGTGAAAATTTTGGAATCCCAGTTTTCAAAGGAAATACACATTTTAGGGTCCTCTGAGTCCAAATGGCCAAGTCCCGCAAAAAGGTCTGTGTGTGTGGTAAGACCAGTGCAAAAACGATAAGTCCTATGAAAGTGAAATTTCGTATTTGAGACAACTATATGCCTGAGATGTTACAGAAACTTTTTCATTAAAATCAGCTAACCATGCGTTTCAGATCTTTTTACAATATTCTCAAAAATGGCTCAAACTATTGATTAAACTGGCTGTATGGATCTAAAATTGAATGGGCTTTAACATCATGTAGGTTTTATTCTGATTGAAATAGTCTGACAGGGCTTAAATGCCGATATTTTAAATTTTCTTCATCTAAAGTACCTTTAATTTTGTAGATTTCAAAAATTGGTACATTATCTTGTTACCATTGATAAATATGCATGTTGAGAGAATTTGATAAACAAATAAAGGAGAAAAGTGCAATATTTTTTTATGCAATTTTTGTTTTTTTGAACACAAGAATTGTAATATAGACGTATAAAATACCGTTGGACAGGAAAATATTTTAGAATAAATATTATCTAATTCACGGAATTGTAAAGGTTAATGGCGAGTGATGAAAAGCCAAAAAAACTAACTGATTGTTGTAGATAAAAATATAATAGATTATTTAATAAAACACATGTTTCTATTGAAATTCATTTTAATTAATTCTTTAATAGGATCACTAGTAGCAAGGTGGCTAGCGTAACAGCCTTTTACTCGAAAGGTCACGGATTCAAACCCAGAGGTGGTCCTTGGATTTTTTAATGGGAGTAAAAATCTTTAGTTATGCTGTCCTCCGGAGGGGACTTAAAAAGGTGGTCCCGAGCCTGTGCGATGTCAGGTTCTCGTTAAAGATCCCTATCCTAATTAAACCTGGATAGGCAAAATTTAGGACTCCCACTGTAGCATCGTCCGATTAGCCACAGTAGCATAAAGTGACGTTAAATAAACAAACAAACAATTCTTTAATGATTTATTTTTATCTAATAATAATAATAATAATTTTATCTAAATGTATTTAAAAATTCTTGTGATTTGAAAAATGGAGGTAAGTGTGTTGGACGCACCAGATTTTTCAAATTAAGTATATATATTTATAGTTAGCCTATCCGCTGACGACCTCATCATGCTTGCTGACAATCATCGAGAACTCCAACATAACATAAATGTCCTACAAGAGGAATTATCCAAAATAAATATGAAGATTAATCCGGGGAAGACTAAATGCATGAGAATTGGAAAGAAACCCCGAAGGATAATGAGGATACTAAGGGCTGGAGGACAGAGATTAGAGCAGGTTGAAAATTTCAACTATCTGGAAGCTCATCTCAATGAGAATGGCTACATAGACGAAGAAGTGGCCCAGAGAATTGGAGCGGCAGGGAGGATGTTCTGTATGGTAAGGCGAAGTTTTTTGTGGAGAAGAGAGGTGTCAAAGCGGACCAAATTAGCCGTATATAAATTTTGGCGTTTTATCGCCTCTACTTTGGTGCTTGGTGATTGATCCACTGATCAAGAAACTAAACTCCCAAGGCTTCTATACACAGGGCTACGCAGACGATATCGCAATTCTGATAGGAGGCAAATATCAATGCGTAGTATCCTCTCTACTAAAACATGCAACACATATTCTTTGTGATTGGTGTGAATCCTCTGGACTTAACATCAATCCACAAAAGATTAAGGTTTGCACTTTTACACACAAAAGAAAGGTAAACATGAACTTACCTAGTATTAACGGTACACAGCTCACCAACTCCAAAGAAGTAAAGCATTTAGGGGTCATTCTTGACCACAAATTGCGGTGGGACAATCACATCTCTTATATTGCCGGAAAAGCTCTAAAATGCTTATGGGCATGTAAAGGCGCAATTAATAACGCTTGGGGACTCAAACCCCAAATCGTCTACTGGCTCTACATCACAGCCATTAGACCAATGATCACCTACTCCTCCGTAATATGGTGGCACAGAGCCCACATAGGGAACAATAATAAGACACTTTGCAAATTGCAAAGGCTTGCTTGCCTCATGATAACCGGGGCAATTAAGACCACTCCAACAACTGCGATGGAGACAATGCTGAATATCATGCCTCTAGATTTGGAGGTGGAAGCGCATGCGCTGAGAACCATTTATCGCTTCACCATAGTAGGTAAATGCTCTAACAAGTTCACCCACCAAGGTCATTGCAACTTACTTAGCAGGCTCAATGAAAATAACATCCTAGCTATGCCTTCAGACCTACAAATCCGGAAATTTATCAATGCTCACTACACTGTCAACATTGATGAATCAAGGAAGCACATACCCAAACATGGTATTAACTGCTACACCGATGGCTCACTAATGGACAGCGGCTCAGGTGCTGGTGTCTGGAGGAAAGACAAACCACAATCCGGGGTCAGTATTCCACTAGGCAAACACACAACAGTCTTTCAGGCTGAACTTCTTGCTATTCTCCACTGTGCTACTGACTTGTGCTCTGATGGCACTAGTGGCAAAAAATTTTTATCTACACTGATAGTCAGGCAGCACTAGGAGCCCTAAACAATCACACAACCACCTCAAAAGTCGTTGAAGCATGTAATCTGACCCTAAACTGTCTTGCTGAGAAGAACACTGTAAACGTTGAATGGGTACCTGGTCATTCTGGGTTCAGTGGGAACGAAAAAGCTGATGAAATAGCTAGGCAGGGTTCGTCAACGATTCCCATCACACCAGAACCCCTTAGTGGAATCAGCCTAAGCAATGCTTTTAGGTTCATCAATCAATCCTATTTAAACAAATACAAACAAATTTGGCTAAATAAGGGACCTAGACAATCACTCATATTCTTAGATGGTCCTTGTACCAGCAGAAGGAGGTGTCTTCTTGGTATGAGTAGGACATGCCTGAGGACATTGACTGCTGTCTACACTGGACACTGCAAACTTAACTACCATATGTTTAAACTTGGTATTTCCGACAACCCTCTATGCAGACTATGCGGCATAGATGATAAAACATCATTTCACATAGTCTGCCACTGCGACAAGCTAGCCATGTTGAGGTTCACCTTATTTGGTGAAGACCGCCTAGAAAACCCCACTAACAATAAACTTGTTAATCCCAATAGCCTTCTGAAGTTTGCTTCTGCCACTAAACTCGTGTTTTAAATCTAACATTGCGTAATCCTATGGCGCACAATAGACCGTTTGGTCGCGGTGCAACCCATGCCAGCAAAAAAAAAAAAAAAAAAAAAAAAAAAGTGGCCCAGAGAATTGGAGCGGCAGGGAGGATGTTCTGTATGGTAAGGCGAAGTTTTTTGTGGAGAAGAGAGGTGTCAAAGCGGACCAAATTAGCCGTATATAAATCAACATTTCTTCCTATCCTACCATACTCCTCAGGATCGTGGACTCTTACCTCAAAACATAGGAGCCAAATATAGGCCATGACACGGAGAGATAGGATACGGAACGCCACTATAGGGGCTAACCTTGATGTCAAACCGGTGGACACAGTTCTAGAGGAACACAAACTGAGGTGGTTTGGAAATCTTCTAGGATGGATCCAGAGAGAAGTGCCAGGAAGACGTATGAGACCCGCACAGAGAGAAAAAGGCCCAGAGGAAGACCTCACCTCTTGGGAAGACGGTGCAAAGGAAGCATGCAGGAGGTGCGGGATAGTCTGGAGTAGAAGAATGGAGTTGGCACAACAAAGACACATATGGTCCAGACTTTACAGGCAGGATCCTCACACCGAACAGCAGTAGAAGAGGAAATCATTATGATGATGATGATGATATTTATAGTTTTTAAATTGATTTTAACAGTTGAGGTATGTAAATTTTGTCTGTTGCTCGCACCAAATTTTTTTTGTTATGATAATTATTTAATATACAAATTATGTTGTGATTGTATACCCCGTCAATGTACATTATGTATTTTAACCAAACAAAGCAAATACATTTAAAAAAAAATTAAATGGTTTGGAACGAAAAAGATACAATTTAATTTAACAAAGCTAATACATTAAAAAAAATCAAATGGTTTGGAACAATAAAGACAAAAAATTACAGAGTAACATATTAATATGTACAATATGTTTTATTTAAGGAAATAAACAAGGTTAAGAAATTAGCTAACACATGGCATGATAAAATCAATATTCACAAATTTAATAAGAGAAAACAAACAAAAATTATATCTGCTCCAATTTCTCATTTCTGATAACTAAAATAAAACTACTAACATATGTAATAAATAAGTTAAACCCTTTTACATTATAACTTTACTAATCTCAATTTTAAAATAAAACAATTTAAAAATGAGCCAAATAATAATGTTAACAAAAACATGTGTAAATGATAAAATAAATCCAATAAAAATCTTGACGGGTTTATTATATTCAAAAAGTCAAACTAGTTGTTTTTTAATTACTACAACAAAATTGGAATTAGGCTTTTCTAATCCGGATTAGTGCATTCGAAATTGGAGAGATGGACAATACAATCAACCAACTCCTCGGCGAGCAAAACGATTTTGAGTTCTGTGACGATGGAGCAAATGATACCAGCAAAACGTCGATAAACGAAAATAGTGAAGATGAAAAAAAATCAGCAGAAAGGTAAAAATTATCTCAAAGTCAAACCAAAAGAGATTACCTAAATAGTGATTAGATAACGAAAACGCACCAACTTTAGCCAAATCAAATAAAAATATAAAATGAATAACAGATATTTCATAATACATTTTTTCTTTAAATTCTCAGTATTGTCTGGGTTCAGCAAACAATTAATTTCAACATTAGAATACATTTCGCATTTTAAATTATTATATCATAACATTAAATTCAATTAATAATAAAGCAAGGCTTTTTCCACGCAGAACCAAATGAAGTATAAATTTGATTTATAATGATAGCATCCGTTGACCAATAATACAAAAAAATAAAAAATAAGAAACTGGAATAAACTTTTTATAAAAAAGTGAAATAAAATAAACACCTGGTGATTTGCTCAAGAAATAAAATCAAATGTAGCTCAACGCATCCGTTTCAGTTGAAGACATGCTATAACCGTAATTGTTGTTCCATTCCTTTCTACTTAGCATGGAGACGCACCTCTAGCTATTGCAACCAGGCATCCCGGTCTCTCGCGAGTATCTTCAACTCTCCTAAAGTCTTCCCTTGCGATCGCCCTAGCCTGGATATTATAGTTTTCGAGAAACAGCTGAGAAATTCAATTTAGTCATTTATACAATGGATATATTTCACTGCACCTTCTTTTCCAAAAAACCTGTAGCACTGGAACCTATCAAGAATCTTGGGACTGTTTCTAGAATAAAGGAAATGAATCCAAAGAGATCACAACCTCAGCGATATCTGACAGCAGGTACCCATAAAAAGGAAAAACCATAGCAGTTATAAAACTAAATTAATTTTGGTTTTAACACTATGTGTTTGTTTATTCAGTTAAGATTACTTTTATGCAACAGTGAGTCCTAAATTATGCCTATAAAGGGGTCTTTAACGAGTACCTGACATCGCACAAGCTCAGAACCTCCATTTAACATTCCTTCAAAGGATGGCATAACCAAGGATTTTTTACATCCTTTAGAAAATCCTAGGGACATTGGGTCCTAGGACATTAAACCCACGACCTTACATAAGAAGAGTGTCTAGATAGCCACGAGAGTACTGTGTCCCTGGGATTAAGGTATTTCATTTAGGATACCTCGCTTTGTTTGAAACTGAATCTATTCTTTTAGGGTGGTTGTGGATGTGTAATAATGACTATAAAATAAATTCAGAATAATTTAGGCAGGGAAAGAGATCAAGAGGATTTTACAAAATTGTTTCAATAGAAAATCTTCCCTTCCTATGTTATGTAGACAATTAACAATATGTTAACAAATGAATTTCATTTGTGGAATATAGTGCCATCTTAATATACTGATTTGTGGCCATATTACAGGGTTGCAGATGTTAATAGGCCGATGTGTTGTCATGTAACAGGGTTTTAAATATGTTTCCATAACAGACTTACTATAACAATATATAGCCATGTCACAGGGTTGCAAATGGTAATATAATATGGCAAAATGTTGCAATGTTAGAGTGTTGCCAAATTTAATATGCCCATATGTTAAGGTTGCCAATGTTGATATGCCAATATGTTGCCATGTTACAGGGTTGCCAATAAGTTGCCATGTTACAGTGTAGCCACTTTTAATAGGTAAAATATTGCCATTTTACAAACTTGCCAATGGTCCTACTGTTTTACTTTGAGCTTAAGCTCTTGCTTTTTGATCAATATTCTTAAGGAGCCATTTAAATGACATAAAAAAAGCTTGAATTCAAAATAAACATAAATTCATGATTTATAAACTAATTATTTTAGAAACAATGACAAGTCAATAATCGGTAGGAAAAAGAAAAGTGAGGCGTCCGAGAGCTCGCTAAGCATCAAGGACGATGAAGGAGCCAAAAGTTTCAATGGAATGACAACTCTATTTTCACAATTAGAAAAAAACTTGAAACTTTTTAAAAACCTCCCAGAACTGAAGCTGATAGATAAGTATGCACTGTAAGTAACATAACAACTTAGTTTATTGTAATATAACTCTACGCTAATTAGGCACTCGCTATTAGTTGAGGTAGTCCATTATCGACCATAAATTCTCTAATTTAGATTTAAATTTTAGTGAAACTCACAAAAATTGGTTCTTGGTTTGCCAAGCCATTTCTCATTGTGAGTTGATAAAAGTTACATAACACTTCGCCAGGTCTCAAATAGAACACATTCGAAGTAGATTAACAGAGTAGATATTGAGGGAGCTTGTAGATATTGAGCGATTGCAATAAAGCATCATTTTAAATCTGGAAGAGTCCTGACTGTCATCGATCCATGGTCACCATCGACCTGACTGTCATAGATCCAAACGGATCGACAAAATCACACTGATTTTCAGTCCAAGTTCAACTGCTAGTGAGTTATTCGAGTATAATACTCATTATAGGAAATTACATAAAAGTACATACAATCAAATTTCTTTTTAATGTTAAGATGATGTCTAATCTTAAAATTTAATATTTAGAAGTTTAGGTAACTACTAAAATTGTAACGACAATTAAAACAATCTCCTGTTGATGATTATTTTCTATAAAGCAAGAAAAATATGTTTTTTATAAACATAACAAGTGTAGAACATGGAAGGCCCTTTTCGGCCACAGCTTATGTTTGTAGCTCCATTAGAAGTCCACTGGGAGGTGACACGATTAACACTATTTGTTTTATATAATCATAGTTGATTTTTTGATAGCGTAACAAACATAATTAGTACATAAAATACTATTTGAAAAAAAAAAATGTAAGTAGAATAATTTAAAGTCTTGTGGCTCACAAGCCGTGTGGTTATCGTGCAAGCCTAACAAGCCAGAGGTCGAGATCTCCAACCCGCCATACTTTTTGAAGCATTTAATTGAAGTGGATTCACTCAGAGCCACCCCTCCCTCTCCCTCATCCAACTGCTGGCAACTCACTAAAATAGAGTATCAAGAGTGATCATCGTGGATCACTCTGTGACTATCATCGTGGAACCTGGTGTGCTATCTGAGGAGGCTGATTTGTGAAACAAGGGTCTACGTGCTCTGTCACACCAGCAGAAAAAAAAATAATCAACACTTCATTAAAGTAATTTAATTTGTAAATCTGAATGATTAAATTATTATTGAAAATATTTAAAGACTATTTAGTAATGTATGATATAACATAAAATTTTCAAAGTTTAACCTCAAAATAAACAAATATTAATCTGATTTAAGGGATTTGAAAAAGAAACTGGACCGTGAGCTAGAAGAATTAGATTTCACAATGAAAGAAACAAAAGCAACAATAATCAATACGAGGCGTCTCAAAAAGCAACGATATTACGTCAAAAAGGAGTTGTCGCGTATGACCAAGAACCTCAGCAAGGTCAAACAGGAAGGTATACGGATTTTCAAACAGATAAAATAACATTAGATTAGAAGTGCTAAGGAAACCCATCCTTGTATTTAAATGTGTTTCAAGTTAAAAGTGAAATCATTTGCAATTTTTTCTAAAATTATTCATATTAATTTATATTATACTGACAATAAATACTTCAAACAAAAATCTGGCTTTGACAAACTACAAGCCTGCTGATCAAGAATATAGCCTAGTACAATGTGACTACTGCTTCTTTCTAGGTTAACATTCTTTTTGGCAGCAGGTTAGATAATATTTGAATAATATCTCTTGCTCAGAATGTAATGCTGATACAAAACTAGTTGCTAAAAACCGAAACAATTTCTGGCACTAATTCTATGTTTTTAAATCGCGATGAACTAAGAACTGCAAGAAATGGAACTGGTGGTGGCTGTTTACGATAAAGAGCTGCTAAGGCGATGGCACGTTGCAAAGAAAACCACATCCCCGCACGCTCTAGAGGGATTCATTAACAATATTGTAGTAAGTTTATCGCTTATCAACTAATCCTAACCAGGTATATTAATATTAGCTCCATAATATCTGTCAAATAAACTGATTCCACTAATAATTTTCAACTTCCGCTTATGAAATAAATAATATATAATACCTACATGTTTGCATTAATTACTCAATAGTTAATTAGTCATTAAGAAGCAGTAATGGGAAACAGGAACATTAAACTGCGCTAACTCAAAAGAATGAATTGGGCAAATACAGAACACTTTCTTTGTTGGACAAAACACTGCCACACAGAGCAAAACATATATTGAAGAGGAAAAACAGAATGGGTAAGGAAAATTAGGAACAATCGTTACATCTGTAATCTGCAATGTCTATATTTATTCTTTAAATATTATATGAGGCAGGCTAACAATCAAATTAACAGCTCCTATTTCGATGTTTGTTTCCAAACATAGCATCCATTTTGGATGCAAGGGGAAAACCCTGACGGGTACAAAACAAAATAGGGCAGTTTGACAAAAGGCTAGCCAGAAAGGGAGTTGCGGTTGGGGCTGGAAAGGAGGACGATCTGCTCCTGTCTGAAGAACTATATCAAGAATCATTGTTAGTCTGCTTTTTATTGTAAGTTATAGTATAATTAACATTTTTTTTTTTTTTTTTTTTTTTTTTATTTATTTATTTATTATAGAGATATTTACAACTGTATTAACACAAAAATACATCAAGTAAATGTGACTGTTCACACATGAGATATGGACATGATAGGCGTGAGAAGAATCTACCCATTGGTAGCACTTCAAAGGTTTTTCAGACAAGAAGGTCTCGAGGCCATCGTCGTTTCAGCCGCCTCGGAGGATGATCAGGAATAGAAGGAGATGAGATATTGCGGACAAGTGGGTTTGGGTGGAGTGGTAATTTGGAGTGAAAGGAAGTATATCTAATTCGGGCTAAGTCTGCAACTAATGGGATATTCAGGTCTTTGTGGATTATTTTATTGGTGACAAAGTAAGGGGCATTTAGGATCTTTCGGAGGATTTTGGATTGCAAGGATTGGATGCGAGAGGAATTTGATGGCTTGGTGGATCCCCATAGTTCAATTCCATATGTCCAAATAGGCCTAAGTATGGTAATATAAATTAGTTTTTTGTAGTAGGTGGAAAGTTTTGAACGTTTGTCAAGTAAATGTTGTAATAAGCGATATCTGCGAGCTGTTTCTTGTCGTTTCAGTCTAGTGTGAGGATTCCAAGTAAGTCGTCTGTCAAGATGCAGTCCAAGGTATCGGATCTGTTCAACTGAGGTGAGTGGAATATTGCCAAAGGATATAGTGGGACAGGCAGACATAGGTTTGCGGCGCAGGGTAAAGGTAATTTGGTGGGATTTAGTAGGATTTATTTTGATCCTCCACTTTTGACACCATTCTTCAATGGAAACAATGTGAGACTGAAGAGTTTGGGAAGCAATAGTTGGGTCATTGTTTACAGATAACACTCATGTGTCATCGGCGTATGTAGTGAGGACAGTGCATAATTAAAAATTAAATATAAAACATTGTGCCTGATTGTCAAGAACCCATACCCTGAGAGTAAAATGAATTTTAATTTATTAAATAATGTTTGAATTAAATTGTTTCCTTAAGGAATATTTTTGAAAAATAAGAATATTATAATACATGTGGTGGCCTTTCGATGATGCTAGGGAAGCGAGTGAAGCAGATTATGAACTGTTTTTTTAAGATTCGTTTATGGCGGTCTCATGTATCCCATCTTTATAATGAATCAAAATGGATTTTTCCTCACACCCGTAGGCAATACTTCCTTGGATCTTTCCTATACCGAACCATTAACTCCCAACATCCTCCCTATATCTATAATCTCCTGCAGTTCAAACCCTCAATTCGTCCACTAGAGAAGAGATCCCGTATGTCCAACCTCAATATCCCTCCCCACAGAACAAACAAATACGAATGCTCCTTTCTGGGCCGTTCTACTAGTTTCTGGAATTCTCTCCCATCAAACATCTGTCATACTCCCTCCCTCTCCACATTCAAATACCTTCTCTTCCAGTAACTTCTAGCATCCCAAAATGATGCTGCCTGATAATGTAATACTTTTTAGTCAAATTGTATTAAATATTTTTTGTCACAAGTATTTATTTATGATTTTTCAACTTTTTTATCTGGAAAACTTCTTTTGGTTCAGTCGTTATTTTTTAAATTTTTTATATTATCATTAGAAGAATTTGTTTCTTATTATTGTAGTATATTATTTTTAATATTATTATTTTTAATCATTAATTCTTGGCCAGTTAAAGTTCCTTTATTATTTTAAAGCTTATGTTATTCTTAGAAGACTAAATATCATAATAAAGTAAATATTCATTTATTTATATTATATTATACTAATTATTAGTTAATTATGTTCATTTTGTCTGTTAGCCAGACATGTTGTATATTATAAACTGTACAAATCTGTTATTCTTAAGGGACCCAGTCCCTATTCTATTCTAAATCTATAGTTGATAGTATATATCAATAGTGGCAAACATTTAAAGAAACCATGAAAGAACTGGCAGTTGGTAAGCCAGCATACCTAAGACCAAGTAAGAAAGTGCCCTGGTAACCAACCAGAACCTAGCTTACAGAACACTGTTACAGCAAAGGCAAACTATAAGATCAGTGGAGAAATACAGATACAGAAAAATGGTAGAGAAACACACCAACCAGTCTAAAAAAAAGCATGGGCACAGGAACACCTCTAGGAAATAAAAGATCTTCAGAATAATAATATGGTGAGAAAATTCTTCCAAGAAATAAACACTAGCCCACAGATAATGGGACCTGAAATAAATGCCTGTAGAGACAAAGGAGCCTCATCACAAATTGGATTTTTGTGTTGGGGAAACTGGAACGAGATCCACCTCTTTATTAAGGAGGCCATCAAACTATGAGATGAAATAGAGATTACCCTAGAGCAGGGATCACCAACAACAAAGTCATAGATTACAGGGTTTAGGTTTACAACAAGGTCATAGATTAGAGGTTTTAGGTTTACAACAAGGTCATAGATTAGAGGTTTTAAGTTTACAAGGTCATAGATTAGAGGGTTTAGGTTTACAACAAGGTCATAGATTAGAGGTTTTAAGTTTACAAGGTCATAGATTACAGGGTTTAGGTTTACAACAAGGTCATAGATTAGAGGTTTTAGGTTTACAAGGTCATAGATTAGAGGGTTTAGGTTTACAACAAAGATTTTTGGTCTATTACAAATGTTCATTAATGAAAATGATAAAGCAAAAGCATTTATATTAGACTTCTTTATTATTTCCTTTTTCTTTTCCTTTCATTTTTATTCAAATAAAATTTCCTGATTCCAGAATGCCTTATATTTTTTAAGTCATGGCTTGACCAAATTAGATTAATTTTTTTTCTTCTTTGTTCATCATGAATTGATCTCGAAAATCTTTAGATTTTTCTCTATCTTCAATATAACCGAATTTTGGAGGAATTAAATCTCTTCTAATTTGTGACTTCAAAATATGGATCAATTTTTTATTTCTTCTTGTTTTGTTTATTTCTTCAACATCACTTTATGTTACTGTGGCTAATCGGACGCTGCCATTGGCTCAGAAACAGTACAAATTTCCCTCCGTATGAAGTGAAAACCAGGTTCCTTTTTGGCTTGTAAAGGTTTATTTTTTCGGATATAAAGTGGCCAGTAAGGGAAGCGATCTAAATCTGAGGGGAGCAAACTCAGCACTGTTATTATCAGTCGAGCAGATTTATATAATTCATTTAACATCAGTTAATGCTGCTGAGGCCGATCGGATGATTTCAATGGGATACCTAATTTTTACCTATCCAGGTTTAATTAGGATAGGGATCTTTACCGAGTACCTGACATCGCACAGGCTCGGGACTACCTTTTAACGTCCCCTGCAAAGGACGGCTTAAAAAAGGATATTTTATTCCCATTACGCTATTTGTTGACAGGGTAAACGGCAAGCGGTGGACAACGTGTACAAGATGGCCAAGGACAGACTGGAGGTTCTGAAAAGGAGCGGTAACATGAGCAGCCTCCCCGCCCTCGCCGACAAGATCCTCACTCAGGTCGGCATCACCGAGAAAGAAGAAGGCACTTTATAAAAATATATTTATCTCTAGTATTTACTGTCTTTATATATATATATATATATATATATATATATATATATATATCTAATATTTACAACATGTCTACAGGCAATTTCGAACAATTGATCAAGGTGATTTAATTGATACAAGTAGAAAGAAAGAAATGATGGCTATTAAGTGGATAGGCATTGTTATCAAGCGATCCATCATTGATTCCAAAGAGATAAATAAGACAGTGAACAAAATATTAAGTGCTCTAAGCAACAGTAACAAAACAATGAGGAAGTGTTGTACATCTTAAACAAGCAAAAGAACAAGATTAATCTCCTCTATAAACAATATTACCAATATGTAAAAAATATTGATATTTTTAATGATGTTAGCCGTTTCACATTGAAAACAAACGAGAGCAAAATTATTAAGATATTATAAAATAATATAATTATTTAATGTTCTAATTTGGCGATTAATTTTTTTTTCAATCTCAATAAACATCCTAACCATCCAAGAGTGATGAAGCAGGATTGTAACCATACTTTGGTGATGATAATCAATACATATATCCTACCAAGCTCTTTGCTTCAATGTTGCTCACTTTCGTAAGTACCAAATAACATAAAAGTGTAATTAATAAATAAAATAAACTTTTTTTTAATTCAAATACAAACAAAACAGTTGAATAACATGAAATTACCTCTGGAGTTATGACCCAATCATTGCTGGGCAGGTCGGCCAGAACAGCATCAGAGAACTTGGAGCACGGGATGTCATGTTCCAACAGGAGCACCTCATTCTCAGTCTCCTTGTCACCGATCTTCCCCAGCGCTCGAACAAAATGGCCCTACAAAACATCAGCAGCTTTAAAAAGAATAAAGTGGCCCTACAGAACATGAGCGGCATCAAACAGAATAAACGGAAAGAAACTTGAACAAGTTGTTGTTTTGTTTGTTTGTTTATTTAACGTCACTTTATGCTACTATGGCTAATCGGACGATGCTACAGTGGGAGTTCTAAATTTTGCCTATCCAGGTTTTATTAGGATAGGGATCTTTAACGAGTAACTGACATCGCACAGGCTCGGGACCACCTTTTAACATCCCCTCCGAAGGATGGCGTAACTAAGGATTTTTTACTCCCATTAAAAAACCCTAGGACCACCTGCGGGTTTGAACCCGTGACCTTTAGCATGGGAGGCTGTTACGCTAGCCACCCAGCTACAAGTCAACAAGTTGTTCTAATTCACAGTCTGCCTGCCTTATCACTTGTCTACAAACAGTTGTTATAACCTCCACAGCAACAGTTTTTTTTTTGTTTAAGTTTAAGAGCCTTGAGATAGATTCAAGTTTTAGTTTTTGCATGAACAATTGCTACATGTCTCCATTTACACGTGGCAAAGAAAAGACTTTAGATGGTAATAAAGGCAGTTAGAATACAAGGGAACCCACCCACACCCATATCACCGTCCAAACTTATTTTATCAATGACTAAAGTGGTAAAGTACAAATATGAAGTCACTAAACACTAAAAGTACAAATCAGAAGTCACTAAACAGATAAAGCAACAAAAAACAAAATTCAACAAACAATTATAATTAGATAAATCAAAATAGATAATTAGATGTACTGTAGTTACTTTGGACCTAAAACTTGTAAGTAATAATATTAATTACCAGTGGATACATGGAGTGATAGTATTATTTACCTGTGGATACCTGGAGTGCCTCGGCCAGGCATCTATAGCGATGACTAGCCTTTGGCTGGCGAGCTTTTCCCCTTGCCTCGTTTCGATTCTCACTTTAGGAATGTGTCTTTTAGCAGGAACAAATAAATGATGAGTATGCTAAAATCACAAGAAAAAATATGTAAAAATTAGATAATAAAAAACTGAAAGAAATATTGGTAACAATAGAAGAGTGAATGGATCAGGATATGTAGTTAAACCCGAGATAAACTCTACAAATGCTCACGCTCACACAGGAAATTTATAACGGCTGTCTTTATTAGGGGAGCCTGTGGTTGTACGGCTAACACGCTATCCTACCACATCAGCCTGTGGTTGTATGGCTAACACGCTAGTCTGCCACATCAGCCTGTGGTTGTACGGCTAGCACACTAGTCTACCACATCAGCCTGTAGTTGTACGATCAACACGCTAGTCTACCACATCAGAGGTTGTGAGTTTGAATCCCAGCCCTTCTTCAAGCATATAATTATCGATATAAATAAGCATTCACTCACAGTCCCTCCTCTGGGTATGTGAGATCCGTCATCCAACCAGTGTCCACTCACAAAAATAGGCGAGGGAGTGATGACCCTACCCTATATCGAGAATGGCGGTGTGGACCAGAGTGTGAGGAATCTACTTCCCACCAGCGCCATCCGAAAAAGATTATCTTTAATATTTAATTGAAAGTAAAGATTTATACTACTTCAAGCTTTATAGAAATAAACGGATAGAACAAAAGTAATTAAAATCTCAACTCACCAAGAAAACTTTGTAGACATAGAAAACTGTATCTACTAACAAAAAAAACAACACACACGTTTTTCATTATTTTTGACAGAGGACTTTAAAAATGCTTGTAATAAAATTACATTAACGTTGTAACTGTTTTACAACAGTATATAATGGTCAAAGTGTCAACCAAACGGTTCTTGGCGAATGGAAGTCTTTTCAACCAGATTTTGGTTGATGTGTTTGATAAAGAGGCTCAGCTTTATAAGACCCAGAAATAGAAATTTCCTAAGGAGGAAGAGATGTTAAAACATGAAGACGTATTGTGTAAGTGGAATGATTAACTTGTTTAGCATGCGTTAGTGAGATGGTTAACTTGTTTAGCATGCGTTAGTGAGATGGTTAACTTATATTAGAAAGTAATATCATAAAAATGAGCAGTTCCCAATCCCATACCTGACTTAAAACAAACAATCTAAGAAAGGAAAAATGTAATTCTGAATTGCTACCCCTTTGATTGGAGAGAGCTGCAAAATGCCGCAGTATTGCTGCCACTTTCTGTGAATTATGGCAACAATTTTGCCAGTGACTTGCCTCTCTTCTTCATTTATTTCTCTTTCAACTTTCACCTCGTCCTCAGCCTCTTCTGGAAATGTCAACAAAAGTAAATTTAGAATGTCTCTCACAAATAATACAGCAATAAAAAAAAAGAAGTACAAACAGTGGTTGACCTTTATTTCAAAACTCGATCTTACGATCCTGGTACATATACATGAACATAAATGTTATTACTTAATTCAAAGCAATATAATACAATATTAATTTTTATAAGGCAATAAAATATTCAATTGTGATGGTTGGATGGCATTGATGTAGACGTAAGAATTGGAAAATGTCTTAAAACAAAAATATCTATCTTTAAAGATATATTCCAATATAATAGAATTTGCTAATCTGACAATGATTCATGTTAATCTAGAACCATGTTATCTCATCAATCTGACAATGATTCATGTTAATCTAGAACCATGTTATCTCATCAATCTGACAATGATTCATGTTAATCTAGAACCATGTTATCTCATCAATCTGACAATGATTCATGTTAATCTAGAACCATGTTATCTCATCAATCTGACAATGATTCATGTTAATCTAGAACCATGTTATCTCATCAAGCTTCTTACTTTCACTTTTATGGGTGTTCCAAGTTGGGTTCCCTTTTACATCAGGGCTGAGCTCCAGGGGTTGCGGTCCAGCCAATCTCCATTCTGAAGACCTCGGCCCGCCATTTCTTCCTCTACTCCACTAATCCATCTACCTCTGGGTCGTCCTCATCTACGTCTTCCTGGCGGTTGCCAGTCCAAAACTCGATTCGGCCATCGGTCTGTGACATTCGCTTTACATGGCCATACCACCTTAGCTTTCGCTGTCCAATTCTGTTGTTGACAGACTGATGAACCTCAATTCTCTTCCGAATGACATAATTCCGAAGTCATATAGAAGGGATGACATGGTCCATGTTTCAGCCGCAGTTAAGTTAAGATGGGTTCGACGATGGCGGGAAAGATTCTTCGTTCATTTTCTATAGAATCATCATCTTGTTAAATAATCAATCATCTTGTTCCACAGAACCGAGTGCAACATGCGTGTGGCTTTTCGACCTTACTCTGCTTTTCACAGAACATCAGTTCCTGAGGACCCAGAGGGGTCTAGGCAAAATCCCAGATATTTAAAAACACTCACCTTTGTGCATGTCTCCGAGTCAACACAAAGATCACCGTCATTTCTAGCGCCTGTAGCAATGTATTCGGTCTTTCTGAAGTTAATTTTAAGTCCCACGAACTCGTAGCAATCCCACCGAGAGCACATCATCATCTCTAGGTACACCTTCCTCCGAGCAAACACAAACTGGTCATCAGCAAAATAGAGGGAGACCAGCGGTTAATCGTTGATGAAAGGTTCTACATCTCCATACTGAGCATACCATTGCCTTACAGACACGTGGAGGTAAATCTTGAAGAGAGTCGGCGCCATGCTACATCCTTGCTTCAGACCCTTAGTCCCCGATAGCCACTTCCTAATCTTTACTCAACAGATATCATCTCAATATAGATGTCTCACAGCTTCTATTTAGGTGTTATCGATGCCCGCCTCTCTCAATGCTGTCTACATTCTGCTCCTTAGAACGCTGTCGTATGCCTGTTTAAGGTCTACAAAGGCTAAATGAAGCTCCTGGTTCATCTCCCAGGATTTTTTAATGAGCTGCTGAGGATGAAGATGTTGCCAATGCAGGAGCACCCCGCTGTGAAGCCAGCCTCTTCTTCTGGGGTAAAGAAAGCATCCTCTAATTTATCTCGATAGCCTTCCCATAACTCTACTCATCGAGCTTCTATTTATTTATTAATGTAATTTCATTCATTTCAGTCAGTATTTATTTATAAATGTAATTTCATTCATTCGTTTCAGTCAGTATTTATGATTAATGTAATTTCATTCACTTCAGTCAGTATTTATTGATTTTATTAATGTAATTTCATTCACTTCAGTCAGTATTTATTTATTAATGTAATTTAATTCACTTCAGTCAGTATTCACTTGACATTCTGTCTTTTCAGAGAGCGGCATGATCTAATTGATAGAGCACTAGCCTACTGGTCACTGGGTTTTAATCCCAGCTGTGGCAGAACATAATTTATTAAGTTCTTTTTCTCTTTCTCAGTTTCAGGGAACGGAAACATTACAGGAGAAACCTGGTGGCTGAGTGTGATCTCAGCAAAATCATGTCATTGAACACCATTGTTACTGCAAGACAAGAAACAGTACGAATCTCTGTAAGTACTGAGACCCTCCTTAGGTTTTAGTGGTTACAGTTGAAGACCCTCCAGAGGATGTTGGTTGTATTGGTTACAGTTTATTTTTTTGTTGCTCTTTTTGATAGGCCATTTTCAAAAATCTTACAACATTTCTAATATATATTTCAAGTAAACAAAAAAAATTTTTTAGTTAATAAAAACTTAGTGTATTTCTACATCTAATCATCATTCAAATTTTATTATTATTTTATATTATGTGACTCATCCATAACAAAATAAATCATTATTTGGAAAGTAGCTAAAATAAGATTGTTTAGAAGAACGAGTGGTTCCAAGAAGAATGTGAAGGTACAATGCTAGGCATTCCAAGGCCAAGGCAAGCTCCAGTGACATTTAAAGATTAAGCAGTGATTTAATGAAAAATGCTGCAAATTATTACACAATGGTTTATTATTTCCAAATAACAATATTAGGGTATAACTATAATTAACTAATATGAAAAGCAAGAATTCAAAGGATAATGGCATATACTACCGCTGATTTAAAAATGCTATATCTCTGCTAGTCCTTAACGATAAGTAAATTTCTAATCAAATGAAAAATTTAATTCTCAATCAAATGACAATAAAAGCAAAATTGTTGGTATTTATTTATTTATTAATTAGGACAAACGGATTTTTTTATTCGTTATTTGGATTCAACACATCTTGAAACATAAGCCTTCAAACCAATTTCAATGATTCTTTTTTCATTTTGTCAAAAATTTAATTCTCAATCAAATGACACTAGAAGCAAAATTGTTGGTATTTATTAATTTATTAATTAAGACAAACGGATTTTTTTATTCGTTATTCGGATTCAACACATCTTGAAACATAAGCCCTCAAATTTTGAGGGAGAGTATTTTTTTTTTTTTTGGTCGATTACAAAGGTTGATTATTGAAAATAATAAACTAAAATCATTTATACTACTAGACTGTGTTACTATTTCCTTTTGTTTTCATTCAAATAAAATTCATGGTGCTTTACTGTTTGTAAAACTTTATAGATATTTTCCTCTATCTTCAAAAATAACTCAGTTATGGGCATATTTTTGGGCAAAATTTCTATTTTTTTTTCTTTTCTTTTTTTTTATAATTATTTGCGGTATTTTGGTTAAAAATAAAATAAATGTTTTTTCTATCTTCAAAAATAACATAGTTACAAGTGTATATATAGGCGAGATTTAAGTTTTTTCCTTATTTTTTTTGGTTTATCACGCTTTACTGATTCTAAAACTCTATACATACTTTTCTCTATCGTCAAAAATAACTGAGTTATGAGCATATTTATGTGTAAAATTTCAATTCTTTTCTTTTTTCTCTTTAATATAATTCTTCACATTTTTTTTTTGTTAAAAAACACTAAACAACTTTTTCTCTATCTTTAAAAATAACTGAGTTATTGAATTAAATCACATTTAATCGGCCGCCATTTTAAAAATAACCAGTTGATATTAACATCTAGCCGTGAGGATCATCGTTGTATGGACTAGTATTTTGATGGTGAATTTACAATAAATTGGTCCAGTAGTTTTGGAGAAATGCAGCATACAGCGAATGGTGGACAAATGGAATTTTTTTATTTGTTATTCGGATTCTACACATCTTGAAACATAAGCCCTCAAATTTTGTATATTAAAAATAATAAACCAAAATATGATGTGCCAAAAGGAAATACAATTACAAACTAATTTAAAGTAAGAGCAAAGTCATGAGCCTTTGCGATCCCTAACCTGATTGGATGACGAGATTCGACGGAGCTACCCAATCTTCTTTTGGTAACAACTCAACGGCGACTGTGTCACCATCTATTGCCCGGTTCAAGCTCGCTCTTCCTTGAATTAATACCTGCGCAACAATGATATACATTTTAAAAGTCATTTATTATATAACAGTGTAAGTCATTTATTATATCTGTGGCGGTCCTGAAAAACTGGATAACTCGAGTTATATCAAAAATAAGGTAACTCCACGTATCGCTTCCTCAGAACGTCTCCCACGTCATGTTAAATTAGTTAAAGGAATTTCTTGATGGAAGAAATTTCAGGTGGAAAGAAAGCTGTATGTTACAACTCTATTTTGGGTATTACGTAAAGTTTAAGTCGCTCACCTGTAAAATTAAAGATTTTGACTTAACCACTTATTCACGACCGCCACAGATATAACAGTGTGAGAAAATAAATTTTAAAAACTCAAACATAATTTATTTGCTATAAAATGGTTTCTAATCGATGCACATAGGAAACACTGTTAACCAAGATAACATAAAAATTTAAACTCATTTCAATACAAACTGTTAAATATAGACATTAGTGTTTATACCAGAAGGAATAGTTTAGTTTGCTAAAGATAATAGAGAGATAGTAACATTATGCTTGTCGGTGATGACGGTGGCCTCCAGACAGTTTTCCTTGGAGGCGTAGAAGACCCCCTGGAGGAGGAGGCCAGCTTTGAGGCCGTGGTGAACGGCGGCTGGAGGAAGGTGAGCCGGGAACACGTCAGTCGAATCTTCTCCTCTTCTTTCGCTCCATCGCTTGGCACAAAGCCTCTCACTCAGCGTAGCTGAATCAGTTGCCTCTGCATAATCACTCACTAGCAAAGACAAAAAAGATTTCGATAATCATTCAGCAATTCTAAGATATCTAGAATCCCTTACAAGGATAAGATCCCAAATGTGTTTCACCAATTTTGATGAAATTTTTTTTGGGGGGTAAAACTAGACATTAAACAATCAGGCTCTGCAAAACATTAGGAGCCCACACTCTCCAGGAGTCGCATAAAAAATCGTAAAGTTTTAGTGCATAAAACACAATTTATTTGACATCTCTGATTCTTGTGAAGGTAGAAAAATAAGTTTGGAGTCAAAATAACTCTATTTCAAGGCAATATTATTAAAAAAATAAGCCATTAAAATGTTTAAGTTTAATACTTAGTGATAATCCCAAACAATATAAATAAGTAAGAGTACGTTTAATAAGGTTTCTTATTAATTATGTTCCTCACTCCTAAAAAGGAATCTTAATCTGAACATAATTTTTGAAGAAACCTTATTAAAAATAATGTTTTGACAAGATTATTTATAGTTTTTGGTTATTACCAAGCATAAAAATTAAATATTTTAATTATTTCGTCAAACCACACAAGCGTAGACATTTGTAAATGGGATCAGTGAGTTCCAATTAGAAATGGCATAAGTATGACTACTTTTAATCAGTCCTCTTTGAAAGAAAACGAATAGCATATCAGAACATGAAAGGAGAAAAAAAAAACGTACGTGATCTTCACTGCTTTATGCTAATATCATTGCTGAAACAGCTTCCTTCTCAGCTTTGTGCCGAATTCCCTTTGCTTATCTCCCATTTGCTTCCATCTTTGGTCATAGCATACCAGTGAGTTGAGAAATTAATAGCAGAAAATATGGTGAATAATTTATTATTACTATTTTTGTTTAAAAAAAAGGATATAAAATAGTTACATAAGGGCATCGTATAATAATTGACAAGGAAAATAAATAGTACACGGGCAAATAAACTAAAGACAGATGTATAAATACAAGGTGTGTCATAAATGGCCCGTCCTATTGTGAGATACGGTAATTATTTACTTATTTTTCTGTTTTAACAGTAACTACCAATTTTTATATTTTAGAAGGACGGTTCAATAGCTCTAACCAAAAATTACGTCAAAAGTAATTTTACGAATATTAATTTACAAAAAAATTTAAAAAAAACAGAGTCAAAGGTATTCGGGTAGGAAGAAGAGTAGTTTTAGGGCGATAAATGACAAATTATTACTACTTATATTTACCTTTATGTATAATTACACACTTGCAGTTTATTAGACTTCATTCAAATTTTGATGCAAGCGCTATTTTTCTCCTACTTTTGATTTTATGAATAAATATACATAAACCTATCAATAATTCCGTAAGAATAATCCAGACCCAGATATCCGAATTTGAAATAGGGTAAGGTAATTTTGACGCCAAACTTATTTTTCTACCTTCCCTAGAACCAGAGATATTAAATAAAATATGTTTTTCACTCATAAACTTTCCAATGTTTTTATTCAACTCCTGGGGAGCGTGGGCTCCTAATATTATGCATAATCTAATGGTTTAATGTTTAGCTTTACCTAAGAAATTTTCATCAAAATCGGTGAGACACATTTGGGATGGTCTCCCAGTTAGTCAAATTGAAATTTACATTAAATACATTAGCTATAATTTATAGAGGACTATAGGAACAAGTATTCCAAGGATTGATAAGAACAAGTATTCCAAAGAGGACTGACAAGAAGAAGAATCACAAAGAGAATTGCTTACATGAAAACGCAACAACGCCTTTCTCAATAGCTTTCTCCCTATTAGCGACATCATCAGAAAGCAGGACCGATTTGACCCCGGTATGCTCCTGGAACCAGAGTGCCGCTCTTCTGATCGCTCGGTCATTTCTGTCATTCACTGTCTCTCCGACTTTCCTTTCGATGTACGTCGCTCTGGAAAATATAAATTAAAAAAATAATTTGCTATTTTCGTCTATATTGATCAGGTTTTGAAATAATAAATTGCTATATAATGATTTCCATAATTGTAAAATCTGCTGACAGATGGGTTCAATGTTCTGCCAATTTATAAAACAGTGAAAGAATACATCGCATAGATAGATACATAGAGCGCCCAACATCTAAGTTTCAGAAACAAGTTCCATAGCCAACACAATGTTATTGTTGTATTATTGGGTGGTAAAATAATTTTGTTGTGATTTTATTTCAATCAAGTCATTTAAATAAAAACTTAAGATCCTTGTAAATATGTTTTATCAATTATAAATGGGGTCACCCATAGCGTAGTAGCTAGCATAACAGCTTTCTATGCCAAAGGTCGCAGGTTCAAACCTGCGGGTGGCCCTAGGATTTTTTAATGGGAGTAAAAAATCCTTAGTTATGCCGTCCTTCGGAGGGGACGTTAAAAGGTGATCCCGAGCCTGGGCGATGTCAGGTACTCGTTTAAGATCCCTATCCTAATAAAACCAGGATGGGCAAAATTTAGGACTCCCACTGTAGCATCGTCGGATTAGCCATAGTAGCATAAAAGTGACGTTAAACGAATAAACAACAATAAACAAACAATTATAAATGACTCATTTGGATCTATTTCATGTTATTATCTTTCAGATAATTTTTTTTTAATTTCGTCATCATCAACAGTTGAAGGACAACCCCAGTGCTTTGCGTCATCCAAGCAGTACTTTCTTCTAAGGCATCATCACCATACACACTGCAAATTTTGTTACCCATCTGAGCAGCAGATTTTTTTTTTCCGGAAATAAAAAATCATTAACCGATGAAAATTAATTTTTTTTCTCTTCCATTTCGAGCAAGCAAAATACCACTTAAAGATAAGGAATCTCGGTTGAAACTGATGCATAATAGCACCTTAACTAGTTCTTTATTCAGAATACGTAAACATTACTCTGACCAAGTAAACATGCACGTAGAGAGGATTAATTTAAATATTGAAAAAGGCAACCAACTTATAATACTCAATACTTTAACTTATATTACTACTCAATACATTAACACTTGAGGAGAATAGTAATAATGATAGATCACATGATCATACACTTAACAATGACGAGTGATTATCATTTATAATAATTATATTAGCTGAATAATACAACTTGAAAAAAAACACATTTTTAAATAAATTTATCTTTTATTTCCGTTGCGTAGCTTTATCTCATTTCCTCTATCCAATTGGTTTGGAATCATATAAAAGTTTATTACTTGGATATTGAATAGATCACAGGAGCTAAGTTAAAAATCACTATTATGCAAGAAAAAGTAGTGCAAAGCTAGGCACAAAAATAAAGGAAAAGTGATTAAGCAATATTTGGAATCCTTACATAGGATGTTTATTATTAATAAACAAATTCTTAATTCATAAGTTCATTAACTAAACTTACTTAACAAGTTCATTAACAAATACTGAACATGTACATTAAAATCAATACTTACTTAACAAGTTCATTAACAAATACTGAACATGTATATTAAAATCAATACTTACTTAACAAGTTCATTAACAAATACTGAACATGCATATTTAAATCAATACTTACTTAACACGTTCATTAACAAATACTGAACATGTACATTAAAATCAATACTTACTTAACAAGTTCATTAACAAATACTGAACATGTATATTAAAATCAATACTTACTTAACAAGTTCATTAACAAATACTGAACATGCATATTTAAATCAACACTTACTTAACAAGTTCATTAACAAATACTGAACATGTAATAAAATCATACTTAACAAGTTCATAACAATACGAAATTAAATAAACTACTAACGTTCATTAACAAATACTGAACATACTTAAAAATACTTACATTCATTAAAAATTCAATATACATACTTACTAACAATTCATTAACAAAATTTACTTAAAGTCATTAAATATGAATTAATTAAATCAATACTTACTTAACAAGTTCATTAACAAATACTGAACATGCATATTTAAATCAATACTTACTTAACAAGTTCATTAACAAAAACTGAACATGTATATTAAAATCAATACTTACTTAAGATGTTCATTCACAAATACGTATATTTTCCTTTTTTTGTCAAAAATGACTTCTTTGAGCCTTTTGAATACAGAAGAGCTCCTGTGTTTAACTTCATCTAATACAGTCTGAGGAATAATAATATTTTCCAAATAGGGATCCTCAATAGCATCAATCTAAAACAAAGAACAACCTATTAAGTACTAACAATTTGCAGAGTTCCAGAGTTACTATTGTTAAATACATCAAAAATACAAACAAATGTAAACGTGAGAAAATAAATAGGTCACTCATGAACAGGAACAAGTAAGTGGCTATATAGAGCAATAATGGAGCCTCCTAACATCTAATAATTTTAACAAGGATTTGCTAATGCAAGTTGTGATCCAATTGGGTAAGCTAGCTTTGTCACTTCTCTGTCCCTGCAAAGATAAATCTTATCTTTTAATTCTTTCTTTCCTCAAGTGACAGTCAATAATATGTGTTGGTTTGAAACATCTTTAGAAATTGTAAAAGAAATACAGACTAGAAGGATATTTAATATTAAAACTTTATGAATCAAAGCTTTAGGTTACATTTCTTCAGGATCACAATACAAGTACCAAACAACAAACATATATATACAAGGAAAAAAAACCAACTGAATACTGGTATTTTTCTCCATAATTTAAAACAAATTGTTCCTATAATCAATATATAATTCTTTATTGGTTGTTTAAAAGTCTACCAAATCAAAATACTAATTATTAATACAAATTTACAATTAATTCTTAGGGTACTACTACCATGGATAACATCCAGATACAGCAAGCAGCAAAGATAATGTCATAAATGTATTAATTTACCTTTCCTATCAAAGGCATCTTAGACCTAGCTCAACCAACTAAATTGTCAGCTCAAATTCATTACCTGATCTAAGACAGCATTAGTGTCCAAAAAAATATAATGAGGCTCTGATAATAAGGAACATTTAGAAATAGGACAAGCATCTAAGATCATATCTTTTTCTTCAAGAGCACATTTTGTACAACCTTTGCAACCACACCAAATGTCTTTCCGCAGGTAATGTTCCCTGACAATCTGTAAACAGACACATTATTAAAAGCTGAAAGCTCTGGGCCTAACTTGGTTACATATTCCAGATGACCAACCTTTAAAATTGTCCCCTTTTTGCTCTGTTTATAAAAAACCTTCTTGGTTAACATGTTTAACAAAAGATGGGACTTCACTCAACACGAATGCTACCCACGTGAGTATACAACAAACATAACCTAAGCGACGGTAACAGTGTGGGTAAGGTTTCCCCGATGCCAATTACCATAATTATGCCATCGTTACTTTCCTACGGATAGCAGCTACTTCTATTATCGATACTTTACAACCGAAAGTAGTTACTTCTATTATCGATACTATCCTTCGGAAAGCAGCTATCTATTATTGATACTTTCCTTCGGTTTATTTTTGTTTATTTATTTAACGTCACTTTATGCTACTATGGCTAATCGGACGATGCTACAGTGGGAGTCCTAAATTTTGCCTATCCAGGTTTTATTAGGATAGGGATCTTTAACGAGTACCTGACATCGCACAGGCTAGAGACCACCTTTTAACGTCCCCTCCGAAGGACAGCGTAACTAAGGATTTTTTACTCCCATTAAAAACACCTAGGACCACCTGCGGGTTTGAACCCGTGACCTTTAGCATGGGAGGCTGTTACGCTAGCCACCCAGTTACAAGTGATCCCACTTTCCTTCGGAAAGCAGCTACTTCTATTATCGATACTTTCCTTCGAATAGCAGCTACTTCTACTATCGATAATTTTCAACCAATGGCAGCTACTTCTGTAATCGATACTTTTCACCCGATAGAAGCTACTTCTATTATCAATACTTTTCACCCGATAGCAGCTACTTCTATTATCGATACTTTCCTACGGATAGCAGCTACTTCTATAATCGATACTTTCACCCGATAGCAGCTACTTCTATTATCGATACTTTTCAACTGATAGCCATAAAGATAGATATAAGATTTCACTATAAAGACGATTTGAGTTCTATAGTACTTGTAAAGTCGCTTTAAGATATTAAAATCCCGCTTAGAACGGTAGGTAGGTAGAATGCAGATGACATCACGGCCTCTTAGGCAGATGCTCGTGAGCCCTACCGTACTGTTCTAGTTACCGTGGGAACAACAACTCATTTTGATCTCGGGTTCCACATGGAGTTTACTTTAAGGTATTGATAAGAAGGGCGCACGATTGAAACATTGCTTTACTGAGATAACCTCAAACCCGTAAAACAACTGGGCTGTTCTGTAGATTTCTTTAATTGTTTCTTTGGGAGCGGAATGGTCTTGTGTGTTGAGCTACAGCTTGCTGACTCGACAGGCTTTGTTCTATCTTAACTATGAATATCCCTTCGGCAATATAGAACCTGCTATATGATCTAGATCTACCTAGATAAAAAGATAGTGGATAGATGTAATATAGGATATTTTATAGCAATTATTTGTAACAGCGTTTAACTCTCAAAATAGTTTGTCATCACTACCAATCCCCTTCAACTTTTTTTAATACACTAAATTATGGCGATTTTTGTTAATTCACGGAGCTACAAAACTAATTTAAACAATTTGAATTTGAATTTTTTCTTTCATAACAACCTTCTCTTGACAATAACTAACACAACAAAAAATATCGAAATGGACTAGCTGTTCAGTGGCGATCCTCTTCAGGGACACAATCAGCCTATATAAAGTGGATACCTAAAAATTGTTGAGAAAAACTGCAAGCTCAGGGTGATCTCGACCTAACCCCTTCATTGCACGGCTGGTGGCCTTGAAACAGTACGAATCTCTAATTTATTGAAGTACTGAACGCAAGACCCTTCTTGGATTGTAGAGTTTCAGATTAATATATATATATATATATATATATATATATATATATATATATATATATATATATATATATATATATATATATTCATTCATATAACTGCAGGTACCATCACTGGTGTATAGTCTTGATCCTGCCTTTTGAAAATATTCAAAAGTGATGAGATTTATAACATTTATAGTCTATTATCTTGGTGATTTAAAGAGTTAATAACTACGGATTATTACAATCCGTATTATCAGTGTACTTAATTATTTGTGTGCAACTACAGTTTGCAGCAAACTTTTTTCTATCTTTTTAATTGAGTATGTTATACGTTTTCCCCCATGATGAATACATTTGCAAAGAAACAGTGGTAAATATATGTTGAGTTCTAGGCGGAATTTTAATTATACCCTAGAACGGACTTACGAAGACGGTCAGAAATGGGCTATAGAAGAAATAACATATTCAAATAATGAAACTTATTTTGTTACGTGCCGACTTTTCAGGCTAATGTTTAGACCATCATTACAGCTAAGAAAACGGTATAATGAAAATATGAAAATAACATATAGTAGTATTATAAGCAAAGGCGTACGCAAGATTTTCGTTGGGGTTGACAATATAAATTAGTTGTTCAAAAAAAAAAAAACTGTCTGGATACATATGAATTGGATACTTGAGTGCGTACTTAGAAGTATAAATAGTTTCTTAACCCACCTTTTATTCTAATACCATATTTTCTGTTTTTATCATATATGTTTACAATTGTTTCGAAGAAGACGCGCCTATGCGTGCGCCCATGACTATATGGTGAAAAAGAGTTATGATGTAACTAATCACAAGGAAATACGAGAATATTTAAAATGTCGTCAAGTTGTTATGATTAAACTAAACACGAAAAGTAATTTTCTGGAAGGAATTAGTCCGGGTGGCGGTCATTAAATGAAACAACTAAATAGTTTCAACTATTTTATTGTTTGCCAACGTTTCGATCCCCTTTGTGGGTCATCATCAGGGCGCATGGTGGGAGAATGGAAACAAACAGTTTCCAACGAACCAACGAGTACTATATAGTGTGAAACCGACATGGTCATCCTCACTAGCGCATACACTTTTTAAGTATATTCACTTCTCCTAAGACTTGGTCGAATTACTCATTTCCATTTACGATGAGCTTTCATTTCCAACATAATGCTTAGGGTTAATTTGGTCTATAATGGCCTTATATATGGTTCTTACCTACCTCCCTTTCCGAGGAAGGGAATATATTTTTCGTAAGGATGTTCGAAGACACCATCTAGGGACATGGTAGGATTCGTGGAAGATTTTATATACAATTCGGCCACCTGCCTTAAATAATGGACTTTTTTTTGTCCATTTATCGGACATTTTTTTTTGTTTCCAAACGATGAGAAGGGGGTTATGAAACACCTTTGAGAGACCATTTATGCTATTTAAGAAAAGTCCGCGGTAAACATCCCAAGTTAATTAGAAAGTAAAGCCCTATTTGAATCACTGGTCTTCATTATGTTATCTGTCGAACTATCGGAGATTCTTTTTTTACCTTTTCCCAACAGAATATGTAAGGAATTTTTATATCTAAAAAACAGAAGAAGGAATAAAAGACAATTGGGAGTTGAGTGTTGAATGGAGCTGATACCACGACAGTCACCTAACCCCTGCCAGTCAGGTGGAGACGGTAAGGTCCCAACTGTAAGGACCATGGTGATGGAGATGATGGAATGGAATAGACATCTCCCGAATCGGGGGGATCCATCCTAATTCGATAAAAACTTTTAGTTACACTCTCTTAAAATACAACCTGAGAGGCCATAGGTTCTCCAAAAGCAAAATAATTTAAATCGATAGAAATTGTTCTTGTAAGTTGAATTGTTATTTATTTAGTGATAATTATTATTAAATTGCATTATTTTGATCCTCTGAGCTCAAGTGGTTTTACATGAAGAAGTGGCTTTAGTAGATTTTTCTTATCAATTCTGATAAATTAATATCTTACCCAATCAATTTAAGTAAATCTTATCTGTTTTCTATTTAGAATCCAATTTTATTTGCAGAGTTGACCATTTTCAATTTAGTTTGACTAACCATGACTGAAAGCATTGTCAAATTTACTAAGGTCTGTGTTGATTTTATCATGACTATTTGGTACAAAAGTTAAATTTTAATTATTTATTCTACTCTTTCTTCTAAAGCCCAATTTGAATTTCTTTTCAGCTCTTCATTAACAATGAATTTGTTAACTCAGTTAGTAAAAAAACATTTCCAACCTACAACCCCGCCACTCTAGAAAAAATTGCTGATGTAGCGGAAGCAGATAAAGTAAGTGTATTTTAGTTACAAAATATTATAGTCATCCTATTTATCTATATATTTCGGTTGATGTACAGTTCTGTACTGTTCTTTTACTATTGTGCTGGAAAGTATGATGTTTTTATGTTTAAAGAGGCTTTTAAGTAAAGATTGGCTTTGGATTTTACTAATTTAAATTAATCCGCTTTATGAGATTTCTCAATTTGAGGTTGTCATTTAAATAAATAGCTAATAATTGAAAATGTATGTATATATGATTCCAATTTTGAAAGGTTAATTAACTATTCTGAATTATATCTACATATGTTAATTAAAATAAAATTTGTTTCAAAGGAAGATGTGGACAATGCTGTTGGTGCTGCTAGTAAAGCATTTGCTAGAGGATCGCCATGGAGGACAATGGATGCTTCAGCACGTGGAAAGCTTATTCACAAGGTTACAATTTTAAACTAAATGTGTGTGTGTGTGTGGTAAGGAGAATTTAACTGTTTTTGTGGTCCCACATGTTCTGAATTTCCCTAAGATTTGTGGCATTTAAGACAAATGTTCATTATAGTAAAGGATACAAGAATAGATGAGAATTTTAATTTTTAACTTCGAATTATTAGTTTTGTTTCAACAAGAAATATATTTTTCATTAATCTTTTTACTCTCTTGCTTGTTATGTTATACTTTATTTTCCACTTTGATTGTTATCAAAATGTTTAAGAGAAATATGGAATACTATGATATTATTTTCTCAATTGTTGCATCAACTACAATTGCATTCAATGACACTGGCCTTGAATTATTTTAAAGCAGAAAAAACAAAAAGTTCTCTAAGAAATCGATAGCTGAATTTGTTGAAAATAAAAAAGCTAACTGGCTAGAAAAATTATAAATCTATACAACTGTAAACAGAGAGTTTAAACGAACAACACATTAATATTTTCAATCAAAGTCATTATTTTTTCAATCAAATCCATAATTTTTTCAATCAACTTCATAATTTCTTGAACCCATTTTATGTAGTTAATTTTATGAGGTTTTGTTACCAAAAACTAAACCTTTTTATCTAATCTCGTTGCTGTTTATTCATTTAATGTTATTTTATGTTACTGCGGCTAATCTGACGGTGTTATAGAAGGAGTCCTGAATTTTGCCAATCCAGGTTTCATAACGGTAAGGATCTTCAAACATTTTCCTTTCATCGCAGACTTCCAGAGCCATTTTACGTCCCCCCGCTGAAGGATGGCATAACCGAAGATTTTTTATACCCTCAAAACAATCCTAAGGCCACCTGCCAGATTTGAATCTGCGACCTCGGACTTATTAAATCCTTAATCCCTTTTCTTTATTAATTTTTCAGGAAGTTTTACTTAATATTTCACACTCATCCCTTATAATCCCCTAATCCCTTATTATATAAATCTATATATCAAATGTCACCTGTAGTTCAGTGGCTAGCAGAACAGCCTTATATGCCAAATGTTGTGGGTTCAAACCCGGCAGATGGCTGTTGAATATTTTTTTGTTTTAAACTAAATTCATAATTTTTTCAACTGTATTTTTTTTTTTTTTTTTACAAAATTTTCAATGCAGGAAATAACAAAGGATACTTTAGTTCCTTGAAAATCCTGAGGCCATCTGCCAGGTTTGAACCTGCGAACTTGGACATACAAGGCTTTTATGCTACCACTGGGCCACAGATGACCCAGTATATGACCCCTCCAGTCAAATAAAGGGTTTAAGATGTAAAATACCCAATGTAAAATATGCTCTTTCAAACCCAGCAGATGGCCTCATTATTTTCAAGAAAGTAAGACATTCTTAATTATTTCCTCCATAGAAAAGGATATTAAAAATGCGGTTGAAATAATTGTGAATGTAGTTGAAAAAAATGAAATACCCAATAGCCATCTGCTGAGTTTGAACTAAGGACATTAGGAATATAAGGCTGTTATGCTAGCCACTGCACTGGGTGTGCAAGTGTCACCTGTAAAGGTGACATTTGATATTTAGATTTATATAATAAGGGATTAAGGATTTAATATGCCAGAGGTTACGGATTCCAATCCGGGGGCAAAAATATTATCATTTTGAGGGTATACAAATTTTTTAAGATCCTTATTGTTATGAAACCTGGATTGGCAAAATTTGGGACTCCTACTATAGTACCGTCGGATTAGACGCAGTAACATAAAATAACATTAAATGAATTAATAGCAACAAGATTTTATAAAAAGATTTAGTTACTGATGTGGAGCGGTTTGATTTAGTAGATAGAGCTAGTGCTAGTGTCTCCGGGTTGTTCTCAATACTGTTCTCCGGGTCCTGAGTTCGAATCCCGGCTTTGGCAGAATATTATTTATTCTGTTAATTCAGTCGGGGGGGAGGGAGGGGGAGGTGGCAACCCTAGGGTATGGAGGAGACCCTCCTGGGACAGACCCAGCCTCTATAATGTGGGTACCCAAAATAATTGGGAAAAACCTGGCGGCTGAGCGTGATCAAGGCCTAATCACCTCATTGCAGTGCCGTTGGCATAGAAACAGTAAGAATCTCTATATTTACTGAGCCCAAGACCTTTCATGGGTTGTAGTGGTACAGGTTTTTGTTAACAAAAACCAATAAAACTAACCTAACTATATAAATTGGGCTCAAGAAGTTATGAAATTGATTGAAAAAATTATGAATTTGACTTAAAAAAAGCTATAGACAATTATTAGTTTTTAATTTAGAGTTAGTATATATTATAATTTGATGGATGTGTAATTGTCTTGATTAATAAAATATTTTCTAGAGTTATTCTATTCTAATCAAGATGTGTTTAAATGGATTGATTGAGAACTCTAGAAAACTCTTATTTTTATTGAATATTATTTTTCAGCTCGCCGACTTGATTGAAGATAATTTAAAAAGTTTAGCAACCCTCGAAACTATGGATAATGGGAAACCTTATAGCGATTCTGTCTTTGATATATCCTGCGCTGTAGATGTCTTTCGATATTACGCTGGTTGGCCTGATAAGATTCATGGAAAAACTGTGCCTGTTGGTAAGATTTTTATTTATCAAATCAATTTATTATCTGCTTTTGTTAGAAAAAGTCGAGAAAGAGTAGTAAATTATTTGTCAATTTTTTCGTAAGTTAGTCCAAAAAACAAGTTGATTATCGATTACCTCCAATGGTTGAGTTTTCATTTCCTAATATAAATTTAGCTTTCATTATATTTTCTTGCATAAATTGAGCTTTCATTATATTTCAGGAGTTTGAACATGTTGCCATCAATGTTAAACTATTTCACTCGCATGCTTTGAATATATTTTACTGACTTGTGCCATAACGTACACACACCTGTACCAAAGAAGTAAACTTGTACTGAGATGCTTACCCCTGCCCCCAGACGGTGAGCTGATGACCTACATCCGCAGAGAGGCGGTCGGAGTCGTGGGACAGATCATCCCGTGGAACTACCCGCTGCTGATGGCTGCCTGGAAGCTGGGCCCGGCGCTCGCGGCTGGCTGCACTGTCATCCTCAAGCCGGCCGAGCAGACACCTCTCTCCGCCTTGTTCCTCGCTCATCTCATTTCTCAGGTCTTCAATATTTGGAATTCGATGAATTATTTGCTAAACTCAAAACAGATATTATATATCCAGCTATCACATTTTACATTTTCAAGTATGTTTAAACATCAGGGTTATATTGATTAATTTGTTTGGTTTAATTTTTAAAGTATTGACCAATTGTAATAAAGTTGGTGTAATTAATCATATTTTCAAACTCTCCCTATTTTTTAGGGATTATATGTATATATATATTTATATATAAAACCCCAAGTTAAATTATTTATAGAGACACTCAGGCAGCATAATATTCAAGTCATCTATAATCTGTCTAGTTTTTTTGGAGCTCTGCTCTATATTACTCGTTGCTGCATCCCAATTTGACCTTGTTGTCAATGGAAAGATCAACGATTTCCTCTTGGTTACATAACCCTTATCAATGCTGTGTGATGTTTTGAAGTCAGACAAAAGCTATCGCTTGGTGGCTAGAACTGGTATCATTTGCGTTTGCAAACAACATGAATGCCATGTCACTACATCCCCTACCTTCGTGCTTCAGGAGGATGTCACTACACCCTTACCTTCGTGCTTTAGCAGGATGTCACTGCATCCCTACCTTCGTGCTTCAGCAGGATTCTAGTTTGTTCTTTGCAATTGTTTCACTGAGCTCCTGGATTCTCAAGATGTGACCACCTCGATATCTAGATAGTTTATTCTTCATCAGTAGTCTTGGTACAAAAGTGAAAACAGTATTTTCTGGCCATCATAGTGAGTTCTGGAATCCTATATATAGCCATGGAATGCAATGTTTCTTCCATAGGTACAGGGTAGTTGTTATATAGGTACTGCGTTGTTCTATAGGTTCAACATTGTTCTACTTAACCATGAGTTGTGGTTCTGAGAATATCTACATCTTAGTCATGATTTTATAATTTGACAAAATTTTAATGTGAATACTACTTAGTGTGAATACTAATTAATTAGAGATATGTCCTTAATAATAATCTAAGGGCTGAAATTTTGAAGTGAATTATAAAATAATGGTCGAGTGAAAGGTGAAAACATATTTATCAATCTATAAAAGAAAAAATAAATTTTAGACAATTTTTCACTTCATATTTACTCCTAACCAAACCTTATACCAATATTCAATTGGTTCCCTGCCCTAGCTTAAGAATTACAATTCTTCACAGGAATTCTAATAGAACTATGTGTTTTTCAAAATGATACATGGACTTTTGGTTCCAACAGTTCAGATAAAATTAAAAATAAGCTTTGAATTTGTTTTTGAAGAATTTGCTTTTTGCAGAGCGGGTTCCCAGCAGGAGTGGTGAATGTGTTGCCCGGCTACGGGCCGACCGCCGGCGCTGCCATCGCCCACCATCCCCTCATTGCCAAGGTAGCCTTCACCGGCTCCACCGAGGTCAGTCTTCATCTTCATTAGCTCAGCTTGTTACAGCTCTGTTAGAGCATTATATTAGCAAGTGAAATTTGAAATAACAAAAATACTGTTAAATGTAACTGTTCTGTAAAAGGTTGGTCATCTGATTATGAAGGCAGCTGCATCTTCCAATCTTAAAAGAATATCTCTTGAATTGGGTGGAAAGAGCCCGCTTGTCGTGTACCATGATGTCGATAGTAAGTACCTCATAGTTAGTAAGTACCTCATAGTAGGTAAGTACCTCATAGTAAGTAAGGACCTCATAGTAATTAAGTACCTCATAGTAGGTATCTCATGCCATTTTATTACATGTCTGCTCCTTTAAAAAATGTATTTCAAAATTTACATTTTCGATTTGAATGATCTTTAGTGAAAGACCTGAGGGTGGTCAGGAGGGGATTTTATGTAATAACTTTCTTCTCTCTTTGGAATTTCCTTTCTCTTCTAAACAAGTCATATAATATTGCATGAAAACAAATGTATATTTTGGAATGCATGGGAGCCCGGGAAGATTGGAGGTGAAAATTATACTATATTAATTATTTAAGTTATGTAGTATATATTACACCTTATTGATTAATGATGATTTATCTGTTATAGATGTTTAACACCTTACTTTTAAGTTATCAAGTTTGTTCTATTTTCTTTAAACTAGTTTAGGTTTTATATTTTATTTTCATTAGTTATTTCTCTTATTTTAAGTTAAATTATATCTTTACCAGTCAAAATCTATCGAGGTGGATCCATGGCGTCCTAATTGCGCCATTTTCTTTCCTTATCCTTTCTAGAGGATTAAGTTGCCTTAGATCTTATCTAGACGTCTTCATGTCACCACATACTTCTGTTCTTAATGCATACTGAATGTATGCACCGTGTTGTGCTTATGGTCTTTTCCCTTTTTTTAAAGCAGTGCATACATTTCCAAATAAACGTTTTTGCTCCTTATTCTTTGTTAGGGAAGGCAGAGGTGAGTATTGGTTTTGCATGTGCAAAATCGATTGTCAAAGCTATAAATATTCGTCTGTGGTGATGCCGAATACCGCCTGTTAAAGCTCCCTTTTTTTTTTTAGTTTGACCGACTGGCTTGGAATTTACCCCTCACCCTTAGTAAATTCAGTTGCATGGTTTATGTACAAGTTACTTTCATAAGTTACAATTTTCACCATTTCTTAGAGCTTTAATTATATCAGTCTCTAACATATCTGCAAGCCTATGGCTCTTTACAGTCAACTTTTATTTTCTTATTTTTGATGTTGTATTTTCTCTAAAGATCCTCCGAATTATTAAGCTTCCTAATAATAGTATTCATTGTTTTGTCTCTAACTGTCCTCCGAATTATTAAGGTTCCTTATTATTGTACCTTTGCCTAATGATGATTGGTCTATTTTCAGTTGACGAAGCTGTAGAAACTGCTCACAATGCACTGTTTGCTAATCACGGACAAAATTGCTGTGCCGGATCTCGAACCTTTGTCCATGAAAAGATTTACGACGAGTTTGTGAAGAAGGCTGCTGAGAAAGCTAAGGCCAGAGTTGTCGGGGACCCATTCAAAGAAGGTGTGCAACAAGGACCACAGTTAAGTAGTATTATTAGTAGTAGTATTATTGTGTGAGTGATGGCGAAATGTGCTATTGTATAAATATATATTCTATAGATCGATGAAGAAGCGTTAAATAAAATTCTTGGTTTGATCGAGAGCGGGAAAGCAGAAGGAGCTAAGGTCGAAGCTGGGGGGACCAGGCCGGCCAACCTTAAGGGCTACTTCGTCAACCCGACTGTCTTCTCAGGGGTCACTGATGAAATGAGAATTGCCAAGGAAGAGGTATTGCTACCAACACAATTGTTATTTCATGTTATGGCTCTGATCTAACGTTGTGGCACACGCCACCAAAATATAAAATTAATAAAATATTTCATGTTGTGGCTCTGATCTAACGTTATGGCACACGCCACCAAAATATAAAATATTTCATCTTATTACTCTTACTTATCCTTAGGTGAAATGTGTTGAAAGGAAATACTGTTTTCCTTCCGCGCTTCTCCAATCCTCAAAATATTTTAATTCCAGTTAACATTTTAAGGTCTCCTGAGTCTAAATAACCACAGCTCCCATAAATCTATGTTGTAAGATTATTTTAAAAACAAATGCTGCAAATTATTACACAATGGTTTATTATTTCAAAATTACTATATTAGGTTATAACTGTTTATTGGTAATTAACTAATATGACAAGAAATAAATAATTCATAGGACAATTGCCTACATAAAGTGCTAATTTGAAAACGGTATTATCTCTGCTATTTCTGAACCATTGGTTCTCTTTTCGATTTGTAGGAAATTAAATTATCTATCGAATAACACTATTTTTGAAAATAGAGACAAAATTTATTAGTGTTTTTTAAACTAAAAACATTGCAAATTATTACACAATGGTTTATTATTTCCAAAAAACTACTTTAGGATATAACTGGTTATATAGCTGCTTAAAGGCAATTAACTAATATGAAAAGCATTTTGGTATTTATTTATTTGCACGGATGAGAAACGGATTTTTTTTTATTCGTCATTCAGGTTCTATGTATCTTGAAATGTAAGTCCTCAAATTTTTATGTGAGGGGGGGGGGGGAAGTTTGATTTGGGCTAATCAAACCACCCACTCTCATCACAGTGTTATTCCAATGACTTTTACCATTAGAATTTGAATTTAAGATTAGATACCAGGGGTGTATTGTTTGAATTTATTTACTTTACTTTTTAGATATTTGGACCTGTTCAACAAATATTGAAGTTTAGTACATTAGATGAAGTTATTGATCGAGCAAATAAGACGACGTATGGTCTCGCTGCTGGAATATTAACAAAAAATATTGATGTTGCTACAAAATTTGCTCATGCTGTTGAAGCCGGTTCAGTTTGGTAAGTGCCTTACTATTACATTTAATATTGATTTTGGATTTTAAAGATAGACCCAGGACCTGAAGATAGTAGGAGAGAGCGTGGGCCTGGGGCGAGGCAATTTACTTGGCATTCCTGGGTTTGAGGGCGGCGTCTGGCTCAGCCTAGGATCTACAGCTACGGTTAAATTTTATTAAAAACTTTTTCGACATCAAAAATAAAATTTTGTCCTAAATTGATTCAAGTTGACATTTTTGTATTAAAACCAACCAAGCTTTGTATTCTTTATAGCAAAGAAATGAAAGCTTGATAATTTTCTTCTGATGAGGAGACACAAATCTAAAAAACAGATAACAATTTATTGATTTTGTTCCTCTTTTTGATAATATTACATTATATGATATTACAGGATCAATTGCTACGATGCTGTCCTTCCTCAAACACCTTTTGGTGGGTTCAAGATGTCTGGACAAGGCCGCGAGCTGTAAGTATTTTTTTTTTCTTTTAATCATACTATCTTTATTTTGTTCTAAACTATTTATTTATTATTTTAGGGGAAAAGATGCCCTCCATGAATATTTGGAAACTAAAACTGTTACCATGAAAATTTTGGAAAAAATGTAACATACAAGATTCTAACATTTTGTATATGTACAATATACAATTTACTAATCCACTATATACAATTTACTTATGTACAATATACTAATCCACTATATATAATTCACTGATTTGCAAGGTCTCTCTTGTCTTCATTTGTGGTGATGAATTGATTGTATTCTATAATATTTGTGTATTGTTGAATATGTATTTTTTTGTCTATAATATACTGTATTAGCTATCTTCTTCTTGTTGCAATGGCGCGACAGGCCATTAGTTATTAGCCATCACTGTATCTTAAAAATTATTTTCATTGTGAACCTATCAATATTAATAGAGGTTCCCCTTTTCAGTCTAGATGTGCACTAAGGCTGGGTTTGAGAAAATTGTTCCTGGTAAAGTGTTTGACAAAAACATTGTCTAAAACCTTTAAAGGAATTGTTTTTTGAATAACTCAACTCATTGCAGATAAAAATACTTGAAAGATTAACTGATTGCGAAGTTATATCTATTAACTGATTGCGAAGTTATGTCTATTATAGTTACCCTTATTATAAAGTAATTATAATTGCCAAAGTTGATTGAATTGATGATGATAAATGAGTACCAAAAGATCAATGAAACGGTTTATAGTAACAAATTTATTTTTAACTAATAACTAATAAGTAAACCCCACCGATTACTTTAGTGGCATTAAATCTAAGTTATACAAGCATATATCCAATACATATATACATACATTATATACAAGTTCTTTCATATTCATTGTCACCTTGATGTATTCATGCATTTATTTTGCAAATCAATTTAATATACAAATATGAAATTATAATTATTAAAATATTCAACTTTAAAATTTAAATGCAAAAACATTAGTAAAATAAATAAAAATTAGATGTTGCCAAGTTCAAACTTCTTAAGATCCATAACAGCTTTCTTGTTTTGTTAGATTTTATTTGGTTAATTGTGAAGCATTCTGTGAAATTAGTGAAACTTTTGTCATATTTATTCTATTTTTCTTGCTGTACTCTAACTGAACCTCAGTTCTTATAATGAATGCTAAAAAACAGCTCAAAAAGTGACTTTTGGGACAATTTTATAAAAATAGATAATGAAAAAGCTTCTTGCAATTTGTCAAACAATCTTTGTCATGTAAAACGAACAACAATTGTTGTTGGCCTGCCTCACCCAAACGCCAAGGGTAGATGGATTCATACACCTGTTCAATAACAAAATATCCCTTGGTCAGAAGAAGAGAATATATAATGATCTTTTTGATCTCTATTAAACCTTTTCAGCCATTTAGTATTGTTGAAGATGGTTCATAGCTTCTCTAAATTAATGAAGCAGGATGTGAGGATCTGCGGCTTTGTATCCTAAACATCTAAGTCCGTTAGAAGAAACTTTTCACCAAGTTGAAAGAGTGCATTACAACTGGCTATTGGGCATCTTCCATTAATGAAAGTTACATCTTTGTAACATGATATTGTATAACAGCACATTTTGAATTGTAATATATATCATTTAAAAACAACACAAAAATTAGGCTAGTTAAAATAAAATAGATAGATTTTTACCAGAAAGGTTTTTTTTTTTTTTTATTCATTTATTTATTCAAAGTTGAATATTTGTACTTCTAACAATAACAGCATCACTATTGCTTTTGATAACAATAACATCATCACTATTGCTATTGATAACAAAATAACAGCATCACTATTGCTATTGACAACAATAACAGCATCACTATTGCTATTGATAACAATAACAGCATCACTATTGCTATTGATAACAAATAACAGCATCACTATTGCTATTGACAACAATAACAGCATCACTATTGCTATTGATAACAATAACAGCATCACTATTGATATTGATAACAATAACAGAATCACTATTGCTATTGATAACAAATAACAGCATCACTATTACTATTGACAACAATAACAGCATCACTATTGCTATTGACAACAATAACAGCATCACTATTGCTATTGATAACAATAACATCATCACTATTGCTATTGACAACAATAACAGCATCACTATTGCTATTGACAACAATAACAGCATCACTATTGCTATTGACAACAATAACAGCATCACTATTTCTATTGATAACAAACAACAGCATCACTATTGCTATTGATAACAAACAAACAGCATCACTATTGCATATTGATAACAATAACAGCATCACTATTGATATTGATAACAATAACAGAATCACTATTGCTATTGATAACAAATAACAGCATCACTATTTCTATTGATAACAAACAACAGCATCACTATGCTATGATTAAATAACAGCATCATATGCTCTCGAAATGGCAAGCTTAAGTCGCAAGAGAGTGGATTACGTTTATATGGTGAGGGTAAGATAGTTATAATGTTTATTCAAGTCGAGATTATAAAGAAAAATGTCTAATAAATATATTAGCCTTATCAATTCCCTATGAATATTATTAACCTATCATTCCTTATGCAACTATATTATCTTATCAATTCCCTACAGTAACCTTATCAATTCCCTACATTAACCTTATCAATTCCCTATATTAGCCTTATCAATTCCCTACATTAACCTTACAATTCCCTACATTAACCTTATCAATTCCCTATATTAGCCTTATCAATTCCCTATATTAGCCTTATCAATTCCCTATATTAGCCTTATCAATTCCCTATATTAACCTTATCAATTCCCTACATTAGCCTTATCAATTCCCTACATTAACCTTATCTTGTTTGTTCGTTTATTTATTTAATGTCACTTTATGCTACTATGGCTAATCGGACGATGCCATAGTCGGTGTCCTAAATTTTGCCTATCCAGGTTTTATTAGGATAGGGATCTTTAACGAGTTCCTGATATCGTATAGGCTCGGGACCACCTTTTAACGTCCCCTCCGAAGGACGGCATAACTAAGGATTTTTTACTCCTATTAAAAAATCCTAGGACCACCTTATAGTTACTTATGGATACAACATGTGTAAAGGTATATTAAAAGTCAAAAGTTGAAATTTTTTTTTTTTTTTTTATCATCATTTATTGAAATTTACAACTGTACTTCAAGGTACAACAAGTAAATGTGACAAAAGTTAATTGGCGTGATACAAACTAAGTTGAAATTTGATTGATTCAAATGAAATTTCATATAATTATAATTGAAACAATAAAATCCAATTTAGCCATGAGTTACTATTAGCCATATACTTGGTACATTTGAAACTTGATGTAATTTATTTTAAGATCTCAAATATTTGGTTTGATCAGGAGCTGGATGGAGATGAGGGTAACTTTTGTACACTCTCCAATTACTAAATAAAGCTTTTCTGATATGAATTTCTATTCTCAAAATGGAAATTAATTTATTGTGGTTCTAAGACATAAAGTAAGATGATTCAGAATATTCATCATGGAACCAATGAGGATTAAATATTGAAATGACCATAATAAATGCACCATTGAACTAAGTTTGGAGAAAGACTCTAATAAATGAACAATTATAATAGTTGAATTTAAGATGTGGAGAAATATATGCTGCTCAAATTACAATAGAATAGAATATTGGCTGCAAAATTTTATAATAGGTGTTATCTATTTTAAATTGATGGAAATGATAGAAAAAACAGAAAATATAATTCTACTCATTTATTTCTAATCTAATCTAATCCCCCTGACTTAAAACATTATCATTATAAAGACTGAGTTTTTTGGAATTAATTGTGTAAATAACTTCTACTTAAAATTACAGCATAAATGAAATACTTGGGATAATATTTTCAATCAGTTTAACAGATCTTGATTGATTGCAGTTCTAAAAATAAATGTTACTCTGAAGATTGATTTTCATTGGATAATTATTTGAAATAACTCAAAGCAAAGTAATTTGGGTATTAATTTAAAATGTCATTATTTTCAACAATTTGTGTGAATAATAATTTAAAAAATCTGGTGCGAGCAACACACGACATTCACTTACCTTCGTTTTTAAAATCGATTAAAGAATTTCCAAATACAGTTAGAGATAAAAATGAGTGAAACCATTAAAGAATTAATTATATTGAATTAATATAGAAACATGTGTTTTATTAAAAACTGTTATATTATTATCTAAAATAATCAGTTAATTTTATCGGCTTTTTATCACTCTTTATTCAATTTTACAAGCTTTTGTATAAGATAATATATTTTCTAAAGTCTTTCTCTTTCAAACGGTATATTATACGTCTATATTCCTGTTCTTATATTCGACAACAAAATTGGCGCGCTGTGCTTCATTGACAAGTTGCAGCACTGTCACCATGAATTTTCCTTTTCGGGAATCCAAAAACAGTCAGTTTTATCGGCTTTTCATTACTTTCCATTAACCTTTAAAAGTCCGTGATTCAGATAAGATTTTTTCTAAAATCTTTAGCTATCCAACGGTATATTATACATCTATATTACTATTGAAGTGTTCAAAAACACAAAAAATGCATAAAAAAATATTTGTTCAGTTTTCCCATTTAGTTGTTTATCAAATTCGCTCAACGTCCATATTTAGCTGTTAATTATCAATGGTAACAAGATAATATAATTATTTTTATAGAATATACAAAATTAAAGGTGCTTTATAGGAAGAAAATTTAAAATATCTGCATTTAAGCCCCATCAGACTATTTCAATCAGAATGAAACCTACATGATATTAAAGCCCATTAAATTTTACATCAATATAGCGAGTTTAATCAAAATCGTTTGAGCCGTTTTTGAGAAAATCCTAAAAAGATGCTAAATGCATGGGATAAAGTAGGACTTTCGGTCAGCCGATTTTAGTGAAAAAGTTGCTGTAACATCAGGGCGTATAGTAGTCTTAAATATGAAATTTCAGTTCTGTACGACTAGAGTTACACATGGACCCACCGACAGACCATTTAGCGGGACTTGGTTATTTGGACTCAGGGGACCTAAAACGTGTATTTCCGTTGAAAACTGGAATTCGAAAATTTTCACGATCGCAATATTTATATATAGGTAAATGAAAGTAAAAATAGCAAACAATTTAAAAAATTAATATTTCAATAAATATAAATAACGCCTCATAACATTCGTAACACATTTAGTATGTTTCAAGGAGTTAATGTTTAATAACAATACTATGAAAACTATTAGGAAGGTATTCTAATAGTAAATATATATACATATTTTTTTTTTTTTTTTGGAACTGTTATGTCTCAAAAATTACATTAGAAAAAGTGATGATAAATTAATGGTTGTCCATCTTGGCCTCTTATTGATTTCTAATATTAAGCTATGTTCATTTAAACAAAAGTGATCTCAGGATTATTATTGATACTTAACTCTTATTGTGATTGCAGCCAACTTAGGGACATGATAATTAGTCAATGCTAAATCAATAACCTGTGTTTGAGCTGATGCATCAATTATTTTTTACCATTTGCGGTAAAAAGTGTTGAATTGTAAATTAAAAATTGAGTTATTTAAGCTTTTAAATATAATATTCAATGATATAGTAAGATTTTTAAGGAGTACTGTTTCATATTCCCCCCCCTACTTAGCTCCTTGTAAAGAGACCTTCCCGAAGGCGCCGTTCCCGAACGCACTCCCCTTCCCCCCCTCCTCCCACTTGCGCGCGGCGCGACTCTCCTCTCACAGTCCGTTCGATCTTCGACAATTGCGGGCCCCTTTCCGTCGGATTTTCGTTTTTTTTTTTTTTTAGTTTTTTTTGTTTCGTGGCGTAGTGCAGTGACAGAAGACGCTTCACGACACCATCTCCTCCACGGTGAGTCGCCTTTGCTGATGCCCTCCTCCTTTCATCGAACCCCTTCCTTCTTGCCTCTCGCCAGTTCCTTCACAATGACCCTACTACTAGGACCAGCAGACAGCAGCCGATAAGGATATCAGGGACCGACGCTGACTAGACAGACGGTATTGTTGGTGTTGACAAAGATAGCGGGCCTGTTGACAGTGATAGCCGACACTATATCCAAGTATCGATTGGTCGCCGGCTCTTATCCCTCTACAGCTGCCAAAACAAAACCTGAAGCATGCTATGTTTTAGCTCGGCAAGCTGCAGATGTACTGCTTCTCCTGGTTGTGATTAGTTTTGATAACCCAGTGCCCGGGTGGCGATTGCGTTCTCTAAACTTATTGTTAAAAATTCACTGAACCAGTTTGAGAAAAGCAATCCCATTTTAAAGCTATTAAATTATATGATGTAATGAGTTAAGGGGAATAAAAAGATGAATCACGATTCGTTCTTGAATAAAATATGGTATTAATGGAATCGCACGACAATGATACAAAAAGGAAAACAAATAACGTTCCTTGATCTGTTTAGACCATTAGTCAGACATGATCGAGTGATCCTTTGATTTTCGCTTTTTCTTGTGATGTTATGCTAAACCTGAATTTCGTAGTACTTTGAAAGTATTATTTAATTGAATTTTATAAATATAATATTTAATTAGTATTGTTGAAATTTATTAAAAGAATTATTGAAGTGTGAAAACAATGTTTTCAAAAGAATGTGGCGAGTAAAATCTGTATGGATTAACAGTTGATACCTAATCTAAAATCAAGCTTCACGTTTTGCTGGGATTAAAATAATTGTTTGTTGTCAACTATTTCACCATATATTTTTACAACATGTTTCTCCTGTTATCAAGTTTATCATTTAAATATAATTATTCTTGTACATTAATTACATCAATTGCATAGGTAATTTTATGTTTCTTATTATAATAAAATAAAATTTGTTTCGATGTGAGGGGAGGGAGCTTAGGAATATCATGTTACTATTTATTTAAACTGAATGAAATTTGGTTCCATACATAAGTATAGTGGACATTTTAATTTGGATACAAAACAATTTGTCTCAAAAAGTAACATTCCTCTGAGAATCTAAGGGTTTTTTAATTAATTGATCTGTATTTTCATTTAAATGATTTAGTCCAGATATGTTTAAAAATTATTTTTTTTAATAGTCAAAATCTAAATTCAAAATTAGATTTTCTTAAATGATTTAAAACTAATAAAAACAAAAAACAATCAATTGTTATCAGGAAAATAATGGTAGATATTCGAAATATTGGATTTTCATCATTACTAATACACGAGGTTGCAAATGATGTAGGGGCCGACTCCAAATCAAAGCAGAACCCCTTAAACACCACCAAAATCAAAATCTATAATCATCATCATGATATGTATTTTTATTTATTTTAAATAGCTGCTTCCTTGATTCTTGACGAATCTAAATTTGAAGGCAAGTTATTCATCTAATCTCTTTAGAGAAATCTTCATTTTGACGCATTTTTTATTTTTTTATTTGCTGTCAAATTGTAATACCAACATGAATATATAGTTAATATGGAATTTCTAGTAAAAATATATATAAACATTTATAGATTAATTTTTAAAATTGTTAACACAAAAATAACATTGCTGTAATGGCATATAAACGGATACAAGTATAACAAGCCTTTATTCTGATATTTTGGCCAAGAAATATCAAGTGAAGGGTGGGAAGCAATCTACATATTGATATTAAAGTAGAAATAAGACCTTATCAAAATATTTGAAAATTACCGGCGGTGGATCTTTTCTGTAGTTTCTTCTTTATTCTTGTTTCTAATTGATCATTGATCATTTTTATCAGGGCCGAAATATCTCTTTGGAATGACATTGACGTATTGAAACCCGTGGTTGGGTTGGACACAGCAAGGAGAAAAATGTCAAAATTCGCCCTTTTGGTCGCCATTCAGGATTTTCTCCCGAGTGCCTTGCACAATATTATCACCGCCGCTTCCGCCACTCATTTTATTTACAAACCATTTAATCGATTTTCGATCGTCTCTGACAAATTCCTATTCCGAAACACTCAATATATATTTACCATCTTGATAAATAGACGAGTTGTGTTCCTCTATAATTCAGCCAAATGTCTAATGTTAATTTCAGGTTCCCATGATAAGGTCTCAGGATGAGAAATGCAAAATATCTAGACAATAGAGTTTAGTTCAGTGGATATAGTCTGCAATGCGGTATTATAAAAATTCATTTTTCGAAATGTTAAAGTTCATATTTTGATAGGGGTGGGGAGTATCGTATAAGGAAAGTTGACAAATTAGAAATGTGAGTTGTTAAAAATAATTCAGAATTTTGGTGGTTCAGGTTCCCTACTCAGCCGAGAGCAAACCTCATGAAAACTATCAATGTGGACGACCTACAAACCTTTCCAATGTCAATTGAATTCATTAATGTTTGCCAAAAGTTTACTATTATAATATCTTGAATCCACGTTAAAACTGTTAACGTTATGGGTTGCTACCATTTCTTAATAAAAAATAAATAATCTAATTTATATTTTGAATAAAAATGAAATCTTTATTTATTTTGGTTTTAAATTATTATTTAATTGTTTGATTAAATTAATTGGTATAATTCTTGTTTTTATTTTTAATGAGGAAATGTTTTTGACTGATATATAATGTTGCTTGATATTCTCTGAGGTTGCATACATTCATTGCTGCCCCACTCTCCCAGTGAGGAGCTCATCAGATTCCACAGATGACCAAAATATAATGGTCAAGATGGGAGCAGTAAGATACGCGGAGAAATAACATCTTTCCAACTTGTTTAGTCATTCAAGGTCACTTTATGCTGCTTTCTCAAATCGGACGATGCTACAGTGGAACTATAGAATTTTTCCTACCCAGGTTTAATTAGGATAGGGATTTTTAACGGTACCTGACATCGCACATGCTCGGGACCACTGTTTTACGTCTCCTCCGAAGGACAGAATAACCAAGGATTTTTTTCACTGTTTCTAAAATATCTTAGGGCTATCATTCGTTTTTAAACTTCCCGACCTGATTACAGAAGGCTGTTATGCTAGCCACTACACCAGAGGTGACCCCTTCTTCCTTCCGAACTTGGTGGATGTCATCCGTAAATTATTCTGGGACTATTATATAGGGGAATATAGCATTTCCAAGTAAAATTCAACCTTTTATAAATCAAATTCATTACCTTTCCCATTTCAAATTTAAACTTTTCCATTTCTAATTCAACCTTTTCCATTTCTAATTCAACATTTTTCGATTTTAATAAATTAATAAAAATCATGTAAACATAATTTTATATTTATTTTAATTGTAAATTATGATTTTAACCAACGTGGATTGTTTACTGTTCCCAGGAGCCCTTTTGCATAGAATTACTCACGATTTTAAGACTAAGTGTAGATTATTTTAGCTTTTCAGATATTTTTGATTCTAGGCCCCGTAATTGTGTTATATAAAGGTTAGTTTAATGGTCATCATTTTAAGTTGGCGCTCTGAAATATAGATTTATTTTAACTTTCCCGTTTTTATTCGATATTTGGTTCAATAGCTGGGTTATCGAGGGTTCGCATACTGATTATAATATTAATTTTTATATCTGTCGCTCTAGTATAAATTAATTTTAATTTTTCGTATTTTTGTCGATACTGGTTTATTGGAGGTTCGCTAAATGAATGCATTATACATTTCAGTTTCAGTGGCTCAAGTGTAGATTCACTTTGACAATTCATGTCGGGGTGCCATGTCACATTATAGGGGAGTCTTCGGGACTCGGACCACAATGCCGTGATTATTTGTATTCAATCTTTCTTACAAACACTCAAATTCTCGCTCAAAGACGCTGACTGGCAAAAGTTCAGGAAAGAACTAGATTCCCGAATCAATAAATTCCGGCCATAAAAAATTCGCAATAAATCGATTCTACTCTAATCGATTTTTATAAGAATATTATCCCATCCCACAACAATATCACCACCTTTTATAACATTATCAAAATTATCAATTATCAAAATTACAAAATGATAGCACTCCTTCGTTAGTTATTAAAAATTTAAGCAGAAAATGTATTTATTTTTTAACTAGACTATTTAATTCCATCCTAAGATTTAGCTACTCTCCCATTGTCTGGAAAACTTCCAAAACCATCTTAATAAAAAAAACCGAATAAAGACCCTAGTGACGTTTTAAGTACAGACCTATAAGTCTACTAAATATATTCTAGAAAGACTAATACTCAAACGAATTAACTAGCATATCAGGCTAAAGAATCTCCTAATAGATGAACAATTTGGTTTTTGGGAACATCACTCTACCATCGACTAATTAGCACGTCTCACTGACTTTAACGTCTCCATCACTCCGAACCTAAACACATATATGCTCCTTCCAGATAGGTCTAAAGAAAAACCATTTGATACTGTTTGGCACTCCGGACTCATACAAATTAATCTCATACAACTTCCCACCATACCTGATTCACATCATTCACTCCTATTTAACAAATAGACAGTTTTATATTCATGTTGGCACATCTACCTCCGACACACTCCCTATCTCGGTGGGTCTTCCCCAAGGCTCTTGCCTATTTCCAATACTGTTTAATTTGTTCATTTCGGACCTACCGACCCTCCCAATCTGTGATGAGGTCCTCTACGCAGATAACAAGGCATTGTATACTTCTTCATACCGACACAATAGTAAATCGCCTACAACAATGCTTTAAAAAGTTTAACAAATGTTGTATAAAATATAAGTTGAAAAATAACCCCACAAAATCCAAAGCACTTCTATTCACCAAACGTCGCCCACAAATAAACCACCATATCAAGATAAATTCAGTTTCCATCCCTTGGTTAAAATTCAAACAATACCTAGGGCTAACTTTAGACAAATCTCTTACATTCACTGACCATATCAATAGAAAAACCGGGAAAGCGAAACAAATTAAATTTAAAATACTTCCTTATTTTAACAGAAAATCCCATTTGAGCCCACATAATAAATTAAAAAAAAAAAAAAAAAAAAAAAAAAAACCTGTACCACTACAACCCGTAAAGGGTCTTGGGCTGAGTACATATAGAGATTCGCTCTGTTTTTGGCTAACGGCAGTGCAATGAGGTGATTAGGGCTTGATCACGCTCAGCCGCCAGGTTTTGCCCCTTTTTTTTGGGTACTCCCCCTCAGGAGGGTTTTCACAGCCGGGATGCGAACCCAGGATCCGGAGAACAGTAGATTAGTGCTCTTTCCATTAGACCACGCCGCTGCCAGATAACAAATTAATAATATATAGATCAGTTATCCGCCTACCTATTACATGCACCTCGCCAGTCTGGAGCTCATCCTGCTTGACTGAATACCATAAACTTGAAAGAATTCAAAACATGTCAATGCGGATAGTTAGCAATTACCACGCCTACACTAAAATATCCTCTATGCTACAAGACTTGCAACTTGCTACTGTTAAAAAGATTATCCCTACTCAAACCACTTCTTGTTAAACCATTCTTATTTAAATAAAACTCCAGCCTTCGAAAACCTATTTTAGTAAAAGATATAGGTAATTATAATAAATCTTTAAAACGCTACACTCATAAAAAAACAAAATATGTGTGGTTTAATTAAGATGGTTTGTTTTAATTTATAAATTTTATATTTTCAATCATTTTATTACTTTAGAGGAATAACATATCGGCATTTAAGCCCTGTCAGACTATTTCATTCGTAATGTAACCTGCATGATGTTAAAGCCTATTAAATTTTACATCGATATAGCGAGTTTAATCAAAATCGTTAGAGCCGTTTTTGAGAAAATCTTAAAAGGTGCATAATGGAAGGTATAAAGTGGCTCTTCTGGTAAGCCGATTTTGATGAAAAAGTTGCTGTAACAGCTCGGGTGTATAGTTGTCTTAAATATGAAATTTCATTTTCGTACGATTTTTCGTTTTTGCGCTAGACTTACCACACGGACATACACGCGTGGATGTTTTTTCGGGACTTGACAATTTGGACTGAGAGTACCCTAAAACGTGTATTTACATTGAAAACTGGAATTCAAAAATTTTCACGATCGCAATACTTTCGCTAACTGTATATTTTATATATAGGCAAGTGAAAGTAAAAAAATCAAATATTATAGAAACCATCCATTGATTTGACCCTCTTTTAAATATAATTGCTGGAGAATCCTAGAAACAATCGAATCAAATAGAAAATAACAAGGTTAAGCCACCACCCATATTCCTAAAAGAATACAGAATATAGAAGAATTAATTGCGTTTTTAAAAAAAGAAATAGGTTCCAGTTACTTCAGTATAAAATCAAGAGCCAGAACTTTAGTTGTATACCCAAGTACCACAGAAGAGCTGTGTTCGCTGCTTAAAAAAAGTAAAAGCCTAAAAGTATAATCAGTATACGATTCCTCGGTAACCCAGTTATTGAGCCAAGTATCGAATGAGCCCTCCCAAAATAGAAATATATCTTTAGCTACCGATCTTGAAATATTATATGATGACATAATATGTGTTTATATTATAACATGATTTTTATTAATTTATTGACTTCTTAAAAAATCTTAAAAAGTTGAATTTGACTTGGAAATGGTGCGTCACCTAGCCGCTGGGTCACTATACTTAAACATTACGCCTGCTTGAACATTCGTTAGAATGGATGAGAAGATATTTCAGTTAGCCCTAAAGAAGATTATAAAGGGACAAAGTTGATTGGCCCAGGATGGTGACCTCAGTGGCCTGCAGCTTGGAGTTCTCCGTACCTATCTCTTTTGATAATAATATTCTCTGAATACTTTTACTATTTCGGGGTTATGTTAAGAGTTGCAGTTATTGCAGAGCAGAAAGGTTGTGATATTAATCTGCTAGGAAATGGTCTTGTAAGCTGCACGACCGTTAGTGAATGCCGGTGGCTGCTATACAGATTTCTGAATGTGATTCGGGAATGAGATGATCTCTCGAAGAAGAGGCAAGCGTCCATTGTTCTCGAAGAAAACTTGTCTCGAACATAGAGGAGGCTATGAAGTGATTTGTAATTTAAATGTTTAATAACGAACCAAGAAGAAGTTATTGTTGTGTAACAGGTTACATAACCTTCATTATCACCCGTTTGTAAACAACTTTAGACCTCAAAGCAAAGGCTCCAAGTGGGCGAATACTCGAAACAAAAATATGCAGTATTCAATTCAAATGGTGAAGCGGTATAGGCCTGCCTGCTTTGTGCAGCACCAGCTGCTGACTGTCTAGTACCAAAAGTGTGAAGCTTTCTCCTCAGTGCTCCGTGTTACCTCATTTACTCAGAATTATATTTTGAATTTTTTTTTTGTTTGACTGTTAGAGTAAAGTTTCGTCCATTTTCCAAGTCCAATAATAACATCTTTAGACCAATTTTTTTTCTTTCATGTTATCAAATATTTTCAAACTCTAGAGTCTTATTTGATACCTATTGCTCATTAATGATCTTTTTAAGATTTGGCCAATTCGGTAGCTCCGGTCGTAGACGGATCGCTCTCCGTTCTAGATGGCCCGAGGTCACATTTCACTTTCCGACAAACTCGTTTTGTGAAAGGTACCGCCTGCGTTACGTCAAAGTTGCTATCCTTTTATTTATTTAGCCTGTGTATACAAATAACTTAGCAATATTAAAAACATGGAATTTCTTTTTCTATTTCTAGGTTCGCGCTAAATATCTCATTTTTTTAAAATGGTTAGATTCAATTTAAAATTTGCTGCTCATTTAATTTCCTCCATAAAGGATTAAAACATTGAATATTACAAAATGTAATTATATTTTTTCTTTTCCCCCTTAAGGGCCTCAAAGACCAGCTGAATATCCTAAACCTAATGAAGCTTCCTCTTCAGTTGCCTCCTCTCCCCCCCCCCCCCCTCACCCCCTGCTATGTTCCTCATGAGCTCCACGTCCTTACGTTTCTCTCCTCAGACCTCGCAAGACCCTTTTTGGAGCGCTTCTTTCCCTAAGAACTTTCATTCCCTTAAATGTCCTTCTGTACTCATCTCTGTCCAAGCAATCTTGGTCTGTTAGTTCCAAGATGTCCGTATCATTTAAAAAAACAAGTACCACTACAATCTATGAAGGGTCTTGGGCTCAGTGCATAAAGAGATTCGAACTGTTTCTAGGCCAACGGCAGCGCAATGAGGTGATCACGCTCGGCCGTCAGGTTTTTACCCATTTTTTGGGTCCCCACTTTATAGAGGCTGGTTCTGCCCCAGGAGGTCTTCATACCCTAGGGTCACCCCACGGCTGAATTAACAGAATAAAGTATATTCTGCCACAGCCGGGATTCGAACCCAGGACCCGAAGAATTGTAGATTAGTGCACTATCTACTAGACCACTCAGCTCTCTTTATCATTTTTAACTTGTTTGAAATATCCTCTTGAATCTTTGTGACAGTGGATCCGCTGAAAAATCTTATGAGCCAGTCTTTCAGGATTCATCCTAATCTTGTGCCCATAGAACCTCAGCCTTCCCACCTCAACGCCAGTCTCTAAATGTGTTGTCGCTTATTGATTTCTTTCTATTTCAGAAGCCTCTCAAGTCTGTTATAATATACAACTTTTAGTCCTGTAGTGTTTGATCAATAGCTTAAGGCTCAAAATTTCTAAAAAGTATGATTAATAATATACTTATTAAAAATTAATTTTACAAAACTATTTCTAAAGGAACTAGAATGCTGTGTTATAAGGAACCCAATGCAGTTGGCAGAACTACTTTAGAAATAAAGTGTTTTATCTCTTAGTATTAGTTGTGATTTTGGAGGCTTAGGCATAGTTGCTGGTGAATGAATCCGGCACACTATCTGATGTGAGGCGTAAGTTGGGGGGTTGCAATTTAAAGTTGGATGAGAGATCTTCTCCCTCAGTAACACACTAATTTCATGCCAGGAGTAGGTACCGCTGGGTGCTGCTCTTCCTCATGCCTATCACGCCATGTTTCTTAAAATTGACCACACATTCACTGATTGTTCATTGTATTATTTACAATTTAATAAACAATCTGGGGTTGCAATTTAGTATTATTTTGTTATTAGTGAACTTAGCTTCCTTCATCATTAATGATTGAGTTTTCTGTTTGGACAGGTGGAGCCACCCAGTGCCTTGAGACCTCGAGTCCTTTGACCGAACAACATAGCAAGTGAGTAGCTAGCATTCAGTAACGAGTAGTTAATAGGAAGTAGTCAGTATAGAGTAGATGTTAAGTGTCGATAAGAAAGGGGACCAGGGCTCACATTCTCGACTTGGCCATCCTAACACCCTCTTCTATGATCAAACGCAACAGAAAATCAAGGGGATAGGATCAGTTTTTGACAGATCTCGAATTATTATTAAACATTGCTGCAGGTTTTAGTGATACCAACTCCTCGAATGAGGTGAGTGATTGAGATTGCAAGGTTAATGTAATGCAAAATGTGCTTGTCCCCAATCTATTTGTTTATTCCTACAAACTTCAGTTTTTAAGGAATATTGTTCCTTTGCTGGAACTTGACAAGAACTAAATGGCGGAAGCTGATGTGTGTGTCATGATTTCGTATCATTGGTCCCTCAGCCAACTTTTTCAAAAGTCTGGACATTTAGAATTAAATTAAATTTTATATTTATGAAAATCATTGTTTTGCGTTCTAAGAATCCTACGGGTTACGAGACTAACATATTGCTTTTGCTAGCCAGTTACATTTTATTTGTCTCTCAGATGATACACTTAGTGTTCGTACTGCATGCTAGCAAGGTAATTGAACAAATAAATATTACAAATCTGCTACTTACCATAGACAATTAAGGTAGTAATTTATTTATATATTTCATAAATACATAAATTGTCTTAAACTCAGCTTAAAATACTCGTAGTCTTTATATTTTATATTCATGACAAAATGTATATCACCGACCTTAACCTTAAAGAAATTTTAGTAAGAAATATACGAATAAAATTTTGCAAATATTTAAAGTCAATCAAACTAATTTCATTATAAATAACTATAAAATATGTTCATGTAAATTATGTTTAGGGCAAATCAATTCAAATTTTGCCGGTGTGAAAAGATTATTTGGACTGTATGTGTTTATAACATTTTAGTAATTTTTTTAATTCTCATAATCAAATAATATTGTAGTTGACTAAAAAAACAGTTAGATAATCACAAAATAATTTAAAATTTGAATTCATCTTTAAGAATCAAAACATACAATTATACGTTTTTTCTACAGTAAATCAAGTGTGGACATCAGAAAAATCAAAATTAAGTGTTGAAACTTTGAAAGCCATTTTATGTGTCGAATATAATTTGACTTATTCTTGTGACGATTTTTACAATATTTAAAGCAATGACAACAATCTACTGAAATAAATTAACTCAAATAAAAAATATGTCAAGGAATAAATTGTGCTTAAGTTAAAGTTTTAAAAAATGAAAAAATATTACGATATTATTTTTATTCTGTATGAAAATTCTTGTTGATACCTCCTCTCTCAAATTCTTGTTGATAACTCCTCTCTCAAATTCTTGTTGATAACTCCTCTCTCAAATTCTTGTTGATAACTCCTCTCTCAAATTCTTGTTGATAACTCCTCTCTCAAATTCTTGTTGATAACTCCTCTCTCAAATTCTTGTTGATAACTCCTCTCTCAAATTCTTGTTGATACCTCCTCTCTCAAATTCTTGTTGATACCTCCTCTCTCAAATTCTTGTTGATACCTCCTCTCTCAAATTCTTGTTGATAACTCCTCTCTCAAATTCTTGTTGATACCTCCTCTCTCAAATTCTTGTTGATACCTCCTCTCTCAAATTCTTGTTGATAACTCCTCTCTCAAATTCTTGTTGATAACTCCTCTCTCAAATTCTTGTTGATAACTCCTCTCTCAAATTCTTGTTGATAACTCCTCTCTCAAATTCTTGTTGATAACTCCTCTCTCAAATTCTTGTTGATACCTCCTCTCTCAAATTCTTGTTGATACCTCCTCTCTCAAATTCTTGTTGATACCTCCTCTCTCAAATTCTTGTTGATACCTCCTCTCTCAAATTCTTGTTGATAACTCCTCTCTCAAATTCTTGTTGATACCTCCTCTCTCAAATTCTTGTTGATACCTCCTCTCTCAAATTCTTGTTGATACCTCCTCTCTCAAATTCTTCTTGATAACTCCTCTCTCAAATTCTTGTTGATAACTCCTCTCTCAAATTCTTGTTGATAACTCCTCTCTCAAATTCTTGTTGATAACTCCTCTCTCAAATTCTTGTTGATAACTCCTCTCTCAAATTCTTGTTGATACCTCCTCTCTCAAATTCTTGTTGATACCTCCTCTCTCAAATTCTTGTTGATACCTCCTCTCTCAAATTCTTGTTGATAACTCCTCTCTCAAATTCTTGTTGATACCTCCTCTCTAAAATTCTTGTTGATACCTCCTCTCTCAAATTCTTGTTGATAACTCCTCTCTCAAATTCTTGTTGATAACTCCTCTCTCAAATTCTTGTTGATAACTCCTCTCTCAAATTCTTTTTGATAACTCCTCTCTCAAATTCTTGTTGATAACTCCTCTCTCAAATTCTTGTTGATACCTCCTCTCTCAAATTCTTGTTGATACCTCCTCTCTCAAATTCTTGTTGATACCTTCTCTCTCAAATTCTTGTTGATACCTCCTCTCTCAAATTCTTGTTGATACCTCCTCTCTCAAATTCTTGTTGATACCTCCTCTCTCAAATTCTTGTTGATACCTCCTCTCTCAAATTCTTGTTGATAACTCCTCTCTCAAATTCTTGTTGATACCTCCTCTCTCAAATTCTTGTTGATAACTCCTCTCTCAAATTCTTGTTGATACCTCCTCTCTCAAATTCTTGTTGATAACTCCTCTCTCAAATTCTTGTTGATACCTCCTCTCTCAAATTCTTGTTGATACCTCCTCTCTCAAATTCTTGTTGATAACTCCTCTCTCAAATTCTTGTTGATAACTCCTCTCTCAAATTCTTGTTGATAACTCCTCTCTCAAATTCTTGTTGATACCTCCTCTCTCAAATTCTTGTTGATAACTCCTCTCTCAAATTCTTGTTGATAACTCCTCTCTCAAATTCTTGTTGATAAATCCTCTCTCAAATTCTTGTTGATACCTCCTCTCTCAAATTCTTGTTGATAACTCCTCTCTCAAATTCTTGTTGATAACTCCTCTCTCAAATTCTTGTTGATACCTCCTCTCTCAAATTCTTGTTCATAACTCCTCTCTCAAATTCTTGTTGATACCTCCTCTCTCAAATTCTTGTTGATACCTCCTCTCTCAAATTCTTGTTGATACCTCCTCTCTCAAATTCTTCTTGATAACTCCTCTCTCAAATTCTTGTTGATAACTCCTCTCTCAAATTCTTGTTGATAACTCCTCTCTCAAATTCTTGTTGATAACTCCTCTCTCAAATTCTTGTTGATACCTCCTCTCTCAAATTCTTGTTGATACCTCCTCTCTCAAATTCTTGTTGATACCTCCTCTCTCAAATTCTTGTTGATAACTCCTCTCTCAAATTCTTGTTGATACCTCCTCTCTAAAATTCTTGTTGATACCTCCTCTCTCAAATTCTTGTTGATAACTCCTCTCTCAAATTCTTGTTGATAACTCCTCTCTCAAATTCTTGTTGATAACTCCTCTCTCAAATTCTTGTTGATAACTCCTCTCTCAAATTCTTGTAGATACCTCCTCTCTCAAATTCTTGTTGATAACTCCTCTCTCAAATTCTTGTTGATACCTCCTCTCTCAAATTCTTGTTGATACCTCCTCTCTCAAATTCTTGTTTGATAACTCCTCTCTCAAATTCTTGTTGATAACTCCTCTCTCAAATTCTTGTTGATAACTCCTCTCTCAAATTCTTGTTGATACCTCCTCTCTCAAATTCTTGTTGATAACTCCTCTCTCAAATTCTTGTTGATACCTCCTCTCTCAAATTCTTGTTGATACCTCCTCTCTCAAATTCTTGTTGATACCTCCTCTCTCAAATTCTTGTTGATACCCCTCTCTCAAATTCTTGTTGATACCTCCTCTCTCAAATTCTTGTTGATAACTCCTCTCTCAAATTCTTGTTGATAACTCCTCTCTCAAATTCTTGTTGATACTCCTCTCTCAAATTCTTGTTGATACCTCCTCTCTCAAATTCTTGTTGATACCTCCTCTCTCAAATTCTTGTTGATAACTCCTCTCTCAAATTCTTGTTGATAACTCCTCTCTCAAATTCTTGTTGATAACTCCTCTCTCAAATTCTTGTTGATAACTCCTCTCTCAAATTCTTGTTGATACCTCCTCTCTCAAATTCTTGTTGATACCTCCTCTCTCAAATTCTTGTTGATACCTCCTCTCTCAAATTCTTGTTGATAACTCCTCTCTCAAATTCTTGTTGATACCTCCTCTCTAAAATTCTTGTTGATACCTCCTCTCTCAAATTCTTGTTGATAACTCCTCTCTCAAATTCTTGTTGATAACTCCTCTCTCAAATTCTTGTTGATAACTCCTCTCTCAAATTCTTGTTGATAACTCCTCTCTCAAATTCTTGTTGATAACTCCTCTCTCAAATTCTTGTTGATACCTCCTCTCTCAAATTCTTGTTGATACCTCCTCTCTCAAATTCTTGTTGATACCTCCTCTCTCAAATTCTTGTTGATACCTCCTCTCTCAAATTCTTGTTGATAACTCCTCTCTCAAATTCTTGTTGATACCTCCTCTCTCAAATTCTTGTTGATACCTCCTCTCCAAATTCTTGTTGATAAATCCTCTCTCAAATTCTTGTTGATACCTCCTCTCTCAAATTCTTGTTGATAACTCCTCTCTCAAATTCTTGTTGATACCTCCTCTCTCAAATTCTTGTTGATAACTCCTCTCTCAAATTCTTGTTGATACCTCCTCTCTCAAATTCTTGTTGATAACTCCTCTCTCAAATTCTTGTTGATAACTCCTCTCTCAAATTCTTGTTGATAACTCCTCTCTCAAATTCATGTTGATACCTCCTCTCTCAAATTCTTGTTGATACCTCCTCTCTCAAATTCTTGTTGATACCTCCTCTCTCAAATTCTTGTTGATAACTCCTCTCTCAAATTCTTGTTGATACCTCCTCTCTCAAATTCTTGTTGATACCTCCTCTCTCAAATTCTTGTTGATAACTCCTCTCTCAAATTCTTGTTGATACTCCTCTCTCAAATTCTTGTTGATACCTCCTCTCTCAAATTCTTGTTGATAACTTCTCTCTCAAATTCTTGTTGATAACTCCTCTCTCAAATTCTTGTTGATAACTCCTCTCTCAAATTCTTGTTGATACCTCCTCTCTCAAATTCTTGTTGATAACTCCTCTCTCAAATTCTTGTTGATACCTCCTCTCTCAAATTCTTGTTGATAACTCCTCTCTCAAATTCTTGTTGATACCTCCTCTCTCAAATTCTTGTTGATAACTCCTCTCTCAAATTCTTGTTGATAACTTCTCTCTCAAATTCTTGTTGATAAATCCTCTCTCAAATTCTTGTTGATACCTCCTCTCTCAAATTCTTGTTGATACCTCCTCTCTCAAATTCTTGTTGATAACTCCTCTCTCAAATTCTTGTTGATACCTCCTCTCTCAAATTCTTGTTGATAACTCCTCTCTCAAATTCTTGTCGATACCTCCTCTCTCAATTTTTTGTCGATAACTCCTCTCTCAAATTCTTGTTGATAACTCCTCTCTCAAATTCTTGTTGATACCTCCTCTCTCAAATTCTTGTTGATAACTCCTCTCTCAAATTCTTGTTGATACCTCCTCTCTCAAATTCTTGTTGATACCTCCTCTCTCAAATTCTTGTTGATACCTCCTCTCTCAAATTCTTGTTGATACCTCCTCTCTCAAATTCTTGTTGATACCTCCTCTCTCAAATTCTTGTTGATAACTCCTCTCTCAAATTCTTGTTGATAACTCCTCTCTCAAATTCTTGTTGATAACTCCTCTCTCAAATTCTTGTTGATAACTCCTCTCTCAAATTCTTGTTGATAACTCCTCTCTCAAATTCTTGTTGATAACTCCTCTCTCAAATTCTTGTTGATAACTCCTCTCTCAAATTCTTGTTGATACCTCCTCTCTCAAATTCTTGTTGATACCTCCTCTCTCAAATTCTTGTTGATACCTCCTCTCTCAAATTCTTGTTGATACCTCCTCTCTCAAATTCTTGTTGATAACTCCTCTCTCAAATTCTTGTTGATACCTCCTCTCTCAAATTCTTGTTGATAACTCCTCTCTCAAATTCTTGTTGATACCTCCTCTCTCAAATTTTTGTCGATAACTCCTCTCTCAAATTCTTGTCGATACCTCCTCTCTCAAATTCTTGTTGATAACTCCTCTCTCAAACTCTTGTCGATAACTCCTCTCTCAAATTCTTGTAGATAACTCCTCTCTCAAATTCTTGTTGATACCTCCTCTCTCAAATTCTTGTTGATAACTCCTCTCTCAAATTCTTGTTGATACCTCCTCTCAAATTTTTGTCGATAACTCCTCTCTCAAATTCTTGTCGATACCTCCTCTCTCAAATTCTTGTTGATAACTCCTCTCTCAAATTCTTGTTGATAACTCCTCTCTCAAATTCTTGTTGATAACTCCTCTCTCAAATTCTTGTTGATAAATCCTCTCTCAAATTCTTGTTGATAACTCCTCTCTCAAATTCTTGTTGATACCTCCTCTCTCAAATTCTTGTTGATAACTCCTCTCTCAAATTCTTGTTGATAACTCCTCTCTCAAATTCTTGTTGATAACTCCTCTCTCAAATTCTTGTTGATACCTCCTCTCTCAAATTCTTGTTGATAACTCCTCTCTCAAATTCTTGTTGATAACTCCTCTCTCAAATTCTTGTTGATACCTCCTCTCTCAAATTCTTGTTCATAACTCCTCTCTCAAATTCTTGTTGATACCTCCTCTCTCAAATTCTTGTTGATACCTCCTCTCTCAAATTCTTGTTGATACCTCCTCTCTCAAATTCTTGTTGATACCTCCTCTCTCAAATTCTTCTTGATAACTCCTCTCTCAAATTCTTGTTGATAACTCCTCTCTCAAATTCTTGTTGATAACTCCTCTCTCAAATTCTTGTTGATAACTCCTCTCTCAAATTCTTGTTGATAACTCCTCTCTCAAATTCTTGTTGATACCTCCTCTCTCAAATTCTTGTTGATACCTCCTCTCTCAAATTCTTGTTGATACCTCCTCTCTCAAATTCTTGTTGATAACTCCTCTCTCAAATTCTTGTTGATACCTCCTCTCTAAAATTCTTGTTGATACCTCCTCTCTCAAATTCTTGTTGATAACACCTCTCTCAAATTCTTGTTGATAACTCCTCTCTCAAATTCTTGTTGATAACTCCTCTCTCAAATTCTTTTTGATAACTCCTCTCTCAAATTCTTGTTGATAACTCCTCTCTCAAATTCTTGTTGATACCTCCTCTCTCAAATTCTTGTTGATACCTCCTCTCTCAAATTCTTGTTGATACCTCCTCTCTCAAATTCTTGTTGATACCTCCTCTCTCAAATTCTTGTTGATACCTCCTCTCTCAAATTCTTGTTGATACCTCCTCTCTCAAATTCTTGTTGATACCTCCTCTCTCAAATTCTTGTTGATAACTCCTCTCTCAAATTCTTGTTGATACCTCCTCTCTCAAATTCTTGTTGATACCTCCTCTCTCAAATTCTTCTTGATAACTCCTCTCTCAAATTCTTGTTGATAACTCCTCTCTCAAATTCTTGTTGATACCTCCTCTCTCAAATTCTTGTTCATAACTCCTCTCTCAAATTCTTGTTGATACCTCCTCTCTCAAATTCTTGTTGATAACTCCTCTCTCAAATTCTTGTTGATACCTCCTCTCTCAAATTCTTGTTGATACCTCCTCTCTCAAATTCTTGTTGATAAATCCTCTCTCAAATTCTTGTTGATACCTCTCTCTCAAATTCTTGTTGATACTCTCTCTCAAATTCTTGTTGATACTCCTCTCTCAAATTCTGTTGATAACTCCTCTCAATTCTTGTTGATACCTCCTCTCTCAAATTCTTGTTGATACCTCCTCTCTCAAATTCTTGTTGAAACTCCTCTCTCAAATTCTTGTTGATAACTCCTCTCCTCAAATTCTTGTTGATAATCCTCTCTCAAATTCTTGTTGATACCTCCTCTCTCAAATTCTTGTTGATAACTCCTCTCTCAAATTCTTGTTGATACTCCTCTCTCAATTCTTGTTGATACTCCTCTCTCAAATTCTTGTTGATAACTTCTCTCTCAAATTCTTGTTGATACTCCTCTCTCAAATTCTTGTTGATAACTCCTCTCTCAATTCTTGTTGATACCTCCTCTCTCAAATTCTTGTTGATACTCTCTCTCAAATTCTTGTTGATACCTCCTCTCTCAAATTCTTGTTGATAACTCCTCTCTCAAATTCTTGTTGATACTCCTCTCTCAAATTCTTGTTGATAACTCCTCTCTCAAATTCTTGTTGATAACTCTCTCTCAAATTCTTGTTGATACTCCTCTCTCAAATTCTTGTTGATACCTCCTCTCTCAAATTCTTGTTGATACCTCCTCTCTCAAATTCTTGTTGATAACTCCTCTCTCAAATTCTTGTTGATACTCCTCTCTCAAATTCTTGTTGATAACTCCTCTCTCAATTCTTGTTGATACCTCCTCTCTCAATTCTTGTTGATACTCCTCTCTCAAATTCTTGTTGATACTCCTCTCTCAAATTCTTGTTGATAACTCCTCTCTCAAATTCTTGTGATAACTCCTCTCTCAAATTCTTGTTGATACCTCCTCTCTCAAATTCTTGTTGATACTCCTCTCTCAAATTCTTGTTGATACTCCTCTCTCAAATTCTTGTTGATACCTCCTCTCTCAAATTCTTGTTGATACCTCCTCTCTCAATTCTTGTGATAACTCCTCTCTCAAATTCTTGTTGATATCCTCTCTCAAATTCTTGTTGATAACTCCTCTCTCAAATTTTGTTGATAACTCCTCTCTCAAATTCTTGTTGATAACTCCTCTCTCAAATTCTTGTTGATACTCCTCTCTCAATTCTTGTTGATAACTCCTCTCTCAAATTCTTGTTGATACTCTCTCTCAAATTCTTGTTGATACCTCCTCTCTCAATTCTTGTTGATACCTCCTCTCTCAAATTCTTGTTGATACCTCCTCTCTCAAATTCTTGTTGATACTCCTCTCTCAAATTCTTGTTGATACCTCCTCTCTCAAATTCTTGTTGATAACTCCTCTCTCAAATTCTTGTTGATACCTCCTCTCTCAAATTTTGTTGATATCCTCTCTCAAATTCTTGTTGATACTCCTCTCTCAAATTTTGTTGATAACTCCTCTCTCAAATTCTTGTTATAACTCCTCTCTCAAATTCTTGTGATAACTCCTCTCTCAAATTCTTGTTGATACTCCTCTCTCAAATTCTTGTTGATAACTCCTCTCTCAAATTTTTCTTTTTGTTGATACCTCCTCCTCAAATTCTTTTTCATAACTCCTCTCTCAAATTCTTGTTGATACCTCCTCTCTCAAATTCTTGTTGATAACTCCTCTCTCAAATTCTTGTTGATACTCCTCTCTCAATTTTGTTGATAACTCCTCTCTCAAATTCTTGTTGATACTCCTCTCTCAAATTCTTGTTGATAACTCCTCTCTCAAATTCTTGTGATACCTCCTCTCTCAAATTCTTGTTGTAACTCCTCTCTCAAATTCTTGTTGATACTCCTCTCTCAAATTCTTGTTGATAACTCCTCTCTCAAATTCTTGTTGATACCTCCTCTCTCAAATTCTTGTTGATAACTCCTCTCTCAAATTCTTGTTGATACTTCTCAATTTTGTTGATACTCCTCTCCAATCTTGTTATAACTCCTCTCTCAAATCTGTTGATACTCCTCTCTCAAATCTTGTTATACTCCTCTCTCAAATTCTTGTTGATACTCCTCTCTCAAATTCTTGTTGTAACTCCTCTCTCAAATTTTGTTGATACTCCTCTCTCAAATTCTTGTTGATACTCCTCTCTCAATTTTGTGATAACTCTCCTCAAATTCTTGTTGATACTCCTCTCTCAATTTTGTTGATACTCCTCTTCAAATTCTTGTTGATATCCTCTCTCAAATTCTTGTTGATACTTTTTCCTCTCTCAAATTCTTGTGATACTCTCTCTAAATTCTTGTTGATAACCCTCTCTCAAATTCTTGTTGATACCTCTCTCAAATTCTTGTGATATCCTCTCTCAAATTCTTGTTGATACTCCTTCTCAAATTCTTGTTGATACTCCTCTCTCAAATTCTTGTTGATACTCTCTCTCAATTCTTGTTGATACTCCTCTCTCAAATCTTGTTGAACTCTCTCTCAATCTGTTGATCTCCTCTCTCAAATCTTGTTGATACTCCTCTCTCAAATTCTTGTGATACTCTCTCTCAATTTGTGATAACTCTCTCTCAATTCTTGTTGATAATCCTCTCTCAAATTCTTGTGATACTCCTCTCTCAAATTGTTGATAATCCTCTCTCAAATTCTTGTTGATACCTCCTCTCTCAAATTCTTGTTGATACTCCTCTCTCAATTCTTGTTGATACTCCTCTCTCAATTCTTGTGATACTCCTCTCTCAATTCTTGTGTACTCCTCTCTAAATTCTTGTTGATTGTTACTCCTCTCTCAAATTTTGTTGATAACATCTCTCTCAAATTCTTGTTGATAACTCCTCTCTCAAATTCTTGTTGTAACCTCCTCCTCAAATTCTTGTTGATAACTCCTCTCTCAAATTTTTTCATTCTAACTCCTCTTCAAATTCTTGTGATACCCTCTCTCAAATTCTTGTTGATAATCCTCTCTCAAAATTCTTGTTATACCTCCTCTCAAATTCTTGTTATAATCCTCTAAATTCTTTAATCTCCTTCTAAATTCTTTATCTCCCTCCAAATTCTTGTTGATACCTCCTCTCTCAAATTCTTGTTGATCCTCCTCTCTAAATTCTTGTTGATACCTCCTCTCTCAAATTCTTTTGATAACCTCCTCTCAAATTCTTTAACTCCTTCCTAAATTCTTGTTGATACTCCTTCTCAAATTCTTGTTGATAACTCCTCTCTCAAATTCTTGTTGATAACTCCTCTCTCAAATTCTTTTGATACCTCCTCTCTCAAATTCTTGTTGATACCCCTCTCAAATTCTTGTTCACTCCTCTCTCAAATTCTTTATAACTCCTCTCTAAATTCTTTGTGATAACTCCTCTCTCAAATTCTTGTTGATACCCTCCTCTTCTAAACTTCATTCTTGTTGATAAATCCTCTCTAACATTTGTATACTCCTCTAAATTCTTGTGATAACTCTCTCAAATTCTTGTGATCTCCTCTCTCAATTCTGTTTATCTCCTCTCTCAAATTCTTGTTGATAACTCCTCTCTCAAATTCTTGTTGATACCTCCTCTTCAAATTCTTGTTGATACTCCTCTCTCAAATTTTTTTAATTCCTCTCTCAAATTCTTGTTGATACTCCTCTCTCAAATTCTTTTGATAACTCCTCTCTCAAATTTTGTATAACTCCTTCTCAAATTCTTTTGTTACCTCCTCTCTCAAATTCTTGTTGATAACTCCTCTCTAAATTCTTGTTGATACTCCTCTTTAAATTCTTGTTGATAACTCCTCTCTCAAATTCTTGTTGATACCTCCTCTCTCAAATTCTTGTTGATACTCCTCTCTCAAATTCTTTCTAATCTTTATTACTCCTTTAATTTCCTCTCTAAATTCTTTTTAACTCCTCTCTAAATTCTTTTGATACTCCTCTCATTCTTGTTGATACTCCTCTCTCAAATTCTTGTTGATACCTCCTCTTCTCAAATTCTTTTATACTTCCTCTCTCAAATTCTTGTTGATAACTCCTCTCTCAAATTCTTGTTGATAACTCCTCCTCAAATTCTTGTTGATACCTCCTCTCTCAAATTCTTGTTGATAACCTCCTCTCTCAAATTTGTTATACCTCCTCTCATAATTTTGTTGATACTCCTCTCTCAAATTCTTGTTGATACCTCCTCTCTCAATTCTTGTTGATACCCTCTCTCAAATTTTTGTAACTCCTCTCTCAAATTCTTGTTGATAACTCCTCTCTCAAATTCTTGTTGATACTCCTCTCTAATTCTTGTTGATAACCCTTCTCCAAATTCTTGTTGATAACCCTCTCTCAAATTCTTGTTGATACCTCTCTCTCAAATTCTTTTGATACCTCCTCTCTAAATTCTTGTTGATACCCTTCTCAATTCTTGTTATCTCCTCTTCATTTTTTACTCTTCAAATTTTGTGATACTCCTCTCTAAATTCTTGTTGATACCTCCTCTCAAATTCTTGTTGTACTCCTCTCTCAAATTCTTGTTGATACCTCCTCTTCAAATTTTTTGATCCTCTTCAAATTCTTGTTGATAACTCTCTCTCAAATTCTTTGATATCCTTCTCAAATTCTTGTTGATCCTCTCTCAAATTCTTTTGATAACTCCTCTCAAATTCTTGTTGATAACTCTCTCTCAAATTCTTGTTGAAACTCTTCTCTAATTCTTTTTACTCCTCTCTCAAATTCTTGTTGATACCTCTCTCAAATTCTTTAACCCTTCTCAAATTCTTTGATAACTCCTCTCAAATTCTTGTTGATACTCCTCTCTCATTTTGTGATATCCTCTCTCAATTCTTGTTTACTCCTCTCTCAAATTCTTGTTGATACTCCTCTCAATTTTGTTATCTCTCTCTAATTCTTTTTACTCCTCTCTCAAATTCTTTTGATACTTCTCTCAAATTCTTGTGATACTCCTCCTCAAATTCTTGTTACCTCCTCTCTCAAATTCTTTTGATAACTCCTCCTCAAATTCTTGTTGATATCCTCTCTCAAATTTTGTATACCTCCTCTCTCAAATTTGTTGATAACTCCTCTCTCAAATTTTGTAACTCTCTCTCAATTCTGTTGATAATCCTCCTCAATTCTTGTTGATAACTCCTCTCTCAAATTTTGTTGATACTCCTCTCTCAAATTCTTGTTGATAACTCCTCTCTCAAATTCTTTGTACCTCCTCTTCAAATTCTTGTTTAACCTCTCTCAAATTTTTGATACCTCTCTCAAATTTGTTTAATCCTCTCTCAAATTCTTGTTGATCCTCTCTCAAATTCTTGTAACTTTCTCAAATTCTTCTTGATACTCCTCTCTCAAATCTTTGATACTCCTCTCTCAAATTCTTGTTGATTACCTCTCTCAAATTCTTGTTGATAACCCTCCTCAAATTCTTTCTTAACTCCTCTCTCAAATTCTTGTTGATAACTCCTCTCTCAAATTCTTGTTGATACTCCTCTTCAAATTCTTTTGATACATCCTCTCTCATTCTTGATACCTCCTCTCTCAAATTCTTGTTGATAACTCCTCTCTCAAATTCTTGTTGATAATCTCCTCTCTACAAATTTTGTTGATTCCTCTCTCAAATTCTTGTTATCCTCTCTCAAATTCTTGTTGATACTCCTCTCTCAAATTTGTTGATACCTCCCTCTCAAATTCTTGTTGATACTCCTCTCAAATTCTTGTTGATAACTCCTTCTCAAATTCTTTTGATAACTCCTCTCTCAAATTCTTGTGATCCTCCTCTCTCAAATCTTGTTAACTCCTCTCTCAAATTCTTGTTGATACTCTCTCTCAAATTCTTGTTGATCCTCCTCTCTCAATATTCTTGTTCATAACTCCTCTCTCAATTCTTTTGAACTCCCTCTCAAATTCTTTTGATACTCCTCTCTCAAATCTTGTTGAATCCTTCTCTCTCAAATCCTTATTTGTTAATCCTCTCTCAAATTCTTTTGATACCTCCTCTCTCAAATTCTTTTGATAACTTCTCTCAAATTCTTTTATAATCCTCTCTCAAATTCTTTTGATAACTCCTCTCTCAAATTCTTGTTGATAACTCCTCTCTCAAATTCTTTTGATACTCCTCTCTCAAATTCTGTTGATAACCTCCTCTTCATAATTCTTGTTGATACTCCTTCTCAAATTCTTGTTGATAACTCCTCTCTCAAATTCTTGTTATACTCCTCTCTAAATTCTTTTACCTCCTCTCTCAAATTCTTGTTGATAACCCTCTCCAAATTTTGTTATATCCTCTCTCAAATTCTTGTTATACCTCTCCTCAAATTCTTTTTGATAACTCCTCTCTCAAATTCTTGTTATAACCTCTCTCTTTCTTGTTGATACCTCCTCTCCAAATTCTTGTTGATAACTCCTCTCTCAAATTCTTGTTGATACCTCCTCCTCAAATTCTTGTTGATACCTCCTTCTCTAAATTCTTTTAATCTTATACTTCTCAAATTCTTGTTGATACCTCCTCTCAAATTCTTGTTATACCTCCTCTCTCAAATTTTTGTAACTCCTCTCTCAAATTCTTGTTATACCTCCTCTCTCAAATTCTTTGATAACTCCTCTCTCAATTCTTCTTGTGATACCTCTCTCTCAAATTCTTGTTTATACTCCTCTCTCAAATTCTTGTTGATACTCCTCTCTAATTCTTGTTGATACTCCTCTCAAATTCTTGTTGATACCTCCTCTCTCAAATTCTTGTTGAAACTCCTCCTCAAATTCTTGTTGATAACTCCTCTCTCAAATTCTTGTTGATACCTCCTCTCCAAATCTTTGTTATAACTCCTTCTCAAATTCTTTTAATACTCTTTCTCAATTCTTGTTGATAAATCCTCTCTCAAATTCTTGTTGATATCCTCTCTCAAATTCTTGTGATAACTCCTCTCCAAATTCTTGTTGATAACTCCTCTCTCAAATTCTTTTGATAACTCTCTCTCAAATTCTTGTTGATAACTCCTCTCTCAAATTCTTGTTGATCTCTCTCAAATCTTATCCTCTCTTTAAATTCTTGTAACTCCTCTCAAATTCTTGTTGATACCTCCTCTCAAATCTGTAAACTCTCTTCATTGTTGATAACTCTTCTCAAATTCTTGTTGATAACTCCTCTCTCAAATTCTTGTTATACTCCTCTCTCAAATTCTTGTTGTACTCCTCTCTAATTTGTTCAAACTCTTCTTTAAATCTTTCAAATCTCTCTCAAATTCTTGTATACCTCCTCTCTCAAATTCTTGTTATACTCCTCTCTCAAATTCTTGTTGAACTCCTCTCTCAAATCTTTGTCTCTCTTAATATCTCTCTCTCAAATTCTTGTTGTACTCCTCTCTCAAATTCTTTTGATACCTCTCTCCAAATTCTTGTTGATAATCCTCTCTCAAATTCTTGTTGATAACTCCTCTCTCAAATTCTTGTTGATAACTCCTCTCTAAATTCTTGTTGATACCTCCTCTCTCAAATTCTTGTTAACTCCTCTCTCAAATTCTTGTTGATACTCCTCTCTCAAATTTTGTATACCTCTCTCAAATTCTTGTTGATACCTCCTCTCCAAATTCTTTTGATAACTCCTCTCTCAAATTCTTGTTGATAACCTCTCTCTCAAATTCTTGTGATAACTCCTCTCTCAAATTCTTGTTATACTCCTCTCTCAAATTCTTGTTGATACTCCTCTCTCAAATTCTTGTTGATACTCCTCTCTCAAATTCTTGTTGATACTCCTCTCTCAAATTCTTGTTGATAACTCCTCTCTCAAATTCTTGTTGATACTCCTCTCTCAAATTTTGTTGATACTCCTCTCTCAAATTCTTTGATACTCCTCTCTCAAATTCTTGTTGATAACTCCTCTTAATTCTTGTTATCTCCTCCTCTTAAATTCTTGTTGATAACTCTCTCTCAAATTCTTGTTGATACTCCTCTCTCAAATTCTTGTTGTAACCTCCTCTCTAATTCTTTTAATTCTCTTCATAATTCTTATTTGTGACCTCTCTCTCAAATTCTTGTTGATACTCCTCTCTCAAATTCTTGTTGATACCTCCTCTCTCAAATTCTTTTGTAACTCCTCCTCAATTCTTGTTGATACTCCTCTCTCAAATTCTTTCCTTCTTTGATAACTCCTCTCTCAAATTCTTTGATACTCCTCTCTCAAATTCTTGTTGATAATTCTCAAATCTTTGAAACTCTTCTCAAATTCTGTTGATCCTCTCTCTAATTCTTGTTACTCCTCTCTAAATTCTTGTTGATACTCCTCTCTCAAATTCTTGTTGATACCCTCTCTCAAATTCTTGTTGATACCTCCTCCTCAAATTCTTTGTCTCCTCTCCAATTCTTGTACAAATTCTTGTTGATACTCTCTCATCAATTCTTGTGATAACTCTCTGCTCAATTCTTGTTGAAACTCTCTTCAAATTCCTTTTAATTCTTTATAATCTCTTCTAAATTTGTTCTCTCTCCAAATTCTTGTTGATAACCTCCTCTCTCAAATTCTTGTTGATAACTCCTCTCTCAAATTCTTGTTGATACTCCTCTCTCAAATTCTTTTGATAACTCCTCTCTCAAATTCTTGTTGATAACTCCTCTCTCAAATTCTTGTTGATAACTCCTCTCTCAAATTCTTGTTGATACCTCCTCTCTCAAATTCTTGTTGATACTCCTCTCTCAAATTCTTGTTGATAACTCCTCTCTCAATTCTTTTGATACTCCTCTCTCAAATTCTTGTGATACTCCTCTCTCAAATTCTTGTTGATCCCTCCTCTTAAATTTTGTTAACCTCTCTCTCAAATTCTTGTTATAACCTCTCTCAAATTCTTGTTGATAACTCCTCTCTCAAATTCTTGTTGATAATCCTCTTCAAATTCTTGTTGATACTCCTCTCTCAAATTCTTGTTATACCCTCTCTCAAATTCTTGTTGATAACTCCTCTCAAATTCTTGTTGATAACTCCTCTCTCAAATTCTTGTTGATAACTCCCTCTCAAATTCTTGTTGATAACTCCTCTCTCAAATTCTTGTTGATAACCTCCTCTCTCAAATTTTATTCTCTCAAATTCTTTTGAAATCCTCTTCAAACTTTTTACTCTTCAAATTTTTTGATACTCCTCTCTCAAATTTTGTTGACTCTCTCTCAATCTTGTTGAAATCTTGTTAATCTCATTACCTCTCTCAAATTCTTGTTGATAACTCTCTCTCAAATTCTTGTTGATAACCTCTTCTAATAATTCTTGTTGATACTCCTCTTCAAATTCTTTTATAATCTCTCTCAATTTTTTGATAATCCTCTCTCAAATTTGTTATACTCCTCCTCAATTTTGTTGATATCTCTCTTAATTCTTTTGATACCTCCTCTCTCAAATTCTTGTTGATCTCCTCTCAAATTCTTGTTATCTCTATTAATCTTTAACTCTTTAAATCTTAAATTCTTTTGATACTCCTCTCTCAAATTTTGTTGATAACTCCTCTCTCAAATTCTTGTTGATACTCCTCTCTTTAAACTTAAATTCTTTATCTCTCTCTCAATTTGTTGATACTCTCTCTCAAATTCTTGTTGATACTCCTCTCTCAAATCTTGTTGATACCTCCTCTCTCAAATTTGTTGATACCTCCTTCTCAAATTTTGTTGATACTCCTCTCTAATTCTTGTTGATACTCCTCTCTCAAATTCTTGTTGATACTCCTCTCTCAAATTCTTGTTGATACTCCTCTCAATTCTTTGATATCCTTCTCAAATTTTGTGATAACTCCTCTCTCAAATTCTTGTGATACTCCTCTCCAAATTCTTGTGATACTCCTCTCTCAATTCTTGTGATACTCTCTCTCAAATTCTTGTTGAACTCCTCTCTCAATTCTTGTTGATAACTCCTCTCTCAATTCTGTTGATACTCTCTCTCAAATTTGTGATACTCCTCTCTCAAATTCTGTGATACCTCTCTCTCAAATTCTTGTTATCTTCTCTCTTCAAATTCTTGTTTCTCTCTCTTCTTGTTGATAATTCTCTCTCAAATCTTGTTGATATCTCTCTCAATTCTTGTTGATACCTCCTCTCTCAATTCTTGTTGATACTCTCTCTCAAATTTTGTTCTAATCTTTAATCTTGTGAAACTCCTCTCTCAAATTTTGTTGATAACTCCTTCTCAAATTCTTGTGATACTCCTCTCCAATTTTGTGATATCCTCTCTCAATTCTGTTGATAACTCTCTCTCAAATCTTGTGATACTCTCTCTCAAATTCTTGTTGATACTCCTCTCTAATTTTGTTGAAATCCTCTCTCAAATTCTTGTTGATACTCCTCTCTCAAATTCTTGTTGATACTCCTTCTCAATTCTTGTTGATACTCCTCTCTCAATTCTTGTTGATACTCCTCTCTCAAATTCTTGTGATACTCCTCTCTCAAATTCTTGTTGATACTCCTCTCTCAATTCTTGTTGATAACTCCTCCTCAAATTCTGTTGATAACTCCTCTCTCAAATTCTTTTATAATCTTCTCAAATTCTTTTGATACTCTCTCAATTTTTGATAACTCCTCTCAAATTGGACTCTTCTAATTGTGAACCATCTCAAATCTTGTTGATCTCCTCCTCAATTCTTTTACTCTCTCTCAAATTTTTTTATCTCTCTCAAATTCTTGTGATCTCTTCTAATTTTAATTCTTTTGATCCTCCTTCAATTCTTTTTACTCTCTCAATCTGTTGAAACTCTCTCACTATCTCTCTAAATTTGAATTAACTTTCTCCTCAATCTTGTTATATCCTCTCAATTTTGTGATACCCTCTTATTTTGTTTCTAATTTTATTTTAACTTATTGTAATCCCTAAATTTAACCTCAAATTCTTGTTGATTCCTCTTCTTTGAACTTCAATTTTAACCCTTTTTTTGATACTCTTCATTGTTACCTCTTTTTTTGTGAACCTTAATTCTTGTTGATAACTCCTCTCTCAAATTCTTGTTGATACCTCCTCTCTCAAATTCTTGTTGATACCTCCTCTCTCAAATTCTTGTTGATAACTCCTCTCTCAAATTCTTGTTGATACCTCCTCTCTCAAATTCTTGTTGATACTCCTCTCTCAAATTCTTGTTGATAACTCCTCTCTCAAATTCTTGTTGATACCTCCTCTCTCAAATTCTTGTTGATAACTCCTCTCTCAAATTCTTGTTGATACCTCCTCTCTCAAATTCTTGTTGATAACTCCTCTCTCAAATTCTTGTTGATAACTCCTCTCTCCAAATTCTGTTGATACCTCCTCTCTCAAATTCTTGTTGATAACTCCTCTCTCAAATTCTTGTTGATACCTCCTCTCTCAAATTCTTGTTGATACTCCTCTCTCAAATTCTTGTTGATACCTCCTCTCTCAAATTCTTGTTGATAACTCCTCTCTCAAATTCTTGTTGATACTCCTCTCTCAAATTCTTGTTGATACCTCCTCTCTCAAATTCTTGTTGATACTCCTCTCTCAAATTCTTGTTGATACTCCTCTCTCAAATTCTTGTTGATACCTCCTCTCTCAAATTCTTGTTGATACCTCCTCTCTCAAATTCTTGTTGATAACTCCCTCTCTCAAATTCTTGTTGATACCTCCTCTCTCAAATTCTTGTTGATAACTCCTCTCTCAAATTCTTGTTGATAACTCCTCTCTCAAATTCTTGTTGATAACTCCTCTCTCAAATTCTTGTTGATAACTCCTCTCTCAAATTCTTGTTGATAACTCCTCTCTCAAATTCTTGTGATAACTCCTCTCTCAAATTCTTGTTGATACTCCTCTCTCAAATTCTTGTTGATACCTCCTCTCTCAAATTCTTGTTGATACCTCCTCTCTCAAATTCTTGTTGATAACTCCTCTCTCAAATTCTTGTTGATACCTCCTCTCTCAAATTCTTGTTGATAACTCCTCTCTCAAATTCTTGTTGATACCTCCTCTCTCAAATTCTTGTTGATAACTCCTCTCTCAAATTCTTGTTGATAACTCCTCTCTCAAATTCTTGTTGATAACTCCTCTCTCAAATTCTTGTTGATAACTCCTCTCTCAAATTCTTGTTGATAACTCCTCTCTCAATTCTTGTTGATACCTCCTCTCTCAAATTCTTGTTGATACCTCCTCTCTCAAATTCTTGTTGATACCTCCTCTCTCAAATTCTTGTTGATACCTCCTCTCTCAAATTCTTGTTGATACCTCCTCTCTCAAATTCTTGTTGATAAATCCTCTCTCAAATTCTTGTTGATAACTCCTCTCTCAAATTCTTGTTGATAACTCCTCTCTCAAATTCTTGTTGATAACTCCTCTCTCAAATTCTTGTTGATAACTCCTCTCTCAAATTCTTGTTGATACCTCCTCTCTCAAATTCTTGTTGATACCTCCTCTCTCAAATTCTTGTTGATACCTCCTCTCTCAAATTCTTGTTGATACCTCCTCTCTCAAATTCTTGTTGATACCTCCTCTCTCAAATTCTTGTTGATACCTCCTCTCTCAAATTCTTGTTGATAACTCCTCTCTCAAATTCTTGTTGATAACTCCTCTCTCAAATTCTTGTTGATAACTCCTCTCTCAAATTCTTGTTGATACCTCCTCTCTCAAATTCTTGTTGATAACTCCTCTCTCAAATTCTTGTTGATAACTCCTCTCTCAAATTCTTGTTGATAACTCCTCTCTCAAATTCTTGTCGATAACTCCTCTCTCAAATTCTTGTTGATAACTCCTCTCTCAAATTCTTGTTGATACCTCCTCTCTCAAATTCTTGTTGATAACTCCTCTCTCAAATTCTTGTTGATACCTCCTCTCTCAAATTCTTGTTGATAACTCCTCTCTCAAATTCTTGTTGATAACTTCTCTCTCAAATTCTTGTTGATAAATCCTCTCTCAAATTCTTGTTGATACCTCCTCTCTCAAATTCTTGTTGATACCTCCTCTCTCAAATTCTTGTTGATAACTCCTCTCTCAAATTCTTGTTGATAAATCCTCTCTCAAATTCTTGTTGATACCTCCTCTCTCAAATTCTTGTTGATACCTCCTCTCTCAAATTCTTGTTGATAACTCCTCTCTCAAATTCTTGTTGATAACTCCTCTCTCAAAAAGTCTGGTCACCTTATTGGATAGATGTTTATTATTAATGTCTTTCACAACTTACTTTTTAATTTTGATTTACTATTTTCAATATTGAGCATTTGTAATCGACCAAACAAATAAAAAAAATTACCCAACTCAAAATGTGAGGACTTACGTTTCAAGATACGTAGAACCCGGATATCTAATAAAACAAAATCCGTTTGCTTTACCGCCCGTGGCAATTTCTCCTACTATTTTACTGCACCAACTATTTTTTTTATTTCGTCACAAAAATTCTAGGGCATGCAATGATGATCATAACGCTCAGATTTTGATAGAATTAATTTAATTCAATAACTCAATTATTTTTGAAGGTAGAGAAAAAATTATTAGTGTTAATTTTTAACCAAAAACCTCCGAATAATTAAAAAAAAAAGGGAAAAAGAAAAGAAAAGAAATTGAAATTTTACCCATAAAAACGCCCATAACTCAGTTATTTCAGAAGATAGTTTATATATAGAGTCAGAATTAGTAAAGTACGAAAAAAAAAAAAAAAAATTAAGTCACAAATTATAATAGTTGTAATTCAACGAAAACTCGTTCATTATTTAAAATAGAGAAAAAGCGAAAAGATAAAAAAGTTCTAAATAGACCCCGTGATGTACAATGGGAAAAAAACAAACATGTTAATGTTAAACAAACATATGTTAATGTTATAAGGTCAAGCCACAACTTATTAGAGATGTGATTTCCTCATAACTCGGTTATTATTGATAATAAAGATAAAATGTAAGGTGTTCTGGAATCAGGAAATTTTATTTGAATGAAAATCGAAAAAAAAGAACAGGAAATAGTATAAATGCTTTTGGTTTATCATTTCCTAGAATAAACCTTTATAATCGAACAAACAAATAAAAAAAATATCTCCCTTCAAAATTTGAGAGCGAACGTTTCAAGAAAAAACCCGTTTTTTTAAACTAATGTTTTTTAAACCTTAACTAAATTAAATTTCCTACAAAATGAAAAAAGAATCATTGAGATATATCGTTTTGAAATTAGCAGTGGTGATTGACCATTTTACTTTGAATTATTTGTTGCTTTTCATATTACTTAATTGCCTTTCAACAGCTCTATGAACAATTTTACGATAATATAGTAATTTGGAAATAATAAATGATTGTGCAATAATTTGCAGCGTTTTTCCCTTTGTTACAAATCATTGGGGAAATTTAATTATTCAGATTACGTTGCCTAGTGACATTAAAAGTGGATCTAATTCCAGTAAAATATTACTAATGTAAAATATATTACTAATGCTCTCAACTACACTGAGCATGCGCAAACCAAATACTGCCATGCGATTAATAAATAGTATTCATCGACTGCTTTAAGATATAATTTTCAATGTATCTTTGAACTATAGATTAAGTGAAACAATGACGTTGGAATCTCTCTTGCTGGGAAGAAGGTATGTGAGGAGGGTAAACAAATTGCAGCAACTACAAAGGAACCAAGAGTGGATTCTGTATTCTTGGAGTCTCACCTTCTCGGAGCCTCTGGAAGGATGCCAGTCTTCTCTGGCCAAGGTTCAGTTCATTCACTGCCATTTCTCCATTCAAAATGGCTAACGCTTACGATTATCGTAATGTAGTGTATTATAGATTTTGTTTGTTTATTTATTTAACGTCACTTTATGCTACTATGGCTAATCGGACGATGCTACAGTGGGAGTCCTAAATTTTAGTCTATCCAGGTTTTATTAGGATAGCGATCTTTAACGAATACCTGACATCGCACAGACTCGGGACCACCTTTTAATATCCCCTCCGAAGGACGGCATAAGTAAGGATTTTTTACTCCCATTAAAAAATTCTAGGACCACTTGTGGGTTTGAACCCGTGACCTTTGGCATGGGGGGCTTGTTATGCTAGCCACCCAGCTACAAGTGATCCCAGTGTATTATAGATTATTATAGGTTATTGTAGCGCATTATAGATTATCGTAGCGCATTATAGGTTATCGTAGCGCGTTATAGGTTATCGTAGCGTATTATAGGTTATCGTAGCTCATTATAGGTTATCGTAGCGCATTATAGGTTATCGTAGCGCATTATAGGTTATCGTAGCGCATTATAGGTTATCGTAGCGCGTTATAGGTTATCGTAGCGTATTATAGGTTATCGTAGCTCATTATAGGTTATCGTAGCGCATTATAGTTATCGTAGCGCATTATAGGTTATCGTAGCGCATTATAGGTTATCGTAGCGCATTATAGTCCATTTACCACAACGGCTTTATCTCCACCCTCCTTTGACTGCGATTGTTGCTATTAGCGACTTTCAAAGACAATTACTTTTTATTAAATGAAAACGAATAGAAGAAAGCTGGAGCTAAAAACCCCGCATATTATTTACTTAACGGTTTATTGTTTCAAAATGTATATACTGATTAACAATAATAATGCTCTTAATAATAATATAATTTCTAAAACGGTAGCTTGGATAAGAATACACATTTACAAAAAGGTAGTTACTACATACTCAATTGCTCACATGTTTACTTCATCACTAATAAACTTCCTCCCTTTTATGCTAACTGTTTTAGAAGATTTGATGAGATAAAAAAAAAAAAAAAAAAAAAAAAACAGAAAAAAAAACAACATTTGATAAGTCATTTGAGAATTAGTTTGGATGAGTTGAACTGAATCTCTTCCACTGAGCTATTGTATTTTCTATCGGGCACCGGACGGGATAACAAAGCGAGACTGGTCCCAATTACAGAGATGTTAGGTTTTCGCCATCCTTGGTCCTTTGCAAATATCGTTTGTTGTACCACTGCAAGTATCTAGTCCAGAAAAAGAAAAGGCGATCCTTTTTCATGATATGCAAAGTTGCAAAGGAAAAAACAAACGTGAATACTCATCAATAATAAATCGCTGGTTGTGATTTAAAATCCATGCTTGAAAGCCTCGACGAGGTGGTTTTAATTGGTAAAAATCTTGGCTGACACGAGATTTTTGTATTAGGTTATAGTTTGCTGATTTGGTGAAGTAGAATTAGGACTTGAGTCATGGATGTTCCCAACGACCCGGGAGAGTAAATAATCTGGGTAAAATAATCTGTTGCTAAATAGATGATGTACTTTCTTTTTGTTTCTTGTATTTCTGTTCTGTCCTCAAGTGGGTACAACCAATGCCTGTTAGGAATTAGTTCTCTTTTAATTTTTCTGCTAGATCCATTAGAGTCTGGATTATGTTCTGGATTACGCTATCTATATAGACTTTAATGTCAGCTTTAATGATTTTCCTGATAAGTTTGTTAAGCTGTTAATTCTATTTTTTTTTGTAGAGGAGTCATATTTTCTTTATTTATTGATGTTTACAACTGTACAACACAACTAGTAAATAGGCTAGAAGAAAATAGACATGAAAAAGACGTATAGAGATGCTACCCGTCATCAGCACTCTAAAAATATTCTAAACTATAAGGTCTCGAGGCCATCTTCTTTTCAGAATTATCTGGTAGAAATAATTGAGACTAATGGTTCTTTAACCTTAAGTAACTTTTTTATTCTCAACATTTCTTTAGTTTTCCGTTAGATTTTTACATTTGTTTTTTTACTTTCTGAAAGATTGAGCTGTTTATAGCTTTCCTTCAATACCTTGCTTATTTTTTGAGAACCTTCAAAACGAAAAAAAATTCTTGAACAGCTCTGCTATTGTCAATTTCGCTCCCTCTGAGCCTTCGATTCAACAATTGAAAAAATTTCATCATATCTGGAACGTTTTGAGAATTAAATCTCCATGAAAAACATTACTAATGAAACAAAAAAGGCCCAGTTATTTCACATTTCAGTTATTCCGACCCATTACAATAACTTTTTAGGTCCTGAAAAGGCGTTAAACTCGTTTGATTACAAATCCCTTTAGTATGAATTCTTTAAAATGTTAATGCCTAGAAAAAACGTAGTTGTTTCTCAACATTATTTTTTTTCTTGTTACCAATAAAATGTGTGTCATATCTGAATACGTGGCTACACTACGACGTAAATTGGGAGATTGTGAATTTTATATAGCATAATGACTGAATTTTCGTGCAGAAAATTCTCAATATCTGAAGTTTTCTTGCGCGCTCAGTTTGTGAAGATGATTCTATCCGCGAACTTCTCCTAGTAACTAACAAGACACATTTTGATGACATATTTAAAAAAGCATTGGCTTTGGAAGCTTCGCGAATCCAAAGTAAGGAAATGAGTAGTACTAGTTCTACTCTGAATCAACCACCGGGACCATTGGGAAGGACTAGATAAGGAAATAGAACATACAGTCCGAGGTTGTTTGGATTGTGCACTATGAAGAAACAATCCGAAAAAAGTCACAGTGCATCCATGGGAGGACCCAGATGCCAATTGGGAATGCCTCCACATAGATTATGCTGGACCAATGAACGATTACTACTTTTTCCTATGCATAGACGATAAGTCCTAATGGCTGAAAGTTAAGGTGGTTCGAGACGCTCCTACAACCCAAGTTTCTATATCATTGTTGGACGATATATTTTCCACTCATGTATTTCCTATACAAATTGTATCAGACAACGCTGCTATATCTACTTGTGATACATTCAAAAATTACTGTAAAGAACGAGGGATATCACATCGCCTAATCGCTCCTGGACACCCAGCAACCAATGGACTAGCAGAGCGAAGTGTCCAAACACTGAAAAAAAGGTTCAAAGCCGAAGCAAGTGAACCTGGATCTATGGATGAGAAGGTGAAATATTTATGAAAAATTTTCCTGTACAGAGCTACCCCTCTTTCGTGTGGGTTTTCACAGTAGAATTGTATTTAAACAGAAAAAATAAAGATAAAGCTATACCTCGTTTTTTCAACTATTCAGAAGAAGTTACTGCGGTTACTCCAAACCACGTTCTTTGATAAAGGGGGCCAGAGTTCAGGCTCGCTATTATCAAAACAACAGGAATACCTGGTGCTTCGGAACAGTTGTCCAATGTTTAGGAACCCGGCATTACCTAACAAAGCTGGACTCAGGACGTATCCTAAAACGTCACATAAACCAACTGGTTTCAACGGATGTGCCTGAACCCAAAAAGTTTACCCAATCCCAGGAAAAAATAGATATGCCAAGGAAGAATTACCGTTACATTCAATGTGCCTCATCTAACTCCTAAAACCCTCAATACACCGCAAGAACCAGCGGGGATGATGTTAAAACATCAGCAACTTCTCCTTACAGACTTGGTACCACCTGCACAGCCACTTCTGAATCAGACTCCAGCAAGTTTACCGACTTTAAACCCGGAACAGGAAACCAGTCAGACTCCTGTGACTGTGCGTATTTTAGATCAGGATCAGGAAGCCACTCCAACCACACAATATGGAGCCAACGCAGTGTTCGACCGACAACGCCTCTGAAATTTCTCAAACTCAAACTCGACCAACGACTTGGAGCTATCCATGAACTGTTGCTGATGACAATGTTTCAGATCAAATACTAGTTAATATCAATATTCCTGAGAGACAAATGCTTTATTTCATTAAGAGTTCAACAAAACAAAAGAGTGGTGCCCTACTGTAGTGGGTTATACCACACACAGGTGTACTGATCAATCATAAGACGTATTGTTATATTTAGTAGAAATGTTATGAATTTACCTTACAATTTTTTCTTTGTAAATAGTTATATGTTATAGTATAAGTGATAATGCACGATAAGTGAAAATGCACACCTAAAAGACCAACAGTATCAAAACAAAGTTTAAGTAAAAAGATAAGACAATATATTATAAAAATTATATTTAAAAAAAATCACCAGAGAAAAATATAAATAAATGAAATTAGATAAACACCTTTACCCGGCTTACATCCATACAGGTGATAATTGATAACCCCCAGGAAGTCCAATAATATATTCTCGGCCATCATGAACAATTCCCTATAGTACCAACAACGAGTTCTTCCAAAAGACCTTGTTCTTCAAGGATAGTTCCGGGAGATTCGAACCATAACCACTCTTATGGTGAACTCTCTTCGAAGGTCTCGCGGAATTTCTCATTTAGGGGAGGAATACAAATTTTCTAGATCCTTCTCCACTTCGGTCGAGGATCAATCCTGTTTTCCCGTTCTTTGGGAATGCTACAATGTACAGCATACCCCGCAGAACCGTCCGTGTTTACACGGTAAACCTCGTCAAAGCAGATATATTGCAGGTATATTCCTTTACCCTAATGCATGCTTGACTCTAAATTGCATTAAAAATGCTTTCGTAAGTAATACTAGCTTTCATTTTTGCAATTGACCTATCATGCTTGTCACTTTGGCCGCTACTCCTGCGCTTCTACCTTGAGATGATGATGATTGTGTTGCAGATGATGGGAGGATGACGCTGAGCCCGGAGGGTGGCGGCGAGGAGAACGCGACGTGTGCCTGGGAGCCGCTGCAGACGGCGGCGTGCGCGCTGCTGCTGGTGGGCCACGCGGTGCCGCTGGGCTCGGCGGCCGGCGTCCTGCTGCTGCGGCTCTGCGCCGGGGCCGGGGCCGCACTGTCCGCTTGGGGCGCCCTCTGCTTCTCCGACCGCCTCTTCTGGAACCTCGCCTTAGCCGCCGTCAACGCTCTCCACCTCCTCGCCCTCCTCTACCGCCTCCGCCCCGTCAGGTTCTCCAAGGAAGTTGAAGAGGTCAGTATTCATTATTGTTATCATTCACCATTCACATCACTTTCTTTGACACCTACCATTTATAAATGCTACTACATTATGTAATGCCGTTTTCCCTTGGAATTCACTTTTTATCGAGGCTTGCTTGTATTTTGTTAGTTTACGAAAGAAAAATATCGAGTTGGAAAAATGCATGGCCAGAGCACGTCGGCGGAGCTGAAGAATAATGCAACCTGTCTGCAGAGGATGTCTACATGTAAAGAGGATGCACATGTACGTCTATGTACAGAGGATGTCTACATGTAACTGAGGATGTACATGTACACCTATGTACAGAGGATGTGTTTTTATTTTTCTCCCTGTACAGTATATACATGTACAGAGGATGTCTACATTGTAAACGCTTTTATGGCTGTAGTGGGTATTTAATAAGTCATGTTTAACATCCCGCTGGGAATTCCAGGGTCCAGGGTGTTACCTCTTCTCTCTATTTATAAAATTTTGGTTTCCGCTAACTCCTAAACCACAAGACGGATTTTGATAAGGTTTTAACCATCATTTAGGGCATTCTTTCCTGAAGGTATAAAAAGTAAAATACATTGAAATTTAGCTTTTCTTTAAACTGGAAAAATAAACTTTCTGTAACCAAAACATCAAAACATTATTACTGAAATATAAGTAGTAATATATACGTATAGTATACCGTTGGAAAGCGCAAGATTTTAGAAAAGTTAATCTGCAATAAAATCATTCGTACAAGTTAATATAAAGTTGTTGTAAGCCGATAAAGTTATGAACATGTGTTATTGTAAAAGAGAGAGAGGTTATCGACGTCGTAGAGGATCTTGCAGGTTATATTCTTCCATTTAGTACGCAAGGTCTTAGAAACAATATTAGCTACCGAATCGTAACTAACTTGTTAACATAAATGGTATGTTTTTTAATTCTATAAAATATCATTGTTATTAACTATTTCAAATTTATTACTTTTTCATCAAAACAGATGTTTCACTGTAAAATAATGGAATTCCTATGGAAACTAAATTAAACCTTTAAAATAGTTTATTTGAAATATTAAATAGTTATAAATCTAATAGAATAGGAACCTTTGTTATTTTTGTAGTTTTTGAACGCATACGAGTTTTCTTTATATAGAATAACGAGCTGTTGCTCGCGACTTCGTCTGCGTCAATTTCTGTTATTATGATCGTTATTAAGACGTTTTTAGAAAAATATATTGGGCTGTCCGGAAAGTTCGTAGAGGAATTTGGACAACAATTAAAATTGATCAACAGCTTAAAATTTATATATTTAATCTACAAAATAGTTACCACCATTAGCGATTACCCTTTCCCAACGGCTTGAAAGGTCCATTTATTCCATCTTTCAAAAATCACTATCCTTACTCCTGAAGAACAATAAAAGCTCCGTTTTGACGCCATCTTCTGAAGAGTAGGATTTCCCTTGTAGAAAATTTTCGAGGGAACAGAAAAGAGGAAAATTTATTCATGGATTTGTGGAAGGAACTCAAAATGTATGGACCCCTTCCAATCTTGCCTAATACTGAGCATCACCTATCTTGGATGCAAGCCGGCCTTTGGTGTTGCTAGCGGCGTCGTTCCAGATAACCACCAAGATTTTTTTCGGCAGGTATTGATGTAGAGAATTCATTTTTCGTCATCAGTAACAACTCGTTTCAAAAATGGATCCTCCACATTTTTTTTTTTTTTTTTTCAGCAGTAAATCACAACATGAAATCCTTTCAATAAGCTCATGGTGAACCCAAACGTCGTAACGACAGACATACCCGTCCTTCTTTAGAGGATCAAAAACGATCGATTTGCAGGATCTTAACTCCGCAGCTATCTCACGAACAGTAATTCGTGAAATGTTTATGACCGTCATAATATTCTGGATGTCAAGAGTTGAACTCTGGCCAGCCCGTGGTTGGTCTTCCAGATTGAAATCTCCTCATCTTAAGCGCGAAAATCACTTTTGAACCGTGCTATCAGCAATTGAATCGCTACCAAACACGGCACGAATCTTTCTTGCAGTTTGGGATGCTTTTTTTCCCTTTTTAAAAAAAAGAACAGCATAATATGCCGAAATTTAACCGAGCCATCACGCATGTTGGTTTGCAATAAACAGTACTGATCCTCAATAAAGACGAATTCAGTTTGTAAACATAGTTAATTCCATGAGGATGGATAAAATCGATTCCTATGTGTTTAATGTTTGCCATGTGATTTATTAATGTTACGACAAAAGTTAATTTTTTTTTTCTTACCCTCTGGTTTTATTTGATCAAATACAAATACAAATGTAATATGTATAGATGTCACATTTGTCTTCTGTTACCCGGAGGTATTCTAAAGATGATTGCTATATGCGCTGATGCACTAGTAATGTTTCAAGGGCTTCTTCTATGCCTTTATTTATCCATTGCAAAATGGGAGGGACCATTCTCAGGGTGAAAAGTTAACTTAACGGACATTGAATTATTTTAAATTTAAAGGTAAATCATTTGGAATCGTTGGGATGCGAGGCCAAGTTCCACTTTTTTTCAGATTTCCCACTGATTCTTCACTCCTATTGGCCGCAGCGTGATGCTATACAGCCTATAACCTTCCTCGATAAATGGACTATCCAACACAAAAAGAATTTTTAAATTCGAACCAGTCGTTTCTGAGATTAGCGCGTTCGAACAAACTCTTCAGCTTTATAATATTAGTATAGATTAAATTTTCCGTTATCTGTGCTTCACTTTAAAATAATAAAAAATAAACTTAACCAATTTTGATTTACGTTTTTCATTTCTGCCGATGATAAAACATAATAATGAATAGGCGTTATAAAATAAAGATTTTTTCTTGCTAATTGCACTTTTCGTTACAATGAATTAAAACTTCCAAAGCTATAAACTCTAAATCGGACAGAGATTTTTTTAACATAAATAACAAATTATTTAAATTGAATCCGTGCGAAGCAGAGGCGCGTCTACTATTAGATAATAAATAAATAAAGTAAGCGGCCTATTGAGTGAAATTGAGAACGACGATCTGTTTGGGGATTACTATTGGTAATATGCTTGGTGCAATTGGTAAGGCATTGGCTTCAGTGCAGTAGCGTCCTGGTTCAGATTTAGGATGCCTTTGCTTGGTGAGGCCCGCTTATCATGGAGGGAGGTTCTGGGGTTACCCTACTCACCTTGTCTATTTCAACTTGGAATTGCTAACCTAACAGTCGGTCGAATAGGGAATATCTTTCGGTGATCGGAATTAAATTATCTCCATAGGGAAAAGATTGAGATTTTGCTTGTGCTGCGATCTGCTGGACCATCAACTGCATGCCCACAATATTTAATCTGTTTTAAATTTCAAATTATACTTGAAATTATGACTGGTTCGATTTGTATTGGCAGAAATGGAGCAAGAAAATCTGGATGGTGTTTACTATGATCATTACAATTTTGGTAGTTTTTAATAATAATAATAATAATAAAAACTTTATTCTGGGACTATCTATGTCCCTTAAGAATAACAGAAATGAACAGTAGATATTCATATATGTCTGGTCAAGAAACCAATAAAATTAATTTTTATTTACAAATGAGCAAAAAGGAAAAATAAAACACTACCTAGACTTATATACATTCATGTACAAAAAGTATGGATAATAAACACACAAGATTAAAAAAAAAAAAAAAAAAAAAAAAGAAAGAAAGAAGAGAAATCTCCTTAAGGCTACTGATAGGGTTGAGGGAATTATTAAAAAAAAAAAAAAAAAAAAATTATTCCACACTAGCTTTAGGGTAAAATAGATAATTATAACTTGTATTAAAATAAAAATAAGTCAATTGTAGATTTACATTTGTTGTGCATCTATTTGGGATGCCAAAAGATGTTGGAAAAGGTGAGATTTGAACAAGAGAAAGGAAGAAGCATGGCGAATATGAGAAGGTAGGGAATTCCAGAGGGTTGCAGAACGGATATAAAAGGAGTGATCAAAAGATTTAGTTCAATGGGTGGGAATGTAAAGGTCGGAATGGCGGGATCTAGTTTCGAGAGAGTGGACTGAGGATTTAAATTTAAGGATGCTGTGAATGTATGGAGGGTGCTGGGAGTTTATGATTTGGTAAAGGAATGATCCGAGAAAATATTCCCTCCGTGTAACAGGTAGAAGCCACTTCAACTCGCTGTATAAGTGGGTCACTGAAGACCTCTTCGAGTTGCCGAAGATAAATCTTATGGACATGTTCATGATACGTTTGAGTCTGTCTTCGAGCACTTTGGGATGCCACCATATACCACACAGCAATAATTGAAGTGGGGAAATATTAATGATGAGACGAGAAGCTTGATTACGCTCAAAATCTCCATTCTGCTTTATAAACCTGATCCTAATAATAATAGGCTTAACGAACCCGAAGGTTCGATTCCGATACTACCAAATTCCGCCTACACAGACTGTTCACCGTTTAAGCCGAGGCCCCCGAGATCAGCCTTAACGCAATCCTCCCATCGACGCTTCGGTCTACCTTTCGGACGCCTACCAGTCGGATCAGCGAATACAAACTTTATCCGAATCGACTCCTCACCGAGTCAAACAACTTTACTCGCCCATTTGAGTCTCCGCGATGCTCTCAACTCAATTATATTCACAGGGTATTGTGCAACCTTCTAAACTCCCCAGTGGCCTCATCTTTCTTCGGACCAAATATTTTACGCAGTACCTTATATTCGAAAACCTTAAGTCGTTGTTCATCCTTCAAAGTAAGCGGCCGCGATTCACATCCGTAAAGAACCGTCGGAAGAATAATAGTTTTATAAATTCTAACCTTTAAGTTTTTAGTTAAAAGCCGCGAACTAAGTAACTTGGCAACTCATTCCCCACCTTTAACCGGGACTGAATTTCTTCCTGGAATTCATTTTTTCTTGTTATCATTGAACCTAAATACTTGAATTTCTCTACGTGTTCAAAAGTATGCCCTGATATATCAATATGACTAATCATATATTTCATCTTATCGGTATTTAATTCGAGTCCCATTTCTTATGATTTCTTATCAATAGCTATATGATCGATGAAGCTCAAAATCACAAGAAATTTCATTTGGATATCAGCCTTATAAATTTGATTTAAATATAATTATTAGAAAACAAATCACTATCGTGTCATAATTTTCAGTGTTTTCATCATCATTTTAATTTACTCAGCGGTCTAATATTCGAATTCTCCACAAACATCTATAACCCTTATTTAGAATTTGGATAAAACAGATAAAAACGTTTCGTCTTTCTTCGAAACTCAAAGAAGATATGTACGTTTTAAATTAAAGTTTGTGATTTAATGATATATAAAAAATAAAACAATCGGATACGTAGACAAGGTTAACCGAGGCAGGTTGGATACTAATGGCGATAACAAAGGCATTGGCTCTCACCCTTGGCGCTCAAGGCTCCTGAACGATAAACAGCGCACTTTTAGCTCGCACATTATGCAAATCCTCTGTCATTGTCGTTTATGATGATTTATCTAAAGGCTAAATGTGACGATTGTCCCCAGCGTGCAATATGGGGGCGATGTTTCGCGTCCGATGTGGTCCATAGTGACTGCCCATTACACACCGAGAGTGGACAGTGGTTGACAGTAGGTGGTGGGTGTGTTCTGTGTTAGGCAACTCAGCCAGCCAAACGTCATGGGTCCCTTTATCTCCGATAGCTCGCTTGAAAGAGGTTTTCAAGATACTTTTCCTAGCAGGAAAACTTCACCTCTTACCATTATCAACTTGCAATTTATTGTCCCTGTGGCGGTATTTCCAATATTTATCTTCTTAATAATAGCTGCCGCTGGGTAGCTTCTCTACATGTCTTGTTCACTACTATTTTCTTTTAGCCAATTTACTAGATGTGTTGTACAGTACAGTTGTAAATATCAATAAATAATTAAAAATAATATTAGCGGTTATTTGTTCCGCCGTGTTGTCTAAGTGATGCGAGACTAGGCGCGGTATTGCGGAGGAGGCGTACCGTGCGTGGGACCTCGCCCCCAGCTCTGACCTACTGCTTTCTGTCCATGCTCGGCTCTTGAAGTGTGTCGTGTCTAACAGCCAGGGTCGTTCGAGGGCTTTGTTTTGTCTCGGAGGCGCGGGATATCTTGTTCTTTTCCTCTGCCGGTACAAACGTCACGGAAACCATGAGAAATATTTTCCTTTGAATTATTTATAGCTGTTCATATTTGTTGATTGCCAATAAACAGTTATAACCTTTTCCAATTATTTGGAAATAATTACCACATTTTGCAGTAATTTTAACTTTTATTTTTTTCAAATTGTGACATTTTTATTTATTCTAAAGAAAAAATATTATTAGCTTCTATCAACATGAAATGGTGACCAGTGTACTGTGTGTCATTTAGCGTATACCATTATGGCTTTATATTATACTGCTACTATCATTATACTGCTAATACCATTATAATTCAACTATCATTATACTAATGATAGTAGCAGTAAAAGATGTAAGAAACGACTTTGCTGTTGGCCTATAAAGCGGAAAGAATACTGGTTTGAGTCCATATCATAATCAAATATAATATTTATTGGTCGTGGCCTCCAACAGAACAATCAATTTTATCTATATTTGAAAATATCTCTATATAGCAAGTGTTAAAATACTTAAGAAAAATGCGAAAATGTTAGGATTCCAGTTTTCAGCGGAAATACACGTTTTAGGGTACACCAAGTCCAAATGATAGAAAGCTCTGTGTGTGTGTGTGTGTGTGTGTGTGTGGGGTGTGTGTGTGTGTGTGTGTGGTGGTGCGTGATAAGTCTAACTAAAAAAAAAAAACTTAGAAAAAAGTCATACGAAACTGAAATCATATGCGTGAATTTAGCAATTTTTTCAACAACATTCACGAACCTGAAGAACCACTTTATGCCATGCAGTTTTACGATTTGTTCAAAAACGGTTGTAAGGAATTTGATTTAACTGGCTATATCGATGTAGCAGTAAGATATTAGAAAAAATATCGTCTCAGATACAAAGACATAAAAGGTGACGAAAAATGTATCAACCTCAGTGATTGTTGTAGATAATTATTTATTTTCTTTCTTGAAAAAATATCAAGCATTAAATATAAATATATACATATGTGTGATATGTAAAGAAGTAGGTGAAAGTCTTTTGTTGCGCGCTCCAGATTTTTCATAGGATTTTAATCTGTTTAATTTATTTTTAAATGAATGTTTGGCATTGACTGGCAAGTGACCTTCAGCGCATAATCGAAACACACGTTTTAGCAAAACAGTAACCATTTTTACTCTCATCATTTATTTGCTTAATTAATTAGTCTTAACTATATAAAATTAATTAGTATAATGAATCAAACAAATTGTACAAAAAGGTTATTTATTACAGATAATATTCAAGTTGACTTCGTAGAAAGTGCCTAACGCAAAATAACGAGCCAAAATTAAAGGTATGTAAAATATTAGAGAAAAATAAAATGTTATTTTTGTTCTAGAGAAATACAATGCCGTGAACTGTAAATGAGCTAGTAACGTAAGCAAATTTGTGGGAATCGAATCGGACAAAGCTGGAATCCTTTTAATGGCCCTAAATGAAACTGGTCTGAGTTTGCATTGACGCAGGTCCTGTTTGCAACAGCTTCTATGGACAACCCTGTCCAAAGAGAAAGATCATCTCCGATCCCGGCCTGCTGTGGTGAAGATGTGTACGAACGAGGCCGAGGTAAGGATGAGAATCCCCATCGCTTCAATCCCACCCCAACATAAAACAGGAGGTCCGCCTCTTCAATATCATCTAGTTCCTCTCTCTAATGTACATATAGTTACTTTTACTCCACTTATTTTAAACTACACTTTTTCGTAATATCAAAAGTTATGTGTTTTATTATGATGACTTACAAGTGAACTGTCAATTAAAAATTGAAGAACTGCTTCAACAAGGTAGGCAGGTGGTTCTTGAAGAGTTTGCCAGGCTACTGTGGTATCCATGGGAATGAGGTGACAAGTTTGCAAAAGACGGTGCAGCTTCAGGACAATCGCAAAATCTATCCTAGTAGAGCTAGGGAAGAAGTTGAGAGGGCAAACTATGCTAATGGATTGTGTAAGGACAAGTACTGTCAACAAGCGTTGGGCCAAACTCCTTGAGGAAGAACAGAAACCGTTATATTTGAAGAGAAAAGATGCTGTTCTGTTGCATGTTTCAGAATGTTTACCAGCCATGATTACCTCGCGAAGCTATTCGCGAGTGGTGGTCCCCACTTCGTTGCCTGTGTGATGCATCGCATCTAGAATTGTGCTCCCGGTCGCAGGCAATTCATCAAAATAGGAGTGGTACTGGGATGCCGGATTCCGTATTGCTGAAGCCGAAATGGGGAGGTAATAAAAAAAAAAGTTTTATAAAGAAAAGTATTGAAAAAAATAAATAATATGTTAAATGTAACGTACCAAAGATTGAACTTGAATATACGATTTAATTGCGATTAGACGGGCGGATAGTAAATGTGTCGTTACTAACTCGACGGAAACAAGCTTCCATTTGACTAGTTAGGATACGATTAAGTTGAAAATATCGTTATTCCCCGTAAAACTACATCAATCACTGCAGAATGTGTTTAATCGGACGTAACCTGCTAACATTTCCCGTAAGCGCTATGGCGCGTGTAGAGAAAAAACAAATATATATTTTTTGAAGGATCTTGGAATGAATTAACCAAACTTGGAATGAAGAAAGCCTTTTCGATTTAGATATCAATGCTCCACAACATTCTTCCTGTGATGTTTTTCGATAAGGAGAATTGTTTCAATGTTAAAGCTGGCTGTTAGTGACCTAAGTAGGGGTTTTTAACAGAAATAAAAACATTTGTCTATTACCTACCAACGATTGCGGCTATATATTGATACAGAATTCAATGACTAAGAGAGCTTTTGTGAAGTAAATTAAACACTTATTCATTGTGTACAGATAGACATATTCTGTTGAATACACCTTTGTCAAGTTATTGGTGAAAACTAAATAAAGTGCCAAAATTCTTGGTTTTTCGGCTGACGGAAGTTAAACTCATCATCTGCGTCCATGCATACTCAGGTTAATTTTATTTAGGACCGGTAAAATATATTAATAAGATTTCCTGCTTTGTCCGAATTATTTAAGTCATATCGTGAATTAGCTCTATTTAACTGGGCTAAAATATATTATTAGTGGTAATGGTGCATATTAAATATTGAACGCCATTTTGTAGTAGAATTGTTGCGACTGATGTATACGTGTGGTACGAGTAGTACGAGAGGTTATAGTTTGGTAGGTTATATCGCGGGAGGTTATAGTTTAGCAAGATGTTTACTTATGCAGAGCTGGGCTCTTTCCAGAAGGAGCAATATGGCGGACAACCATGATGACATCACTGGTCCTTAGTCCTTTGTTGTTGTTTATGGCTATGCTTAGTCTGGGTAGTAGGTCAGTGCGCTGTTGAGGTGTTTAGAATATGTTTCGATGTGTTATTTAATTGGTTTGAGGTGTTCTTTGACAGAGTTAAACTTGAAATATGTCTGTAAAACCTTGTGCGATTGTGATTTGTAAAAATAATGATAAATTATCAGGTAGAGCATTTCACAGGCAAGGTTATAGTTGGAATATATTCACTAAATGTTTATATTGATTGTGCCTGTAAATAGAAACTATACACTTTTCGGATAATTTAAACTTAATAACGAAATCGCCAGATGGAAAAATAAAAATCTGGTGGGGGCACCAACGACTTTCACTTACCTTGACAGTTAAACTCAATTTAAGTACCATTAAATAAACTTAAATTTAAAAAATTTGAAGTTAATTTAAATAAAATGTTTATATATAGTGCGGAAGGTTATAGAACCGAAGGTTAAAAAAGTATTGAAGAACGTTCCAATCGATATTTTGACTAATTGTATGGAAATTCTTTATTTTCTTTTGGAAACCAATTATTTACAAAAGGTACTTGATAGGCATTCAATTTCATCTCGAATTATTATAAAACATTTCCTTCCTTAACGTATAAATAATTGTAGATTGTACTGCGAACGGAACCAAACGTATTGATTCAATAGCAAATGAATCAAAGCTTTTCGTTCTTCTTGTATAATTTTCTTAAAGGGATATAGTACCTTCTGGAATTAAGTGTCTAAATTACTCTCATGGTTATTGAGGCCTAAATAATGCTTGAATTGAGGCCTAAATAATGCTTGAATTGAGGCCTAAATAATGCTTGAATTGAGGCCTAAATAATGCTTGAATTGAGGCCTAAATAATGCTTGAATTGAGGCCTAAATAATGCTTGAATTGAGGCCTAAATAATGCTTGAATTCAGAATGGGTTGAACTACTACACGTACTACCTTCCACTAGCCAGGGAACGTATTGTTTTCAAATGGATCGATATAGCCAGTATACAGCAAGAGGTGCTCGCAGGTCGGCAGCCCGGAAGGTTGACATTAGCAAGATGTGGTAGTCGAGGAGCCGCCAACCGCAGAGGGCGACCTTCCCTTGCCATTTCGCCTTCGCGAACCAACGCCTGCCTTTCATCTCGTCCAAACTCGTGCCATTTCCAGGCCATCCATCTTCAAAGTTGTTCCGATCGATCCAGCTTCAAAGTCGATATTACAGGATAGTGTTGTAGTTTTCCGTCCAATTTTACTCATGAGAGATTAAGTTGCTATTGCTGACGAACTTCTCCATAGGAGTATTTTCACGAATATGCAACAATACACCATTATCCGTTGCATGTTCTGCCCACTGTTCTCATTAATTCTTTTTAAAGAAATATGACAAAATGTGCTGCGGACAAGTTGATTGGCTGTACACGATAGGGGTGGGGTGGATAGTGCTAGCATCTCAAGGATATCGGCTGAGGAAGTCTCTCATCCAGCTTCTTTTTAGCCTTGATAGGCTTTTGAGCTGTTAACTGTTGTACATCGAGTGCGTTAAGTTTGTTATATGAGTCTTACATATTTTGATTTAAGTATTGTGGTTTTGGATGTGTCTTTTTTGCTGAACCATATATTCCGGATCACACCCGTCAAAAAAGTTAGCCTATATAGATTATAGCGCTGCTTGCGGATAGGCGGAGCAACTTATTTTAGCAACATTTTCATTAATCATATTGCTATTTTATATATTTAAATGAAACTCGCTTTTTTATATTTCAAATTTCCATTTTATTGAAGGTAGCTATGTCCAGTCCTAAGGATATTGGAAACTTTGAGGAAATACAAAGAGACAGGCAGTATGATAAAGTAGCTTTATGTTTGGACTGTCTAACTGAGTGACTCCAAAGTAGCTTTATATTTGGGCTATATTGTGACCGAGTGACTCCAAAGTAGCTTTATATTTGGACTATATTGGGACTGAGTGACTCCAAAGCATTTTTTTTTGTAAGAATTCGACTTATCCAACATGTTGAATGCAAATTGTGAGTAGCTATATTGTTTGTTAATAATGGAAGTTCTTTGTGGCGTAGTGGTTAGCATAACAGCCTATATTACTGTTCTCGTATACGAAAAAAATAAATAGGTTTGCTCTTTCCTTCTTGTTTATCAAATTCTTTAATCATTTATATTAAGCTGTTTTTTATCAGTGCTAATAACATGATAATGTTAATTTTTAAGAATCGACGAAATTAAAGGTACTTTAAAGGATGAACCAATAACCAATTTGGCATAAGCCCTGTCAGGCTATTTTAATCTGAATTAAACCTATATGATATTAAATCCCATTAAATTTACATGAATTTAGCGACGTTAATCAAAATTGTTACAGCCCATTATTCAGAAAATCGCAAACATTTGCAAAATGCATGAAATAAAGTGGTTTTCCGGTTAGTCGATTTTGATGAATAAGTTGCTGTAACATTTGAGGCATATACTTTCAGGCTTCTTAAAATGTGAAATCTCAATCTTATAAAACTTATAGTGTCTGAGCTAGCCTTACTACACACAGAGACCTTTTTGCGGGACCTGTTAATTTGGACTCAGGGGACCCTAAAAGGTGTATTTCGGTTAAAACAAGAATTCGAAATTTTTTGATCCCAACCCTAACTATATATTTCATGGATAGGTAAGTGAAAGTAAATATTTAAGAGTCTTTATCGTAAATAAACGTTTTAGGATTTAAATGATCAAGTCCCGGAAACCGTAGCACTGGGGTAGAGAGTGTTAAACTTATTGCTTTAATTACTAATTTTTGTGTATAGATTTCGTGATGTTTCCAGATGTTTCCACTGGAACTAGGATGTTTCCATATGTTTCCACTGGAACTAGGATGTTTCCAGATGTTTCCACTGGAACTAGGATGTTTCCAGATGTTTCCACTGGAACTAGGATGTTTCCACTGAAACTAGGATGTTTCCCGATGTTTCCACTGGAACTAGGATGTTTCCACTGGAACTAGGATGTTTCCAGATGTTTCCACTGGAACTAGGATGTTTCCACTGGAACTAGGATATTTCCAGATGTTTCCACTGGAACTAGATACACGTTCTTCTAATACGTTTACTATTGTGTATCCTGCTAAATGTAAACGCATGAAATTTATTGCAAGCAACGAAGCTAGTGAAAGTTGTGTGTAAATATTCAAGAGTTTTTATCGTAAATAAACGTTTTAGGATTTAAATGATCAAGTCCCGGAAGAGGTGTACTGGGGTAGAGAGTGATATACTTATTGCTTTAATTACTAATTTTTGTGTTTAGATTTCGTGATGTTTCCACTGGAACTTGGATGTTTCCACTGGAACTAGGATGTTTCCACTGGAACTAGGATGTTTCCACTGGAACTAGGATGTTTCCACTGGAACTAGGATGTTTCCAGATGTTTCCACTGGAACTAGGATATTTCCAGATGTTTCCACTGGAACTAGATACACGTTCTTCTAATACGTTTACTATTGTGTATCCTGCTAAATGTAAACGCATGAAATTTATTGCAAGCAACGAAGCAAGTGAAAGTTGTGTGTCCGGCAGATTTGTTGAACTGGATTTCATTATTCGCACCCGATAAAGACTATTATAAAATGAGAGAATGGTAAAGTGTTAGAAATGAGACAGGATGGTGAGGAGCTTACACCTCTTGGCTTGGGTCTTGAGTCGGGAGAGGAGGTCTCTCATCCAACTTCTTTTCAGTCGCCTTCTGATCAACATCACAGCTGTATTCATCTCGTGAATAGTCTCTTGTTATGCCTGCTCAGTTTATTATCAAAATGCGAACAAACACTAAACATCTGTAAGTCGTTGTATGTCGGGGTTTTATTCTGTACTCAAAATGGACTTGTTATTAGGGTCTCAAAATTATCGATTGGAAGTAATGTAGTTTTTGTATTGTATGTGCTCCTAAAATATAAATCTTTGAAGCACATGTCTATATAAAGTGTCTTTCTGATTTTTGGATTTAGATGGAGGGCTTGTTCGTCATTACGGGGCAGTCAGTGCCTGCAGGCCCCTCTTCAAAGTACAAAAGCAGTTTAAAAAAAATAATAATATTGGAGCAAGCTCTACAGTAATCCATAAAAATATATATATATTTTTCTAGCCTATTGGAATCGATTATCGATATCGGTTCGGTAGAGGCGGATACCTAGCGTATAGCGTATAGAGTAGTTAGCGAGAGCAAGGAGGTAGACGCTAATGTAGGTCAGCCTGGATCGATTCCTCCCTTCCGACCTCCTTGCTCTTCCCTACCAATCCCACGGCATGATAACTCTATACAATGCCTTTCAAACCCTTCGAATAGATATCCTCACGGGGAGTTGACTCGACCATCCTTGAGGTGGTTGAGTTAGTTATCTTCAAGGCGGCCATTTTCCTTCAAAGTAGCGCTCACTTCATTTAAAGTTCCGCTAAACCTAGCCTCATCCTGTCTTATCGCTATTTCTTTTAAAATCGATAGATCATGGTTCTATGACCGTTAATTAAGGATTAATTCAAGCTGTGTGTTTTTTTTAAAGGTTTAATGTAGATAAACAGTGAATTTTGCTCTTCGAGTATCTCAAGTAAATCTTTTTATCAAATGTTTGACTTATGTATTATTATTATTATAAGGAATATTCAGTGAATTGGCGGTAAATATTGTTTTTATGCACATAAATATGCCCCTCCCTCCCCTTGCACCTTGGGCTCCGCATGCAGACCATCGCACTAAATGCCGCAGCAGGCATCTCAGTTCTGTATTTATAATTCCGCCACACAGGCAAATTTCTTCTCCATTGCGTTAAACAACCCTCCTTATCGTCAATTGTCAACACCTTGTTTGTTCACCAACAGCTGAATCCTACGTTTCATCTAGTTCTTCGATATCAGACTCAGAAAATTTGAAGCTGCTTCCATAAAACTTTCCCAAAGCTTGGTTTCCTTGAAGGTACGCAATGAGCAAAGCCTTCAAGATGTAGGCAAGGTTTAGATTAGCCTATCACTAGCGCGGCCACCAGTTATGTTCACCTTATCAGGCCTCGAGGTTGTTATGGCGACAATATCAGCTTGCTCTCGAGCGGTGACGTAATTGCGGTGAACGTGAATAATCTTCATAATAACCTTCGCAAAACTGATAAACATTCTGGATTAGTGACGGGAAAAAAAGTTTACCTCTAAAATAGCCATTAAGGGTCTTGGGTCCGGTACACCTAATGATCCATATAGTATTTAAGTCCATACTGTTGGTTGATCTCCACTTGATAAAGGCTGAATGTGCCACCAAAGGGTCTTCCTGCCCGAGGGTCTTCCCACGGCTGACTTAGCAGAATAAATAAGTACCCTGCCACAGCCAAGTTTAGAAAAAAGTGAGTTTGAATCCCCAGTTCCCCTCCCGCTCAACTACCCCGCTCTTAGATTAATTCGTTATTGGTGATATTACTATTTCGGTTTTCAGTCGTTTGCTAGTCCCAAACCACTTGAAGGCCCTAAAAGTGATAATTTTATTTGAAATAATGATTGATTTGTTTTCAACATGATCAAGTCTATAAATGGAGATCCTTGTGATTTCCTGATTCCTGAGAGAACCCGGGGAGTGATTTTAATTTGTTTTCCTTTGTTTTATCAAGCCACCGTTGTACCTCAAGGTAGTATCTTAGAGCCTCTACAAGTTTTTTTTTTTTTTTCATTAATTAACTTCATTTACTGCCACTATGGCTAATCGGACGATATCCTAAATTTCGCCTATCCAGGTTTAATTAGGATAGGGATCTTTAACGAGTTACAGACATCGTGCTGGCTCGGAACCACCATTTTACGTCCCCTCCTAGGGAGTTATTACCCCCTTAAAAGATTCTGGGGCCATCTGCCAGATCTCTACATGGTTTATCTAGAAATTGATCGCCCTAAAACACCTTACCTACCTACTTTGAACGGAATGGAGGCTTAGGGTTTCACTGGCGCATCACAATTCCTCGCTGAGCCAATCCTACCAAGAATCTTTGATGCTCCTCAATACATCACAATTAAAAATATCTGTATTGCATTACCGTGTTAGCTACAAAGATAGGGACCTCCTTTATTTATATACTCTTTGTTCGTATATTTCATTCCAAACTATTTTCTATATTTTCCAGGCGCCTGGAAAGAAGTATCTCGTAAGATAGCATAGCCATAAAGGAGCTACATTACCTAGCTATGTAATCTCAAATGTACTTATTGTATTTTGGTTTATTATTTTCAATAATGAACGGATGTATCAAATAAAATTTGAGGTTCGAGACACGTAGAACTCGAGTAGCGAATAAAAATAAAATTCCTCTGTCCGCCATATCTTCTGGACTAATTTTTTTTTTCTTGAAATTTGGCAGAAAAATACAAAGGCATCCGACAAGGGTTCTGACCCCAGGACGTTTACATCAGCCGATTGTTTTTTGGACATTTATATCAGGCGATTAGTTTTTAAATGGCGGCAGAATAAGAATGATTTTATTCGACAACTTTGTTGTTTTTGAAGCTAGAAAAAAATGTCTATAGAGCTTTAAGATGAGCGCACCGGAAGAACAAAAGAAAGGTTATAGCGTTTTGAAATTAGGAGTAGTGATCGATTTTTCTCCGATTAATCCATTGCTTTCATATCAGTTATTAGATGTAAGCAACTATTTAAACTGTTATATCCTAATTTAGTTATTTGGAAATAATAAACCATTGTGTAATACTTGCAAAATTTTGTATATCATTGTTAATTTCAGTCATTGTTAATGAATGAAGATGTGAATAGCCAGGTGCATGGACTACCTCATCCAACATACATCTTGAAATATTTGTTTTTAATTTCTTCCTACGATACTTGTTACAAAAATGCATTTCTCGCGGTTCTAAAACTCTTACTAAGCAGCTAATTAATTTGATGAAGTGATCAATTAAGTCACGATTACTAGCCCATCGAACATGCGATTAGTTTTTTTTTTTAAACTAGTCTGTTATGTCTCAAAAAGGACGAAAATAAATTTCTTGCGGTTTGGAAACTCTTACTAATATCCGCCAGAAGAGCAAACGTACAGCGAAACCACGTGGAGGCTGGCGACCCACAGGTCAAGATAGCCCGTGGTGTGATTATTTCAGTGCTAATTGAATTAAAATAAGACTAGATTGGGTTAATGATGATTATATTATGGAATGTAGTTGTGAGATTATATGATTTTATTAATTTATACCAGGTTTGAGGTAGGATGGTTGTCAGGTAGGGGTTGTCAGGTAGGATGGTTAGGGATGGTTGGATTTATATCAGGCGATTAGTTTTTAAATGACGCCAGATTAAGAATGATTTTGTTATTTTTGAAGCTAGAGAAAAATTTCTACAGAATTTTAAGATCAGCACACCTCGAAGAACAAAAAAAAGTAATAGCGTTTTGAAATTAGCAGTAGTGATTAAGGTTAGGGGTGGTCGTCAGGTAGGATGGTCGTCAGGTCTTCATGTCCATGGGCACAACAAAAATTGGTGCTTGCATTATTTATGCCAAAGAGCAAGCTATCCACGTTTCTCCTCCTCGTATGGTTCACTTTAGGAAAACCCATTTTGCGAGAAGCACCGATCTAGCCTTCCTCATCCTCCGATCAGGTCTTCTTCGCCTAGTTACTCCGCGTCTCAAAGATGTCATTACTTCAACTTATTATTGCGGATATAATTAGTTGACCGTTGGGAATCACAGGAAGGATTTAGTTCGGGTGGCGGTCAGTGAATGAAACAATTAAACAGTTTCAACTATTTATTGCCTGCCAACGTTGTAGGTCCGTATTGTGGGTCATCATCAGGGCTAAAAAGATACAAAAGAAATACTATTACAATAACATTAAATACAATATTTTATAAACTATTGAGTTAGATGGTGTCAATATTTAAAACATAAAAAAGAAACAGATGTGTAAAGTAAACGATTAATTTAATTACAATGACTTAGGTATAATGATGAAAGGGCTATACAGAGCAGAGAATGATTAAAGGTAATTTACAAAGATATCAATGTCCACACGAAATAGGAAACATTTAAATATGGAGTAGAATGGAGATACCTACCATATTGCTTAGGCCAATGGAAAATAGGTACCGTTGCTAGAATGGTAAATAGGCACGAAATGTAAGTAGAATGGAAAATACGTACCTTATTTTAGGCGTGATCTGACAACAACGAGTGAAATTATAATACTAACCTAAAAAGAATTAACGAAAATTAAACATGTAATAGTAATAATGATACAAGAATTAAAAAAAAAATATATATATATATATATTTAATTAATCGATTTCTTTAAACATCTATTTATTTTTTATGCTTTAAATACTGACATCCTCTAGCTTATAGTTTATAAAATGTTGTATGTAATGTAATTGTAATTGTATTCCTTTTGTATCTTTTCAGCCCTGATGAAGACCCACAATCGGACCTACAAAAGGTTGGCAGGCAATAAATAGTTGAAACTGTTTAGTTGTTTCATTCACTGACCGCCACCCGAACTGTTTAGTTGTTTCATTCACTGACCGCCACCCGAACTGTTTAGTTGTTTCATTCACTGACCGCCACCCGAACTAACTGTTTAGTTGTTTCATTCACTGACCGCCACCCGAACTGTTTAGTTGTTTCATTCACTGACCGCCACCCGAACTGTTTAGTTGTTTCATTCACTGACCGCCACCCGAACTAACTGTTTAGTTGTTTCATTCACTGACCGCCACCCGAACTAACTGTTTAGTTGTTTCATTCACTGACCGCCACCCGAACTGTTTAGTTGTTTCATTCACTGACCGCCACCGAACTGTTTAGTTGTTTCATTCACTGACCGCCACCCGAACTAACTGTTTAGTTGTTTCATTCACTGACCGCCACCCGAACTAATTCCTTTCAGTTCAGCTTATTATATACTTAATTTGTAAGTCAATGCAATAATTATGTAATTTACTTTTCAGGGTCAATTCGGTCCTAGACCGTATCAATTTGTAGTATCGATAATTATTTAGTAGCCTCCGAAGATGGCGGCTAGTACTCCAGGGCTCGCCTTGTGCCCGCCCCTGTCCAGTGTGGTCCAGAGGGATGGGAGGCGCTCGACTGGACAACTGTCTGGGTTCATCAGCAAGTGTCAGCTGTGTTGGTCCAGCGACCTTGAGCAAGGCCAAGCAGCCTCAAGTCAGCCGGCGCTGGTTCGAAGCGTCCCGTTGAATGGAGACCTACGCCTTGTGCCTACAGCATATGAGTCTCAGTAGGATGAACCTAAACATACCTTTAGTGCAATATTTCTTTTTTGTCGTTGCTTGAGAGGAAAAAAATGTTAGAGCCCCGAGGAAAATGTTGCGATATTTAATAACACCTTAAAATAATGAGAGGAAAGCAATGAGTGGATATCGATAATTGATAAGCGATTATTTGGAAGTCGATTAGCAATCAGTTTGTTCGATATCAATATTTCTAAAAGGTTGATTCCGGCGAAGGAGGTTCCCAGCTGTTGTTACGATCTTCGAAAGGAATTAGCTCGTCAAGGACAAGGTCGACAAAGGAAGTACGTAATAGCGGAAAGTAGCGCCTTCCGGTAGCTTGGGAACTAGCAGGGCTGCCAACGCAACCTCTCGTGTCCTCATGGAGCTCGCAGCATCTCCTAGGTGTTAGGTGTTTGGGGTGGCCCGCGGTGCGTATTTTGATCAAGTCGTTGGCTCCTAATGTGGTGTCTTTATAATAGTCTTACTTACTGTTCTTTTGAAATAAAAAAAATTAAAAATATTCTATTTCGTTAAACAAAAAGATAAACAGAAAAAAAATAAAATAAATAACCCGATTCATCAAAGTGCATAATCAAATCAATATTATCATCAAAATGTATATAATAAATTTTATTTTGAATTGAAGACAGATATAATAAAAATATTAGCTTAAAAATAAATGTACAAATATATTATTTCTTGAATTGAAAATACATTACTTATTTCTACATGATTAATTCCTTATTTTATGTATTATATAAAGGTATATTAAATATTTAGGGCTTAAGAAAAGTTAAATCTGACTAATACTAATAATAATTCATATAGTAGTATAAGTAGTGATGAGTTGTGGAAAGCAATAATAAATTTCAAAATAATGAAAATTATTAGTTTAATATATTGGCATATAGTTTAATATATTGACATATAGTTTAATATATTGGCATATAGTTTAATATATTGGCATATAGTTTAATATATTGACATATATTAAAGATTGTTATTGTTATCCAAAAGATTGTTATTTGTTTGTTTTATATTTTACTTAGGGGTAACATGTAATTGGTACAATACCAGACCACAACATGTATAAAGTCTGAGGCTTGTAGCCACTTTTAAAATCTTGAAAAATAAAAATCTTATCTTTGATAATTTTTCAATGTTTTTACAAATAGCAACCGCACAATAAATCTCAGACATGTTTGAAGGTTCAAAACTACCTAAAAATGCCACAAAACAATTTAAATAAAACAGGAAAACACTGGCCAAAGACCTATAATGACAAGAGACGAGGTTACAGAGCCACTATTGATAAACAAGGGCCGAGGGCCGATTGCGTCACCAGGGTTTCCCACTATATTGCCCCGTGCGTCACGTGTTTCTCCTAGGAATGTAAGCACACCTCCCTATATATAAACACGAAACTTAGTTTATACCAAGCTCTTTATAAACTCCACTTGAAGTTTACACGACCAGTTTAGGTTATCGCTACATTCTTTCTGGTTTATTAACAAAGGATTCTTGGATCTGTATTCTCAGGCTTAAATTGTAGCTCTTCCCCCACATATATTTTTTTAATCCATTAATCGTGTTAGCCTGAGCTCTCTGCTCCTCCTCCATGCGCTCCACCCGGTCAGGTGGCTTCGAGAATGAGAGGTGGCTAAGGGGATGGTGCAGGATGACAAAAATCTTCGTGATCCGAAATGGAAATTTCATTTGTGCTCATTCAAACCAAAAAGGATACCAGTTATTTTCACGTAGTCATATAATTAATTACATTCTAGGGTCTACAGGCCATGTAAGCCCTTGGAGAATAAACTCAAGATTATCGATAATATGTTTTAGGATAGGATCATCCATCACTCCCTGCACCTATTTTTGTGAGTAGCAACCAGTTGGCTCGCGAGTCTCCAAGTAGTCGGAAGAGTGAAGAATCCTCATTTAGTTATACGCTTGAAAAAGTTCTCCTTGGACTGGGATTCGGACTTACAACCTTTGTCTTGTTAGGCTGGCGAGTTGGGGGCGGAGTGGCCCAGCAGGTCAGTGCGCGTCGCCTAACAACCTGATAACATTTTTTTCTGATCCCACCTCGGGTTTGTTGGCTATACGGGGTTTTCCCGGACCAGGAGAAGAGGGCGGGAGATCAATTCCTGAAAAGCCCCCAGTAATGAAACGCAAACCCGTAATTGTTTGTATGTCAAATTACTGAAGTCCGGTTGCTGGGCGCTCACAACGACGCGCGCTAACCCACTCAACCACCTTCCCTACGGCCTACGAAGTTCAACAGAACTTTATCATCTCGTTTTATCGGCACAAATATCGTCAAAAACTAGCCTTTTTAAGAAAGATCCCTTTTAAGCGATTGCTGAACATGGCTTAGTTTTCATTGGAAGGCTTTTACTGTAACTGTAAGTATCAATTGTTGGCGCACAATAGACCTATTTGGTCGTGGTGCAGGTCTATACCAGCTAAAAAAAAAAAATTTAAATTAAAAAAAAAAATGATCTATTCTTTCTTCAAGTATCAATTCTTTCCCTCTTTGGTATTTGCCATAAGATGCGCAGTATGTTCCTTTCGCTCCGGAAACGACAGATACTTGAACGCACCTAATGAAGGATAGGCTTTGTACTGCATTGCTCAAGTATACGAATTCATTATCGTTATTATTTACTAGCGAGATAAGATTGTAACTAGTGTTGTACTTGCTGTCTTGATATTATAGTGTTGTACTATAATTACCTTTGTGTTGATCTATTCAGCTTAGATAAACGTCCAATTTCATCGCTATGCTTAAGTGACAGTGACCGCAAAACTACCTCAACTTGGTAATTGGATGCCATTAAAAACAGCAGGGCCATTTTTTCCTGGGAAGAATGACATTTATTTTTTTATCAATAGTAATCATATATGTATATATTATGCTATCCTAATGTAAGGTTTGACCTAACCCCTGTTTGCAGATGTATGAGATAATGATTTAACTTTACCTCTGCTTGCAGGTGTACGAGGCAGTGTTCGAGCCGCTGCGGGTGTCGCGGCAGCAGTTCAAGAAGGTGCTGTCGTGCATGAAGATGATCCGCCAGCTGAGGTACCAGGAGGTCTACGCCCAGGAGAAGGTCACCAAAGTGGACTCTCTATCCCTTGTTCTCTCTGGCAAGTGAGTACCCTTTACTGTCCTCCTCTGCATCAGCATCGTCATACAACAAGGTTGTAGGGTAGTGCAGTGGTTCTCTACAAAGATCCCTTCAACCTATCATTTCCACGGCAAGGACCCTCTACATTCTAATAATCTAAATATTAAACATCTTGTAATAGAAGACTGTACAAAACTAAATCAACTATATTATTATTTAAGTAACTGCTTTAAATTGAGATCGTTCATTATCAACCAATAAAAATAATAACCGTCTATTGCTATTAATGATCCTGAGCAAGTAATAAGTTAATAGTCAATATGCTGACATACAAAACCTATATAAGGCAGTAAACATAAACTAATAGTATTATATGTCAATGACTGTTTTCAATTTTATAAATTCAAAAACTCTTTTATTATACCTAAAGTAAATATTAAGTCATTTGTAACTGATTCAAGTAAATTAATGAAATGAAATGCCAATTTATATTCTACATTCTAGTAACCAGTCTAGCCGAACTTAATCACTGTATTGTAAAATTTCTATCCAAACAGCCTTAAACAGATGTATTTTTATTTTTAAAACAGATGTGTTCTTATTTTTTATTTTTTATTTACTCTATAGAAAAAAAAAAATCTGTTAATTTACCTTCTTCCAAATGTGTACATAATTTACAAAATGTATTGTAAATAGCCAAGCCAGGCTCTATTTGTATGGGGAATTCCCCGAAGACAAATAAATTTATTTTATTTTATTCCATTTAATATCTTGGATTTTTAGCGGGATACGCCGGGATATCACTTATAGTTGATGCAAAATACCTCTTACCCCTTGCAATATCCAATACCTCTTCTACCAAACCTGGGAATGATAGAAATGACCAAGTAGAGTAACCACTTTTAGGAAAAACAAAACATGCCCTTGGCGTTTACTTCAGTCCGTGAAATATTGAATTATTAAAACTTAAATCTAATACAAGATTAGGTATTTTGTTCAAATAGTCATGAAAAATATCCAATATTGTTCATTATCTTATGCGACACATCTCGGTGGTCTTTAACATCAGCATTATTTTTTAAATGTTAGAAAAAGACCAATTTTAAGATTGTTATTGTGTAGTAGGAGTCACCTGTCAGTGATCACTAGCTGTTAATTATATCATATCATAGCTTGTGATAATTATATCAGTTGAAATTTTGAATTTGTCTTTGTAGAGTCTGTCTCATTCTTAAGGCTTCACAAATATTTTATGTTAAGGTAATTTAAAATTATTTCAGTGACATCTCACGGACCCATTGAACATGAACCCCTAGGGGTCCATGGACCACTATTTGGCAACACTATGAACCCCCAGGGGTCCACGGACTCTCAAAGCTCAAAATTTTGCTTCCTGATCTTTACAATTTCAAGTTATGAAACAACTAGAGAATAGTAAACAAGTTACAATGTAGAATATTAATAAGCTATGAATGATGACTATCCAACTTGAAGCGAAATCTTTGAGCATTCATGCGACATCTCTGCTTTTCAGATTGGTGGTGTCGCAGAATGGACGGGCTCTTCATATAGTTTTTCCTCACCAGTTCCTTGACTCTCCAGAATGGTTTGGAGTTTCCACTGATGAATACTTTCAGGTCAAATTCCATTTATTAGTTTACCATAATGAATGTCTCTTGATAAGTTTAATTTAAAAAAATATTAATATTTGTATTAGTTGTACTAATCAAATTACAATTTTCTTTTCATAATTTTCAAAAAAGAGTTTTGTTAATATTTTTAATTTATTAAAGAAATGTAACATGAGTAATTATGTGTAACTAAAAAAAGTGGAATCATTGAAAGTGTTATTGACATAAAGATAATGTTCTTAAGAAATAATAATCTGTTTTGGGAAAAAAATAAATTATTTATATCTTTATGCTGTATGATGACCTAATGTTCTTCGTTGCAGTGAACATCAGTATTCTACAATATACTTAAATGCATGTCTTTATCAATATCTTACACATATGTATATTTTATTATCAGTGCCATACTCACATCTGCATTCCGTTATCAGCACCCAACTCATATCTATCTTCATTCCATTATCAGTATCCTACGTATATCTGCATTCCGTTATCATTATCCTATACACATCTGCATTCTGTTATCATTATTCTACATATGTCTATATTCTGTTATCAATATATTACTCGTATTTATATTTCATTTCAGTATGTTACTCATAACTACATTCTGTTATCAGCACCCAACTCATATCTATCTTCATTCCATTATCAGTGTCCTACGTATATCTGCATTCCGTTATCATTATCCTATACACATCTGCATTCTGTTATCATTATTCTACATATGTCTATATCCTGTTATCAATATATTACTCGTATTTATATTTATTTATGTTATCAATATAGTTTTATTGAAAGTTCTCCATAAAATATTGAATATAAATATTAAAGTTTCCAACAATTTGTCATACACAAAATATGCTGTATGATGACCTAATGTTCTTTGTTGCAGTGAACATCAGTATTCTACACTATACTTAACTCCATGTCTTTATCAATATCTTACACATATGTATATTTTATTATCAGTGCCATACTCACATCTGCATTCCGTTATCAGCACCCAACTCATATCTATCTTCATTCCATTATCAGTATCCTACGTATATCTGCATTCCGTTATCATTATCCTATACACATCTGCATTCTGTTATCATTATTCTACATATGTCTATATTCTGTTATCAATATATTACTCGTATTTATATTTCATTTCAGTATGTTACTCATAACTACATTCTGTTATCAGCACCCAACTCATATCTATCTTCATTCCATTATCAGTATCCTACGTATATCTGCATTCCGTTATCATTATCCTATACACATCTGCATTCCGTTGTCATTATTCTACATATGTCTATATTCTGTTATCAATATATTACTCGTATTTATATTTCATTTCAGTATGTTACTCATAACTACATTCTGTTATCAGCACCCAACTCATAACTGTCTTCATTCCATTATCAGTATCATACTTATATCAGTATTCCATTATCTGATTAACTTATAATAACAAGTTAATTAGAACACACATAATTTACTTATTAGTATCATTTAAATTGAACCATTAAAAGTAATTTTCTATTTGTATTACTTATGTTGTTTGAACAATATTTTCTATTTGTATTATGTTGTTAAAACAATATTTTCCCCCACTCTGTATCACCTAGATTAGTTAAGTTAATTCCTTCAAAGCAACCACTGTTATCTCTTAGCTAAACCTTTTCAACAATTTTTATCATGCAAATAAAAATAAAATTATTGAATAATGTTTCATGTTAGCAATATTTGCCAAAAGGCACAAGAAGTTATTTTTCAAACATTGAAGAAATGTTTTTTTGTTTTTTTAGTTCATCTTTTTTCAACAAGAACCTATTTTCTCTTTTTAATCCACAATAAATTTTAATCTTTGTATTATGATCATTTACCCTATTGAATCAAATTATGATAGAAAGGAAAATATAGGAAGGATCCCTTTAGAGTTTATGTGAAAATTATTTAAAAAACGTTTTAACTTACCATTAGGTTGTAATTAAAAAAATCAAAATTTTTTATTGAAAGTTCTCCATAAAATATTGAATATAAATATTAAAGTTTCCAACAATTTGTCATACACAAAATAAAGATTCTTTTTGTTCTTCTTACTGGCATAAGAATTTATTTATTAATTTTTATAACATATGACCCTTAATATTTGTTAACAAATCTTATTTGGTCTGCGTTCAATTTAAATTAAATATATCTACAATTACATATTGATTAAAAGCACGCACTTAAACTAAGTTCAGCAATTTGTATTTTTTTTTATTTGTACTTAATCTTCACTCCGTTCAAATTTTTTAAAAATATAATCTCTTCCTCCGGTTTGAATTCGCATTCTCTTTTATATTTTCTGCATCTAAAGACTAAGTGTCGCACCTGGCTCACTCAGTCTGGCTCCCTGCACACTTCTCATTTTCCATCTTTTTTTATTCTCATAAGAGCAAGAATAATATTATTAAAACATTAATTAATAATTTTTTATTATAACAAAATTACACTAATCATAGTGGGTAGAAAGTCTTTCTTTTTGACAATAATAGCTAAATTATCACTTATTTTTATTTGAGGAAATTTTGGAAATAAAAGCTTGACATTTATTCTTAAATATGTTGGAAGAATATTTCAGAACATAAAAAAACAAACCGATATATTTTCAACCATGGTACTCTTCTAACACTACATACCATAAATGTCAAAAAGGAAAGTTGCTAGTTATTTTTTTCTCAAAATGTTTTGTTATTGGGTATGTTGCGAGCATGTTATTCTTTTATTTCCCATAACACTCTTAAAATGCTAATTTGATTATTGACGATGATGATGATGACTCTCAGGTGTCGGTGACCGCGATGGAGGAGTCGAGGGTGCTCCTTTGGCATCGGGACAAGTTGAAGCTGTCGATAATCACGGACCAGTTCCTCCAGGCAGTCTTCGACCATGTCCTCGGCAGGGACGTTGTCAAGAAGCTCTTACAGGTAATTCTTTATTCTACTTCATCTCATGGGAAAAAGAAAAAATTTAAAGATTCAATCAGAAAGTTTGAAACCAGGACTCTTATAATATATTATCATATTTGCTGAGATAATTAAAAATATTTGTTTAATGGTTTATTATTTTCAATAATGAACCTTTGTAATCGACCAAAAAAAAAAAAAAAATTACCCCTTCTCAAAATTTGAGGGGTTATATTTCAAGATGCATAGAATCCGAATAACAATTAAAAAAAAAATACATTTTGTCTGCTGTCCGTGGCATTTCTCCGAAATACTGCACCAATTTTTTTTAAATTGGCCACAAAAATACAAGTCCATGCAATGATGATGCTAACACTGTAGACGTTGATATCAGCTGGTTATTTTTAAAATGGCGGCCGATTAGAAGTGATATAATTCAATAACACAGTTATTTTTGAAGATAGTGAAAAAATGTATTATTGTTTTTTAACCAAAAAACTGTGAATAATCATATAACAGAGAAAAAAGAATTGGAATTTTACACTCATAACTCAGTTAGTTTTGATGATAGAGAAAAGTATGTATAGAGTTTCAGAATCAGTAAAGCGCGACAAAACAAGAAAAAAAAAATTGAAATCTCGCCTGTAATGTGCTTGTAACTAAGTTATTTTCAAATATAGAGAGAACATTTATTAGTGTTTTTAACCAAAAAAAAAAATAAAAAAAAGAGAAATAGAGAAGAAAAAATTTAAATTTTACCCATAAATACGCCCCTAACTCAGTTATTTTTGAAGATGGATAAAAATTTATAGTGTTTTAGGATCAGTAAAGTGCGATAAATAAATAAATTAAAAAAACAAAACAATATGTATATTTAAGTAAAAAATTATAATAGATGTAATTACACCAAAAATCGTTTATTATTGAAGATAGAAAAATATCCAAAGATTTTCGAAATCATGGACAATGCATGAACAAAGAGCAAAAAATTTTTTTTAAAATCATGTTATATGGTCAAGCCACAACTTTTAAGAGATGAGATTCCATAATAACTCGGTCATTATTGATAATAAAGAAAAAATGTAAGGTTTTCAAGAATCAGGAAATTTTATTTAAAAGAAAAGAAAAGGAAATAGTAACACAGTGTGGTAGTATAAATGCTTTTTGTTTATTATTTTCAATGATGAATCTTTGTAATTTACCAAAATAAAAAAAAAATTACTCCCTCTCAAAATTTGACAGCTTATTTTCAAGATTCCTGGAATACGAATAACAAATAAAAAAAAATTGTTTGTCCTTATAATAAATAAATAAATACCAAAAATTTGGTTAAGAACTAGCAGAGATGAAGTAATTTGAAATCAGCAGTAGTGATATGCCATTATCCTTTGAATTGTTTCTTTTCATATTACTTAATTGCCTGTCAGTAGCTATATAAATAGTTATACCTTAATATTGTTATTTGGAAATAATAAACCATTGTGTAATAATTTTTAGCATTTTTTATCTGTGCTTGGAAATGGTTAGTTAGCAAAATGAAAGTTGTATGCTATCAAACTGGCCAAACAGAAATTATTTGCTGTTTATATTATTTTAAAAGAATAAGATACTGTGTAAAATATTTGATCCTGAGAGGAGGGTGAGATCACTGGTTAATTCAGAAGATTGCAAAACACGGAATTGTGGAGCTTGTACCCTGTGAGTATTATTGATTTGATTGCTTCACAGAGACCCAAATGGGCATTAAGTTGTTTGGCTCCGTTAAGAATGAATTCAGAAAATGTTGGTATGTGCTGAAGTGACTGGTATACTGTACAAGAGTTAGGTAGGGAGGATTGTGTTCAGTCTTTGTAGACAGAATTTGGCGGTATCGGCGTCAACTATCAAGCCTATTATTATAACCTTTTTAAAGTCAATATTCCTTTGTAAGAATTTCTTCTGCTAACATTCCCTTCTATATAGTTTGTCTTAGCAAAAGCCTTGATATTGTTTGCTGTTCAGGTGAGTGAAACCATGTCAGCTACTAAAGAGCTCAATGGTCACCTGGGTGGAGGTTTTGAAGACGCTTCATCTGAAGAGAAGCCGATGCTAATCGTCAAGAAGTCGGGGGACGGGCCCGGCATCACGGCCCTTATCAACAGGCAGCTCCAAGGTATATATCATCACAACACCTCCCATCTATCTATCTATTATATATATATATATATATATATATATATATATATATATATATATATATATATATATATATCATATGTCATATATAAGTTTTTAAGGGTCTTATGGTTTAGTCGATAAATATTGAGATTGTTTTGGCAACCTTTCCAGAATTTATTATTCTCATATTGGTGCTCTAACAATGGGAACAGAATATTATAAAATACATACAATAATTTATATTAATTTAATCACTAGAATTTCTTTTCTTCTTTAATTAAATTTTTAATTTATTTTAATAATAAGGTTTTCATGCCTTGCCCTAACTTCAGATATAATACTTCAAACACTGTCATAATTATTGTATATGTTAATCTTTAAAATTTGTTTATAAAATGGACTATAATTTTTTCACAATCTTTTATTTTATATTACATCCTTTTCACTATCACATTTAAGAGATGTGAAAAGGATGTAATTAGAATTTAGTAGAATTATTCAAAAATTTAGAATGTAGAATGTAGAATTTTATTCAAAAATGATAAAGATAAACATTTCTTACAATAATAATTACAATAGTTTTTCAAGCATTGTACCTGAAGATGAAAACAGTCCTCTAAATATTGTAATAAAGGTGATATAATATAATTATTAATGATTAATAATTTAATGAAGAAGGTGAGAAGTTTCAGTGATATAATTAATATATATTCAGCTCATCCAATTAGAAAATAAACAATAATTAATAAATGACATCACCATTACAAAGATTTAGAAAGTTGTGCTGTGAATACACAGTAATTAATTAGTTATGGATATAATCAGTTAACTATGGATATAATTGTTATTAATCAGTTATGGACATAATTAGTTGTGAATTACTGGAAGGAATTAGTCCGGGTGGCCGTCAGTCAATGAAACAATTAAGTAGTTTCAACCATTTATTTTTTTGCCAACGTTTGTAGGTTAACATGTGGGTTATCATTCAAATTCTTAATGTTTTAAAAATTCAATTTATCTCAACATGTATTTATTTTATTTTTATCAACTTGTATGATCTGTTAATGATTGTATTTTACAATGTTTTTAGTATTTTCACCTTTTTATGTTTATTGTCTTAATATATTTATCATAATTAGGGAAAATTTGTTTGGGAGGTAGTTTTACTCTATTTACTTCATCCATCACTGTTCTTACTATTATATAAATTTTTACTTAACAAATTTTGTTAAAACATTTTCTAGTATCATTATTATACTATATGTTTAGTCTGATTCCTTCTTTTTATGTTAGTATTAAAATTTTACCCATTGTTGTCAGATCCCATCTAAAATGCAGTACGTATTTTCCATTCTACCTACCTTTCGTACGTACTTCCTATCTACCTACCTACATTCCATTCTACCAAATTGTACCTAGTTCCCATTCGCCTACAATACGGTATGTATCTCAACTTTTCTCCATATTTCAATGTATCTTACTTCATGTAATATTTGATATATTTTTACATTACCTTTAGTCATTATCTGCACTGTATAGCCCTCTCATTATTATACCTTTGTCATTGTAATTTAATTAATCGATTTCTTTACACATCTAGTTATTTTTTTATGTTTTAATATCGATATCCTCTAGCACAATAGTTTATAAAATAGTGTATTTAATCTTATTGCAAATGTATTTCTTTTGTATCTTTTGAGCCCTGATGATGACCCACAATGGGGGTCAAAACGTTGGCAGATAATAAATGTTTGAAACTACTTAATTGTCTCATTCACTGACCGCCATCCGGACTAATTCCTTCCAGTAATTATTATTGAATTAAAATTAATATTAGCTCTATTATTATAAATACCGACAAAAGAAAGAATTATTTACAAATGTTATAAAAATTCTACACAAAACTATAACAAAACATTATAATCTTCTATTACTGTTTTTTCACTGTATAACTTGAGTATATTCTAATTTGTTTGTAATGGTAACATCACATATTAATTATTTTAAGTATTCTCTAATATTACGGTTTTCATTGTTCATTGAATACAAGATCGATTAATGTCACCATAACATATTTATATATTTATTAACTTAATCTCAAGACCCATACAGACTTATATCATTAGAAACCTGTCATGTAGGTGTTATTTAATTTATATATAAATTCTAAAGTTACTAATTTTTAAATGAATTTTGAACCATTTATTCTTATCAAAACTATTGATAACACTTTACTTTGCATCTGCATATGGCAAGCTGCTTCTTGTGGATTACTATGACCTCTATATTATTGTTAATAATAAATTTAATTATTATTATTCAATAACAATTAATTTTGACGGATATGATATGAATCAATAGTAGTATAATATGAATAGTATCTATGAAAAGCAACGACTAAGCTGACATTATTTCCACGAGTTGGTGATTTGAATGCCCTGTAAATATATTTCTTGTTCTATCCTTACAACTTTCCTTAAAACACTCCATTTGTTGTTGTGGGCCGATCGACAATAAGTTCAACAATTAGTATTTGCTGAAATCTTAATCCAATTGTAGCTTTATCCAATTTATTTTCTTCACATTTGGTAATTGATAAAATAAGCCACCATTTTGTAAATTTTCCTTTTCTTTCATATTCAGTTGCTTCTGTGCCCTGTTATTTGATTACTATGTGACTAATACTTCCTGTAGTCACCAACTGTAGTTATTTATATAATTTTTTTTTAAGTAAAAGCTTTTGAAAGTTTATTGTTGAAGCATGGATGATATCATCAGTGTTCAAAGCATGCTTATATGTTAGATACTGTAAAATATTTTATGTTTAATAAACCTTGACCATATTCTCTTACTTTTTGTTGTTTTTTCTTGAAAAAATTTCTTGGATTTTATTGTGTAAGCAGATTAATTTTCTATATTCGAAATTCAATCAATAAGGTGCCTAGCACTACTTTTTTTTTTTTTTTATTGAAAGATATATTTGTTCCATAATATTTAGTTGAATATATTGCACTGTAACGGAACCAATTACTTTGTAACCTAATGGCTGATGGCTATTGATAATTGTTGGCTCTTAACTTTTCCCCTCATTTAGTGATCGAGACATCTTCATTATTATTTTTGAAAATGATGATTTTTCTATTGAGATATTTTTAAAGCAAATGTACTTGTTCATTTAATAGAGTATTATTGCTCATTCGCTATGGAGTAGTTCATCTCTAATTCTTGTTATCATATGATGAGTGGAGTTTAAATGATTCTTAAAAAGAAATGTTCATAAATGCTGTAAATGTAATAATCAAGGAATGATCAAGTCAAATTTCTGTTATTTATCTTGACTGTAACCCACAGTATTATTTTTTTTTTAAATAACCTGACTAAAATTTATAATGATTAGTATTAATGAATATAAATAGTGGCTGTTCAGTCGGAATGTAGTGGTAGATAGGTGTGGGGGTCAAGATAGTCCAGGTGGGGGTCAAGATAGTCCCGGTGGGGGTCAAGATAGTTCGTAGTCCGGTGGGGGTCAAGATAGTCCCGGTGGGGGTCAAGATAGTCCTGGTGTGGGTCAAGATAGACCCGGTGGGGTTCAAGATAGTCCCGGTGGGGGTCAAGATAGTCCTGGTGTGGGTCAAGATAGTCCTGGTGGGGGTCAAGAAAAAACAAACAAATGCTCTTTAGAGTTTAATGTTGACATCCTAAGCCTTCATGATGGCTTCCCTAGGCACAAGGATGAGAAGTCATGAATGAAGTCATGTCATTTCGTTCATATCATGAATGAACTCACCATGTCATCTCATTGGTATAATGAGTAGAATTGATAACTGCTCTTGTTGAGGCTTTCCGATGAAGGCTTGTTAAGTGGGTCGAAACTTCCACATTAAATAGTTTTTATTTTTATCTTCCCTCAGAATTACATTTATTGTTTAGCACAAGACATTCATATTATATTATTGGTCAACGTTTGTCACATAATTTTCAGGAGCTTTAACTTAGTTAAATTTGTATAACTTGTAACTTGAATTACCACATTGAATTGGAAATTACTTCGTAAGAATAATAGACGTTCTGAATGTTTTACACTGATGAAAAACCTTTTCTTTCCTTTGTTATGTGTCCCTTCCGCCCGAGATGTTATTTGGCCTCCTGAACGATTTTCTTGTAATAGCCTCTATCCAAAGCCTTTCTTTGTCAGTAAATCACTCCTATTGTGAGAAGGTCCTACTCCAGGTCCTTTAACTTTTTACAATTAAAAAAACTAAAATACTTTTGCTAAATAAGATGGAGTTACAGTGCAATTAGCTAGGAAGGGTTTGTTGACGGTAGTTGTGTAATCCGATTGGAACGTATTGCATGGCAGAGCCAGAAGAGCGCCAGCCGCTGCTCGACAGCGGGCGCCTCGCCGCTTGTGTGCCGCTCGTCAGCTCGGGGTTCAACAACAACGCTCGCTCCTACAACAACAACAGGTAACGTCACCATTCTATCATATCCTCTCACTAGCTAACATTATTATGCTCTTCCTTTAACTCATAAATAATATTAACCTTCTTACTGTTGCAATTGCATGCATGGTATATCTAAAACTTTTGGCTTTTCCATCAATTTTTGATTTGGTAATCTTTTAGTTTAGTTGTCCATATTTTGGGAAAATATATTGATCCTTTTTTGCCTGAAAAACGTGATGCTGCAGTTTTGATCAAGTTGGCCTTTCTCTGTTTCTGGTGGACCTTATAGCTTCTGGTGGACCTTATAGTTTCTGGTGGAAATAAGTATATAGTTCGACCCTACAAGTTTAACCCAAGTCTTTTGTTATAGTTTCACTAATTATGGTCAGCAAATAAAGTATTCATAGACATAGCCTTTGAGAAAAATTACAGCTTATTAATTTATTGAATATAGATCAACTTATGAGCTACACACAATGTTCTGAATGTATGTTTTAAATTTTTATTTTTAAAGAATTTTTACAAGAAAAGGAAATTAGAAACCTGTAAGTCCTAACAAGAAAAATGGAAATTATATCTTGAAAAATTAAATATTTTATAGTAGCAGTAGTCAAGGGAAGAGCTTTTAAGTTTGGTATTTAATCAATTGTTGTATCCAATACATTATTATCTCTTATTCAAATACAGACCCCAAACTGAGCCTGATGATAGAAGGTACGACTAAAAGGGATAAGATAAGAGAAGGCACGACTAAAAGGGATAAGATAAGAGAAGGTATGGTAAATGGAGAAGATAAGATGAAAGGATAGTAAATCTTTTGAATGAAGTCCAGCCTGCAAAGAAGACGTAATTGAGCTCTTTAAAGCACTTTAGGTGAGTAGCAAAACCACCATCCGTTTTGGTATTATCTTTGATTTTGATCATTTGGCTGGTCTATAAATACTTTTTTGTCCATTGTATGTGTCGGTTTTTCTATTAGACATTTTTATAATTGTGAGGGGTGGGTTTACATATTCTGACGCCGAGCTGTATACACATTATCATCCAACTTGTGCACGAATTTCATAGTTTTCATTTCATGGTCAGTCAATCATCACTATCATGGTCTGTAATCAATATCATGATCTATTATTGAGTAAGGTGAGTGATAATAATTAATTGACTCACTTTTCATACTTTGAGGGGCTGTGAAATGTATTGTCTTTTGAAAACAAATGACAAATCGGGTGTTGGTGCTCATAGACTAACTAAAATTTCTCTCGGCTATAATGATTTGTGGCACATAAGTTGTCTTTGTAAATGATCACAGCTTGAAAATAATTTACAATCAATTTTCCTCATCGAGACCTATCTTCTCAAGGATATGTATATGCGTAGGATATAAGTCCCTAATAATACGTATTACTCAATCAGAGTATTAATAATATATATTACTCAATCAGAGTATTAATAATATATATTACTCAATCAGAGTATTAATAAGATATATTACTCAATCATAGTTTGAAGCTCAAGTAGAAATAGTTTTGTTATAATTAAGCTATCTTTGAGGATGTGCTTGTACTTTTTCTAGAGATGAAACAGACATTCTGCATGTTAGTCCATTTGTTATTATTAGAAATTTTTCTATTATTTAGGTGAGAAATTGTTACCTGAAATAACATAAAATGGTCTAGTATATTTTGACCTTCCTTCCGTTACTTATTGAAATGGTTTAATTTTAGATTGAAATAATTGACTATTGGCTCTAAATAAATTGCCTGATGATTATATAAATTTAATTTTAGATTGAGAAGTAATTTTCCAGTATGGCCAGAGCTAAATCAATCAAGAAAAATATAATTTATTGAGTTTGAACGATCTGCTCTATAATGTAGCTGTTGGAGCAAAGTTCTCCGTTTCCACATATGTTTCCAGGGGCTAGTTACATTTATCATGTGCAAATAAAACTATGAAAGATAAGATGGTTTGAGTTGCGGCAAAAAAGATTATAAAATAGTGAAAAACTATTTATTATTCAACATTTCCAAACTGTCGATTGTTTCTTGACTCTTGCTTGGGAGCCCTGACAAAGATCTGCATCGTGGACCTACAAATGTTGGTTCCACAATAAATGGTTTTTCACTATTTTCTAATATTTTTTTACGACACCTGAACCATCTCATCCTTTCACAGTCAACTATTTTATATTTAAAAATAAAAATATATTGTTTCTGATGTGAAAACATGAACTTTGTTGTCAATTCTTTTCAATGTTGGACTTTTGATAGCAGCTTTATATCTTGTTTGCTTTCAACTGCCTCTATAACCAACCACTTCTTTATTTGTCAATGCGAAGATTTAGTTTCCTTATATCATAAATTCTACTATTACATACTACCCATTTTTATTTCAAATTGACTTGCTTGTTGCGATTTGCTTGCTGTATTAGATAGAAAGCTTAATTTTTTCGTACAAAAAATTGTTTCTAAACGACTAAAATAAATTAGTTATGAGAGCATTGGTTGGATACAATGTTTGAAATATCGACACATTCATTGTGTTTAAAAATGATAGTTGATTGTGTTTTGTGGATTGTTTTTGTTGGATCTGCATGTTGCTTCTAAAAAATAGTTGAGCCAATAAGCATGATTGATACATAATTACTCACATGGTAAGCTTAGTAACGGAAGAGAACACATATGTTAATTTTATTTATTTTTTTGTTTTTCATATATGTTATTTACACACATTTTGATTTCAATGTTTCTACATCAATATATTGTCGATTACAAAACGGTTGGCTTTATTTTGTCTTTAATGGTTTAAAGAATCAGATGTGTTTATCATTGCCTTATTCACCTTTTTATTACACTTGTTTCTAATTGCACCATATAAACCTGCAAGTAGATAATGATGGAAATAGTTTTGTAAAGCAAAACTTGTAAAAACCTTGTTTTACTGAATTCATGTTCATCAGATCAAACGTTGTAACAAGTAAAACACCTGATGACGACAATCTTTCTAAACAATTTAAAATTTTGTTAGAACTCTTCAATTTATTAGGTGATTATTGTCCTCTCCCAAACCATAAATATTGTTATTTCATTTGATAATTAATTTTTTGTCCTTTTTACTTTCTCAAAAAAAAAAAAAAAAAAAATGCATTTGATAATAGTTTCTTTATGAATGGTTTCATATTAGTTTATTATTTAATTGTTCTAATTAATTATTAAGAAATAACTGCCACGTTTTGAAACTACATAATTTGTTGGATAAAAATTACTTTCTTTGGAAACAAAATAATTTGAATACAGAATACATGGTTACAGAATAGTTATCTCGTTTCATCAGATTTCTTGTATCCATTTTCATTTTGTGTTTTTTAGATAATAGTATTATTTTTTTATAGTTTTAGACTCTTTGATTTATCGATGAAGTTGGGCTTTTGCAGGGTAACATTTCGATAGTTCTCTTCTAAAGTATTCCATCTAAGCTTTAGTAATGGCTTCTTTGTCTTGGATCATGTTCAACTTTTATAACTTATAACATTATATTGAGCTGTAGATCCATCCAAATATTAATTATTGAAGTTATTACTGGAGAAGTGTAAAACAGTTAATTTGGATTTGATTACTAAATAAGCCTCTGGATTTGAATCTAATTCTTGCTTCCATAAATGAAAATTTCAAGTATAAGTAATTTACTATTTAATAAATTGTTTATGTTTTTATTCATTTTAACTTTGACTTAAAAACTGGCAGATCAAAGTGATGTGACCAGTTATTATTAGGCATTATGTTTAGTTTGTTATGTTTTGGAATGTAAAGACAGTAAATGGCCTGGGAAAGGGTGTTAAGGATATATGTATATGTATATATATATATATTATATACATAAATAATCAAACACGACCATACTCAGAAGATTATCAGTAAGTATGTAGTATGTACAATCAGGTAAATTTGAAAAACATTTATTAGATGATTTAATTTAGGACGACATTTAGTGTGTGCTATTTGACATAACATATATTCACATGTTTTATTAAGCTGAGAATAAGAGAGTGTCTGGTACAATTTATATATGTAGATTTCAGATCCCATTTCTTTGGTCTATTTTCCTTATATTATTATTTATAACTGACACATTTATCCTGTTACAACTGTCAAATCATATGTTAGCATAACATAGCATTATTAACAGCTTAAGTGACATTTTTCAAACCTATTTATAACAGTAAACCCATTCATTGTCGATTACTCTGATCTCTTTTAGTGAAATAGACATAATTAAAATGTTGCAGAATTGTTAACATTATAGAATAAGTATTTGGAGTTAGGGAAGTTAATGTTGTAGACTATATTAGTAATGTTAGGAGAGATAATGCTGTTAGACTATATCAGTAATGTTTCTCTCCAGCCATGCCTAGGATTAGGTACTATTACATCGGTGAGTACTCATTCAAACTTAAGCCCTCAGATTTCCTTCTATTACCAGCTTGCTGTCGGAACACAAGGAGCATGTCAATGTCACCATTCCCTTCACCTTCATCATAACTTTCTACCTCAATGTGACAGTTGTCTTCACCATCATCATAACTTTCTACCTCAATGTGAAAGTTGTATTCACTACCACCATAACTTTCTACCTCATCAGCCCATCATTCATCATGTATATGCATAATTTCATGTAATGAATGCATCCATCATGCATACATATAATTTTGTATCCGTGTGATCATGTATTATTATTATTATATGTAATAATTATGTAGTGGTTTTCATCCCATGGATGTGGTGCACTAGATCACTGATCTCCGGGGTCAAAATCAGCTGTGGTAAAATCATTATTTATTTGGTCTCTTTAGTTGGACCGATCCAGAGGAGGCCTCACCCATAAAGTGGCAATGATGAAAAATTGTGAGAAAAAATTAAGTTACTGAGCATGATGTTGGCCTAACCTATTCCTTGCTCTGCTATACTAATATAGAAACAGTACTAATTGCGGTACTTGTATGTACCCATACTAAAATGTACTCAACCCAATACTCTTCATGGGTTTTTAAGATACATATATATATAGTAATATATATATATATATATATATATATATATATATATATATATATATATATATATATATATATATATATATATAGTGTGTGTGTGTGCGAAGGCTGTCCAAAAAGTAACAGACATTTTGAAATAAAGAATTCATAAATTGAAAAACTCAAAGTTTATTATATACATTTGAAAGGTACACCCTTAAGCTATTTTTCTACATAATCACCATTCAAATTGAGACATTTATCATACCGTGGCACAAGTTTTTCGATACCCTCTCTGTAGAAATCTGTTGCTTGCAATTTCAACCTCTAGTTTAGTATCAAAGCATTGTTTACTGAGCCATTTCTTCATCCCTAACAAGAGGTGGTGATCGCTTGGTGCTGAATCCAGGCAGAATGGTGGAAACACCTTCCATTCAAGAGTGCCTGGTACGACTGGCCGTTTGTGGATGTACACTTATTTTGTATGGCTGTTATTTTATTATTGTTTAGTTGAGCCAACAAAAAATGAATCACAGACCGCACTTCACAAGTGACAGGATTTTATATTTTATACAAGAGCAAAGTGGGGAAAACACAGTCCTCACACTACAACAGCTGGATGCTGATGCGTACTGAATGTACTGGCTCAACCCCCACCCATTGCTACAATTGGCACAAACACAGTCCTCACACTATAACTACTGGATGCGTACTGAATGTACTGGCACAACCCCCACCCATTGCCACAATTGGCCCAAACGCAGTCCTCACACTATAACAACTGGATGCGTACTGAATGTACTGGCACAACCCCCACCCATTACCACAATTGGCCTAAACACAGTCCTCACACTATAACAACTGGATGCGTACTGAATGTACTGGCACAACCCCCACCCATTGCCACAATTGGCCTAAACACAGTCCTCACACTATAACAACTGGATGCGTACTGAATGTACTGGCACAACCCCCACCCATTGCCACAATTGGCCTAAACACAGTCCTCACACTATAACAACTGGATGTGTACTGAATGTACTGGCTCAACCCCTACCCATTGCCACAATTGGCCCAAACGTGTTTTATTTTCTGGACAGTCATCGTGTATATATATTTTATTTTTCTTGTTATCTCATCAAACCATAGTTCATCATGTGTATATACCTTATCAAATCTTTATTCATCATGGATACATGATAAAAATCATAAACATGTAAGATATATCCGTGCATAAACTTTAGCATACCATCTAACCATTATTAAATTTGAATACATGATAAACATCATCATAAACTTTCATATCTCATCAAAGTTTCATTCATCATGTATAGATTAAAAAGATCATGGATATATACATTATATATATATATATATATATATATATATATATATAAAATATATATATATATATACATTATCATACTCATCCATCATGTATAAGTAATAAACATTATGAACATATATACTTACATATTCTTTCATATTACATCAGACCATCATTCATCATGTATAATTGATAAATACATGTAAGATGTGTAAATACATAGCTCATGGAACCATCATTCATCATGTATAATTGATAAATACATGTAAGATGTGTAAATACATAGCTCATGGAACCATCATTCATCATTGAAAGCATACATAGGATCTGAATGTGCATGTCTTATCTCATTCTTTCCCTTTCTTATTTCTTGCTAATTCAATTTTGGGAAAAGTCCTTTATTGTGATCTGAATCTGTTTCGGCGGAAGCATTAGTTGGAATTGATGCTACAGCCCATGGCCTCCTCTGCCAGTAATTGGATTGGCATTTTTTAAAACAAGTTAACATTAATCCTGGTCTTTATAGAAATTTTATTCGGATGATGAATTATGTGCAGTGAAAAATCATAGCATATGCAGATCCACAAATTAAAAATGAAAGACAGTACCAACAAAATGTTTCATAAATTTATAGAATCAAGTTGAACCTGCAGATAAGATGTAATTAAACACTTTAAAGCCGATGAGTATTAAGACTGGGATCCATTTTGGGCAGTAATCACTTTGGGTAGTTATCACTTTGGGTAGTAATCACTTTGGGTAGTAATCACTTTGGGTAGTTATCACTTTGGGCAGTTATCACTTTGGGCAGTTATCACTTTGGGTAGTTATCACTTTGATTCTAGATGATTCGTCTTGTGTTAGAATGCTCTGTTGGTTCGCTGTAAATTGAGTGTAATAAAATTGTGTTAGAAAAAGTAAAAGATTAGAAGAGTATAACAACATGTGTTAGAAATACCAACAGATAAGAAGGTTATAACAAAGTCAACATTATTTAGTTGTGCATCTTCAACAGTTGAGGTAAAAACCTATGTGTAACTCACAATTTGAAAAGTTTCAACTTTTAATTTTTATCAAGATGTTTTCAAGTGTGATTTGTATGAAATATCAAATAAGATGATGTTGAGTAAATTCCAATTAATGCTTCTAGTTTATAGCCATTATTTACAATTTAATAATGGCAGTTTTGTCTTTTCAAATCTAAGCTTTCCTTTCAATGGATCTCCTTTCTTTCCTATTTTTCTCTTTCAAAATGCTAAATATCTCGTCTTTCCTAATGTTTCTGATTCTATCATTACTATACCTTGTAATTATCTATTACCAATTGCTGTGTTCTTTCAATTTGTGTCTTGCTTATTCTGTTATAATTGTTTCATTTTTCAAAACTCTATATATATATTTATATATATAATCATTTCAAATCTAATTATATTTCTTTGAATATATTTTCAGTAAATCTAAGTATGGATTATGATTGGAGAGACAACTAAGTAGTATCAGGCGATGGCTCGAGGAAGACCCAGGCAGTTTCCTCAACAAATAGATTATTTTTATTTTTACTATTCATGTTGGTTCAAATCAATATGTTGATTTTATATCACTAAAAAAAAGTGGTCGATGGTTAAGCTATTGGTAGTTGGTTAGGAGAGAGCTTGTGGTCGCCTTTTTTAAAGTGTGCTTATGCTTTGCACTAAATTTAAGGGCTTTATCAGGGTGGAGGAAAAAATAAAATTAAATATAATATAATATAAAAGAAAATAATTAGATAATATTAATAAAATATGGAGACAAAGGTATCAAATTAATCAATAAATAAAAGTTATGAAAATATGGTGTATAATGATGTTCAGGTGGGGAATATGTGAAAATAATATGTTGAAAAATGAATAACAATGAAATTTAGAATTAAGAAGTAAATTTTTAATTAATATTATAATATTAAATTGACTACCAAATTTGAAGGGACTGGGTAAGTAAAGGCGTATCACAGTGACATGGGGCGCTCTCGTCACGGATGTTGGCAGATCCGAGAACTAAAGAAAAATGTTTCTAAACTCTACAAAAGAATCTATTGAAGATTTACTGTTGTGTAAACTTAGTTAAATTAACCATGTTGAAAACATACTAATTAATGTCAAACTATCATATAAAAGCATTGGCCTATATTAAAGATCAAATAATCATTAAATGTCAGATTTAATTTGTAAGTTATAGGTGTAAGATCTCAACAAAAATTGTAATTTAATTTAGTCTTTAGTGTGTGAACATTGTCACGCATTATAATAAATTACAATGAAAGAAAGTTGCCCATAAATGAATTATAGGAGATGCTTTTAGTGGAGGAAGAACCAATTGCAATAAGTATTATATATGATGTTTTTATTTTTAACAAAACAGGCCTTGTAAGTCCTTGGCAATGGCTTGGTCACATACAGGATGGTACACAGTAAGAAGGATAAGTACACGGTAGGATGATATCCTTGGCAATGGCTTGACCATGCTGCAATACACGATGGTACACGGTAGGGTGATATCCTTGGCAATGGTATGACCATGCTGCGATACACGATGGTACACATTAGGGTGATATCCTTGGGAATGACTTGACCATGCTGCGATACATGATGGTACACGGTAGGATCATATCCTTGGCAATGGGTTGACCATGCTGCAATACCCGATGGTACAGATAGGGTCATATCTTTGGCAATGGGTTGACCATGCTGCAATACATGATAGGGTCATATCCTAGGCAATACACGATGTTACACGGTAGGGTGATATCACATTTCTCTTATCGTCATGAGTTGCTACCAGGGGCCTCAAGTAGGTAGGAGGAGGCTCTGAGTGTATCCCCTTTTGATTGTTTTGTTATTTAACTGCTGTAAGATTACTTAACCACCGTAAAGACTACTGAACCGCTATAATGTTAGTTACTTAAAGTGTTTCTTGAATGCAACCAACTTCTATTACTGAAATAAATCTCTTCTTTGTGCTTTCCTCTGTTGACCAACTTCCATTACAAAAGGTTGCCCTCATATCCATTAAAAGGGTCTTGCTTAAGCAATCGGCCTCAACTTGAATCATTTATCTAATTGTTAATTTATATATATCTAATTAATAATATAATTATATTTTATTAATTTGGCGAATGCGATGACTGATGAATTAAATTGCATCTAAATGTAGCTAATTTGGTTTTGATCTGTTGCAGCAAACGATCCTAATGCGTGGAGGTTAGGAAGGATCGAGGAGACAGAACAAGAGACCCCCGTATGATGTAACCGTATAGGATATAACCACCAACAATAATTGTAATCTTCTTGAGGACCTTGATAGCTAACGTCACCTCTATATGTATCATATTGTAAACCTCATTTCTTTCTTTTACACATTGTGTTTATGTGTAAAAGAAAAACAATAAGTGTCTGTATGAAAAATTTGAGTTACGAGCTAATTTGATGTACCTTATCGTTGATTAATATTGTGTATTGTATAGTATAAATATGGTTACGTAAGGATAACATTAAGGTATTGGTGTGTGTACCCACCGTTCCCTTTGTATGTGTATTGAAAAAGAGAATATCTCCCCTTTACGGAGACAATATCGGAGATGGATCGCCTGTCACTCTAAGGCAGCTAGGTAGGGTTGTGCCTTTGACTTCCATTCTGGATCTGAATTTTAAAATTGTTTTCAGTATTATGTATTGTGTAACTAATACATATTGTAGGTTCTTTCAATAATGTTAATTGTAAATATTAATATTAATAGTTTTTAAGAGAGTTTGTCATGAGAGATGAAGGAAAGGATGAGAGGACCGTGTGGTTGATTATCGACTGATGTTTGCGTGCGATATTGAACATACTGCTACATTACTCTTTGTCCAGAGAGTGTATTGTTAGCTCTTTGAAGGTGCACTTGCTGAACCGCAATCTACTTGTTTTGTTTTACCATGATGTGACTCTTAGTTTTATGAAAAATTAACTGAAAAATTGGTTGTTGATCTTATCCTCAGGCCATATTGGATTAATATTAATATTTCTAATAAATGATCCTTTCTGTTAAGATTTTTTGATAAAAATGGCCTGGTTTTGAATTTTCTATAGATCATTATTAGTTTTTTTTTTTTTAATTTAGACTTAGCAAAAAGCAATTTTTTTTCAAGAAAAAACCCCCAATTTATGCAATAAAACAGCCAAAATATAATATAGTTTGTCATTTAATAAGAAAATGCGATAGCCCTAAGATTAAAGTAATATCACAAATACTTTGACTAAACAAAATAACACTAAAATAATTGTCGAGGCAAGGAATATTGAAAGTAAAAGTTTTGGGGCGAAAGAACCAAAATAGTGACAAAAAAAAAAGTTATTAAAGAAAACGGTTATTTCTAATTCCGGTTCTGGTTATTAAAAAAACCGTTGGAGAAATATTTTTTCTAATTTCATATTTCATTAATTAGGTTTATTTACTCTAAACTGGCCTAGAGACTGATTCATGTTTCTAATTATTCATTACTGAATGTTTTGTATTTACATCATTATATGAATGATATTAAAGGAAAGACCTAATTATTCATTACTGAAAGTTTTTTTATTTATATTTTATGAATGATATTGAACAAAGGACGAAGCTAATTATCGATTAGGTTAGGGTAGAGCTTCCTATCCAACATTGGCTATGGTGCTTAGAATGGTTTATTGTTCATGGTGATTAATTTCCTTCAAGTTGCCTTGGGTTATCAATATATTGACATTAATAAATAAAAGGATGCGTTATATTTTTTAAGTGATTAAGGTATTAAGTTAAGGTGTCGCCAATTAAATTCTATCTTCCTCGTTATTTAGCCTTGGAACATAAAATTTCTTGGAAGATAAATTATTTTATGGCCATGTTTTTTATGTTGATATTACTATTACATGTACAGGTGTTTTGTATAATTACTCTTGATTCAATATATATTAACAGCAATTGTTACATTTCTTTTTTTATTGTTATCAAGCTTGAACATTAATTTTGTCAACTTTGTTTAGTAAACCATTATGATATAAACCAAAACATTGATGTATCTATTCATTTATGGTTAATTTAGTTAGAAATGACTTGTTTGTTTATAAAACTTGAATAAATATGTATGAGTTTGGAGAGCACATTGATCTTAATCGATTGAATTTTATTTTGGAAGCAAATTAAATTATTCCGTGAAAAAATCTAATGACAGATTTGTTATTTACTTTTCCAAAAATTTCAACCTTTAGTTTTGGATGTTTTTAAATTAAGAAATTATTTTATAATAGTTGTGTGAATGAAACTTTTATTATTGCTGAAAAACAAGTTGTTAACCCTCATGAGTCCATTTCAACATAATTCCAGCACAAGAAATTAAATAAATGGCCAACATTATGGATCAATCTTCAAGATAGTAAGTGTTGAGCTTTCCAAGCTTCATCGATTACTTATCGATTGTTAATAAATTAAGCCTCGACAATTCAGTTGTTTAAACCGGTTTGATGTTGAAAGATGTATAAATACCTGTCAAAATTAAAAATAAGTTGACAGATATCAGGTTGATTTGTAAGATAAGTAAAATTGTATTGGAATAAAGATGACTTGTATCGAGAGAATTGAGCATAAATGTTAATTAGATATTTTTGTCTAATAATTGATGTTTTGTCGAATAAAGAATGTAAATATAGTAAGAGTATGTTGGTCAACATGTTCTGTATTTGCCAATAAATCCAACTCAATATCTTTATTTTATTCTTTATGTTTCTGAATCACTTATATGATTTTTTTTTTTTTTTTTTTCCAATCAGATAAATTGTATTTGTGTGTTGCATTTACTCAACTCACATCTTAATAACTTCTATTCTAAAGAAAGTATATTTTGTGAATGAGAGAATAGACATTTTCAGAATAGATCATCAAAATTATTAACTGATTTTCTTTCCTTGCATTTTTTTTTTTCAGTGGTGCGACAGGCTTTGCAGGCCCTGGGCCTCGCGGTGTAATCTCCTAGGAGATTACGCTCGCGTTTCTCGATGCAATTTGTAGGGTAGGGTCATCACTCCCTACGACTAATTTTGTGAGTGGCCACCATTTGGCAGATGGGTCCAACATACCCGGGGGAGAGGCTGTGAGTGAATCCCCATTTAATTACATCCTTATAAATGCCCTTTTTCCATCTTTCCATTAAGAGCATAATGACATGTTCATGGTACGCTATGGGTTTCATAATGACATGTTGATGGTATGTTATGGGTTTATTGTTAAGAAACTGATCCAAGTGGTTTTTGATGCCCTCTTCCTTTTGGAATTTCATTCTATTCATGGAGTTGTGCTGAGACCAAAACAATTGGTAATCACTTGGAGCTAGGGAGTGTGGGGCGAAAGGTCCCATCCAATGCTCAATAATTCATCTTCGGTTAGAGAGTGAGGGACCCAAACATTAAGCTTAGCAACATGGCAACACAGGCTAGATCCTTACTATATACTAACAGTCTGGGTCCTTAACTATGAAAACTAGACCTTTTTATAAAACTAACAGCTGGATCCTCTTATTTAAAAACTATTAAAATAGCAACAGACTGGATCCTCACTATCTATATATTCAACCTGACACCTTCATAGGGAGGAGAAATTATGTGCTAGTTTTTTTTAAAATACATCAACAACTTTAGTTTGAGTTCAGACCAACATTATTTATAAAAATATATCATAAAACATTTAATGTATTACAAGTCAATAAAATCATGGATGCTAAAATATATTTATCAGCTCAATATAATTGTTTACTTGGGTTAGGAAAAACATTAGGAATTTAAAACAAAAAATGAGAAAACTAAAATTCTATAAAATTTATTTTTAAAAAGTATATTATATCTAGGATATATTTACAATCAATTATACATTAGCGACTTGGTGCTGAGGCGCTTGGGCTTTTACGATCCCGTCTAAAGGAGAATAATTACGAGGGGAAAAGTCTTGCCAGAGAGAATCGAAAGCGTTCTGGAAGGAATTGACTAGCTGCGGCTGGGTCGTGATCATCACGTTCTCCCAATTACAGAACGCACCCGTCATCGTGAAGTTCATGCTCCCGTTGATTAGCACCTCGCTGTCCACAATCACGAACTTGTGGTGCATGATGAATGGTGACATTCTCTGCCTTGTCGGATATCTGCAAACCAAAAACAACCACCTATAAGTATAATGAATATGTTTTTAGACAAATTTAGTTTAGAGTTTAATTTTACTAGTATTACCGTTTTTGATTCAATGCAACATAAATAGCAAATGTGAGTTTCTAAATACAGGTGTTATATCATTTTCTAAATACTACTACACCTTGTCAGCTTAAAGTGAGCATGTATTATTATAATTTAGCATAAAGTATAAATGACGGTTGAAATAATGAATTTGGATGAAAAAATCATGAATTTCACTGAGAAAAGCTATAGCTCACTAGTTACATTAATATTAACACAGAGCCATCGAAGGAAGGGGATAGAGCTAAGACTAGATAACGGAGCTTGAAGAGATACCTGCCGCCCTGAAGGTGTTGATCAAGGACTGCGCTGAAAAGGACATGTCGCTGTCTGCTATCACCCGCACCTTCACGCCGCGCTGGTGTGCCTTGATGATGCAATCTCCAAACAGTTTAGCCGTGATTATATAGATACATACGTCCAGGGTTCTCTCGCAATTATTAATAAATCCTAGAATATAACTGAAACAGAATTTAAAATTCAACTTTTGGAACAAATATGTAAATACATGATGTAATAGCAATTTTTATCTGTAAAGATCAGTGAAGTTTTTATGTTTCATCACAATCCAATAACTTCCAAAGCTTTGAATATCAGATAACATGTTTCCTAAAATATTTAGCTTTTAAGCGATATAATAGACATCTATTTTACTATTATTACTTCTGAGAAAAAAAATTAACATCTTGAAGGATTTCACTTTTAGTTGAATATTAAAAATAAGTATACACATGCATAAATATAGCCTGTTTCAGGTTCAAGTTAGAGATAAAAAACCTAGTGGTTAATGCTCTTAATGTAACAAAAGTTTGAAGTTATAAGTTAGTAATTTTAATGGTGATATACATTTCGGAAATGGGGTTACCTGTGGCAGGGTGGTTACCATAACAGCCTCCTAGGCCAAATGTTCCGGGTTCAAACCCGCAGGTGGCCCTAGGATCTTTTAATGGGAGTAAAAAATCCTTAGTTATGCCGTCCTTTGGAGGGGACCTTAACGGGTGGTTCCGAGCCTGTGCGATGTCAAGTAGTCGTTAAAGATCTTTATCCTGATTAAGCCTGGATAGGCAAAATTTAGGACTCCCACTGTAGTATCGTCCGATTAGTCATAGTAGCATAAAGGGACATTAAATAAAATAAACAAACATTTCGAAAATATTGATTTAAGAATCAGTAATAATTATTCCGAATTTGTTAAGGTTGTATTGGGTTTGAAACAAGTTGACTCTCTTTCACTTGATTTTTTTTAATTTAGTGGACTCGACAGAAAATGCAATAACCTATTATATAAAATTTCCTGTATTACAAATCAGGGTACAATCATTCTCATGGAATGGCTCACAGCTAAAAATCAACTGGAGATATTTCAATATATAACAAAAGTTTCATTTTAAGGAGACTCAAGATTAAATAAATTCATTATCAAAGCACTCACCATGTTTGAAACTAAATCTGAAATAGCAAAATATGACCTCGAGCTATTAAAATTATATCAAATGAATACTTTAACTTAAGTAACACATAATAAAACATCCATTACACTGCTTACAGCCACCAACTCTTACCTCTCAATATCTTTCTAACAATTGTTTCCATAAATTAAAATAAATACATGCTAAATTAAATGGAATGAAAGTTTTATATTGGTGAAGAGTACCTTAAACGTCCATAGTTACAATCTAAATTGCCACAATCGAATTCTCTCTTCATGTGACCATCACACTGCTCGCTACTCACACCAAAAGTTAACAAGCGGTTTTTATTTAATATATCAATCTGGTTGTCTTTTTTTATTTTGTTGATTTGTTTTCTCATCCATTGATTAAACTTGTAATTCGCAATACCAACGAGGCATACCGTACCGAACGTGGAAAGTCCTACAAGCCATAAGCTGCCTTTTGTGATACTCATTTGATTGAAAATATATCCGAAACATCCACTTCAACTAAGCTAGTCAATTCTCAATTCCTAAGCACAACTAATTCATTCCCTAAATCAAACTAAGGCGGAAAAAGGTTACAAAGAACTTACACAGCCAAAGAGCTCGTATCCATTCTATCCATAGAGGTCAGAGTACAGCTATCACCTTTCTCACTTCACCAACCAATGCCCTATTCACATAACATTCAATTTTATAAAATATAACCATTTCATTTTATCTCACTCCAATTATAACGATTTATTAACTATTCAAAATTTAATAAAGATAGGAGTTGAAAATAGTTATAGAGAGCCTAGTCGGTTGAAAATATGTCAGTTTTTTAAGCACTTAATGAATACATATCGATTTAAAATTAAGTACTTAAAGAAGGTTACTAACTACAACTTTTTCTTTCATAATATATATTTTATTAATCACCAATACTTATACAGGATACCGACCTCACCGTGTGTACGCCCATTATGGCGATTGCCAGCGTATAAATTGATTTAATTCTAGTGATGGGTTAAGAATTAATGTCAAATGCTTATATTTTTATTTATTTATTTTTTTTTTTATTGAATGGATGCAGCGAGTTTTAAAAATACATGGGTCGGAATCGAACGCCGGCGACCCTAACTGAATTATTCTATCCATCTCTTGGCTCATCTGCAGTTCTTCCTCAGCGCAAAGGAACCGTTGGATGATGTCAATTGCTGTTACGCGCCTGCGCTAAACTTGACAGATCGTAGTCAGATTTGATGTAATCAACCATAAACCTTTTATATACGATCTAATTATGTCTCATAATATGTCTAATTTATTTAGTATATTCTGCATTAAAAGTTTTAATGATGTTGAAAAATATTTATATTTTATTAGTCCCAAGGGAATAACAATATTCAATTTAGTTCATTTACATCATGATGTAAAAGTTAAGAAACAGATTACCTCTTTTTTATTTTCCATTATCGTTTACAAGGATTTTTATTTCATTAATACATATATTGGGGTCACCGGTGATGGCAGTCGCTAGCATAACAGCCTTCTAAAACAAGGTCACAGGTTCAAACCCATCAGATGGCCGTAGAACTTTATAAAGGAAGTAACAAATTCTTGATTATGTCGTCCTTCGAGGAAACGTAAAATGGTGGCCCACAGGACCTTTTCGATGTTAGGCTCTCATTAAAGATCTCTGCTCTAATTAAACATGGATCGGCGAAATTTAGGAATCCCACTGTAGCACAGTGTGCTGGTAGTGACTTACAGTCAAGTAGCATTTATATCTGTAGACACATTGAAATAGCATTACCATGCGGATAGCGCTGCGAGAAATATTTTTTTAAGTTGGAAATACATTTTGGAAAATAAGATTGTAATATATTAAGGCGGATGTATAATATATCATTTGAAAATTATTATCACAAAAGATAAGTTATCATTAATTTCTACTCGTAGGTTATTGAACAAAAACATTTTTTCCCAAGAGAATATGAAAACTCTTAATATATATTCCAGGAAGAAAGGAAAGTGAATGTATGGTGATGAGTACAATAGATAATTAACTACGATGTATGTACAGATAATTGTCTAATGTGATCGTATTAATTACGATAACAATATCAAATTAACTAAATAAGATGAAAAGTTTAATTAACATGAAAGCCATTAGCGCGCACGCTATATGGTGTAGTGATGAATTAGATATACGACGGGAATGTAGAGTCGCGACCCGAGCCAGTCAGTGGAAGGGTTCACTATTCCAAAGAGGTTCTTTCTTCCAAAGAACGATGAGTGCCAGCGCAAAGCTCACGGCCAACAGGCAGCGGTCAGTTTTCTAGGCACATACTTTATTTTTTGGTTTATCTTTTTCAATAATGAACCTTTGTAATCGACCAAAAAAAAAAATTACCCCCTCAAAGTTTGAGGGCTTACGTTTCAAGATGCGTAGAACCCGAATAACGAATAAAAAAGAAATTTCTCCCAATTAATAAATAAATAAATACCGATTTTTTTTGTTTTTAGTGCCATTTAATAGAGAATTAAATTTTCGACAAAATGAAAAAAGAATCATTGAAATTGGTTTGCAACTTGCTGAGATATAGCGTTTTGAAACTATCAATAGTAATAGGATATTACCCTTTTAATTATTGATTTGCATATTATCTAATTGTCTATCAATAGCAATATGAATATTTATACCCTAATATTGTTATTGGGAAATAATAAACCATTGTGTAATAATTTGCAGCGTTTCATTTTCTATTCAAGTCGAATACATTAAGGTTGATAATGTATTGTACGAGTATACTAGTTAAAAAAAAAAAAAAAAAAAAAAAAAAAAAGAACAGAATGGGGTATAAATGTTTTTGTTTTATTGTTTTGCATACCTGGTTTGTCTTTTGTTAGTTGTATGTGTATACGTATTACAATAACTATCCATTCTACTGACGACCTGACAGAAGAGTGGAAAAATATCATCACCCTTTCTCAGTGTTGGTCTTTGTGAGGAGTTTGATTTGATGAAACCAGAAAGCTTCATTTTTGTGAAAAATGCTCAAAACTAGCAGGATACAATTTTGGAAGCTGTTGTGAAGCCTCTAAATGATACTGTTTTGGCTCGAAGTCAGAGAGTTTTCCAGGAGGATTCGGCTCCAGCTCGCAAAGGTCGGGTCAACTCAGCAGAGCCTGCCAAAGAACATTCGTTAACCTCTGGCTCGGAGCGACCTTGAGGAAACCCTGTTCTCAACCTATTACGTTACCTGAAGTGGAGAGAATGGTATGACACAGAGCACAACCTAACTTGGAAAGCCTCAAGCAATCTGGTCCGAGTAGTTGAGCGTTTTCCTCAACAAGTGCTGCGTGCTGCTATTGATGACTGGCCACGGAGATAAAATGCCTGTGTCAAGGCAACAGGGGGCATTTTGAGTAATTTATTTTTTGTTTTACTCTCTATAAATATGCATGTTATTTCTCACTAAAAAAATTAATTTATCTGTTAATATTTCCTTGTAGAAATATTTATGGCAAAATAAGATACCTACCATCTTTATTAATCACTTGTTATCCTCACGTACCTTCGATTTAGCTACTTTATTCATGAGAATATAAAAAAATGTAGTAATTTTTACACCCGCCTTCAGGTTGCAGAGATGGAGGGACTCTAGCTACACGACCCTGAGGACGACGAAGGATAAGATGCGCTCGCACTGGGGCCAGTTCTGCAGCGTCACTCCGATCCACGGCTTGAGGTACCTCAGCGAGCCAAAGCGACCTGCCCTCGAAAAGTATGAGCCCTTGGCGTCCTCTCTCTATGCTCCCACAAAGTCATTAACTGTCCACTCATTGGCTCTTCTGTTTAGAATATGGTGGTTACTGGTGGTCCTCATCAGTATGGCCTTTGCGGCCATGAACGCCTGGCAGCAATACCAGAAGCTGATCAACAGCCCCATCACGGAAATCCCGGAGGAGAACTACGGAAATCTGACCAAGATACCATTCCCAGCGGTCACCATTTGCGACAACAGAAAGGCGTATTTCGTTGAAGAAGCACCAGGTGAAGACGATTCGTAAGTATCTGCGATATACATTTCTAACTCTCAAAATAATTACTATCCTCACAGTGTAAGCGACAATGTAGCACAAAGAAAATCAATGTATCAGGAAATAATTCATATATTGTGATCACCTGTAATATGATTCCTCTCATAACACCCTTCGATGACAAAGGTCACGGGTTCAAAACCTTAGTTATACCGTCTTTCGGTGGGGACGTAAAAAGGTGGTCCCGTGCATGTGCGATGTCAGATTAAAGATCCCTGCCCTAATTACGATTTTAATTAAACCTGAATAGCCAAAATTGTTGGCTCCCACTGTAGCATCATCCGATTAGCCACAATACCATGAAGTGTCGTTAAATAAATAAACAAAGAAACAAAAACTCGTATTAAATTTGGTTTATAATTTTCGATAATGAACCTTTGTAATAGACCAAAAATAATTGCCCTTTCCCTCCCCTCAAAGGCTTAAGTTTCAAGATACATATAACTCGAAGAACGAATACAAAAAATCTGTTTGTCCGCCGTCCGCGCCATTTCGCTAAACACCTGGACTTTAATAACAGCTGGTTATTTTTAAAATTGAATTAAAAGTGATTTAATTCAATAACTCAGTTATTTTTGAAGATTGAGAAATATATGGATTTATTGTTTTTAAACCAAAAAAAGAGAAAGAAAAAAACCCCGAATAATTATAAAAAGATAAGAAAAAAAAAAGAAAATTTGTTAATATTCATTTTGTCCGAATGAGTTCCTTGCAATCACAACTGTTTCCCGACTACAGCGCACCCTATCGGGCTGAGAAAAAATATATAAATTAGTTTTGTAGCAAAGGAGAGCCATCGAGGGTATTATCCTGGCCATCGTTTTGCATTTCCTTTTGTTCCAGAACGACGAGTCTTTTAAAGAGGCCAAGCTCTTCATTTGTGGCGATCCTCATCCGCTCTCTGAAGAAACCGACATGAGCAAATTGATAGAGGTACTTTTAATTAGAAACCATTTTACCTTCAGAAATAAAATATTACCTCTAAACTAAATAATATTTTTTTGTTTTGTAGATGTCACCTCCATTTAGCCAGAGTTGTGATTTATCCAATACTTTTCTAAATAAAATGTGGAGCAATTGCACGACTATGTTCAGGCGTATCGTTACCGACGTGGGGGTATGTCACACCTTCAACATGTTCTCACCGTCTGAGATCTTCACCGAGGGCACGTAGGTTCAACTTTCCAAATATCTAAATAGTATTTTAGTCTCTAAAATTTCAATCAATGTAGGTAGATTAAACTTATCAAGATGAAATTATAGCAAAACATTTGTTTGAAGTAATCAAACATTGTTATGGTCCGAAGTGTATGTTAAGACAATTCTAATGTTCCATGAAAATTTGCGTAATTCTGCCTTTAAACACTATTTCTTTTGAAGAACCGGAGCATTCATGAGGTGAGCAGTGAACGATTTGATAGAACTTGATCATAAAACCTACAAAAGCGCTTCTAAATTATTTGAAAAGAATAAATTTGACATCACTCACTCAACGAGCATTACTTCATTTTTTTAATGGGATCTTTAACCTATTTAATTAGCTCAAGTCCTAACAACGTTCCTTCAGTTTTGGTAACGTCTTAAGTGAACAAAATAGTAATATAAGAATCGATGAAGTAATCAGTTAATATTCCAATAGATGATTGATAAAAAAGGTTCTTGAGTTGAAAGCGAATATAGTTAATAAAGTGTTGATAGTTGGTTAAAGTATTGTATGTAGATTATCGTTAGGCTTAATAAACAAAACGACAAAAGCTGAATTCTATTTTCAGGGAAATCGAGTACGAAGAACATGGCAGGAAATCAGAATGGCTACCGGAAGAAGGGACGTACAGGGAAGAGACAAGAGGAAACAAGATGGCTGACTACCCAAAAAGGGCCGAGAACCGACTCACCGCCACGCTGTACAACCAACTCCTCTCCCGGGCGATCCGGGTCCTGCTCTGCGACAGCTCCGACCCGCTCGGCTTCAAGGTTATCAAGTATCGTCAACAACATTATAAAGAAAACGGTTGACGGTCCGCTGTTTGAGATATTTCGGTTCCTCTCTACCTCATACCGGTATTTCCATAACAGACCTATAAATAGCACTATTAAGGGAGATAGAACTTTATTGGAAAAAGGGGATTCACTAACGGCCTACCAACGAAAGCTGTCAGGCTTGTCGGCAAACTGGTGGCAACTCAGAAAAATAGGCGAGTGAGTGATGGCTCTACCCAATAGCATATTATCGAGAATCACTTGCGGAATTTGAGGCAATCACACACCGCGGCCAAAGACGTTCCAAGGTCTGTCGCGACAAAGGAAAAAAAAAAGTGGGCACAGTGGGTCTAGGTAATGATAGGCATAATATTTTAATCTTCGAGGAGAATTTATTTTATTTTTTAATATTTTATTGAAATTTACAACTGTATATTATAATACATGAAGTAAATATGCTGATAAAAGATATGTACATGAAAAACGTGAAGAGAGACTGCCCATTGAAAGCCCTCTAGTGAAAAAATAAAATGATTGAAGTAGCATGATCTGCTCCTTCCTTCATTTATTTCGAATTCTTTTTGCTCACCTCATCCTCTATACGGTATATAGTACATGGTATATTATCTTCATCATCCAAACACTGTCCTTAATACTCAAGCACATCAGGCATGCGTGTTATCCGTGAATAATGATCCTGTTGCTGCATCCAAAATCCTACAGAATTATACATAATGCCATTGAAGAATGGTTTCAAAACTGAAGCATTAAAATAAATCCCATCAAACAGGTTTACTCTGCCCCATATAACTATGAACTCTTACCCATTCGTATCCTTTAACAACTTAACATACTCCTGATGAATAGGTCTTAAACTAAATACAATTTTAACATGGAATCCTCATTCCAGACTGAAACGACAGGCACTACTCCTAGATATTGATTACTACAACACTTAATTAACAAAGGCTCAGAACTCCTTATTTACTGCAAAAACTCATTTAATCAAACCGATAAAAACAATTATTAGACCTATTGGGATCTACGGTATTGAGATATGGAGTCATTAGACCATCAAATCCCTCCTTGCAGTCCAAAATCCTACGAAAAGTCCTCAATGCTTCTTACTTTGTTTCCAATAAAATCATCCATAGGGACCAGAATATTTATTTTATTTATATATTGCATTTATTCTAATAAAATACTTTCTGCTAAAAATAAATTTGGGTAGCTTCTTTACAAGACCTTTTTAAGCCAATAAGTACTGCATCGCACATTGGCTTGTATATTTTTACTTTCATTGGCAACCCCACAATAACCCCTCACTTCTAACTATAGTCAATATAAACACACATTGCGTTTTTATGTACAGTTGTAAATAAAATAACTTAAAATAAAATAAAAAAATTAGCCCCTTTCCTTTCCTACTTGCTATTTATATCATTATGTATTTTAGTCGATCCTTTCTTTTGACATCCATTTTATAATTTACAAAATCGTTAAGTTAGTCCGTGTTTTTCTTCCTCGTTTATTCAAAGACTTATAATATAAGATGAGTCAAAGAACAGACTCAATCCAGTAGTGGGCCTTTCTCACCTTTTTTACACCCTGTATGTAAAAGCTCTAACATTGGAATGGTAATAAATGTTTAGGTTGGCGTCCTCTTTGATCTTGTAACCTTAAAAAAAAAGGGCGTTTTTCAAAAGAAACGAATCTTAAGAAACTAGTACGTATTCTATTTCATTTTACTTTAATTTAATTATAAGGAAGTGCCAACAGCTGTTCAAGTTGTAATGATGATTATAAGGAAGTGCCAACAGCTGTTCAAGTTGTAATGATGATTAAAATAGTATTTCTATCCCTTTCAGATCATCCTTCAATTTTACTAGTATAAGGAAGTGCCAAAAGCTGTTCAAGTAGTAATGATGATTAAAATAGTATTTCCATCCCTTTCAGATCATCCTTCACAACCCGCACGAAGTTCCAATGGTTGGCCACAGAAGAAACATTTGGAGCCCAACGGAAGTCAGTAATACTACAAATTTTTCTATTGGCTCTTTTTGTTATCTCAACATCTCCTTTTTTTTTTTTTTTTTTTTTTTTTTTTTATACACTGATTTCACGCACAAGAAGATGCACAAACAGTATTCGTTCACATAATTTTTGTGTTTACTATTTTTATTTTGAAAGAGTTTTAGTATATAAGAGAATAGTGAAATATAAATACTAACTTACAAATATTTAAGATTTATCTTACAAAAAAATGTTTGTTATCAGCTCAAATGTTATGCCCAGTACAAAATCCTTTATTGCTACCCTTCGTAGAAGAGGAGTTTTTAGGGCGCGCTAAATGGTACGATTATAACGCTCGCAAAAAACAGATACTCAGTCGAAAGATTCTCTATTCTGATTTTTGGGTACCCACTTTATAGAGATTGGGTCTGGCCCAGGAGGGTCTCCATACCCTAGGGTCGAAATAACTGAATAAATAATATTCTGCCACAGCCAAGATTCGAATCCAGGACCCGAAGAACAGTAGATTAGTGCTCTATCTACCAGAAAAAGAGTGAAGTTCAACGTGCAAATATGACGTAATTAAAACCTTTAAAGTGGAATCATTAGTATCACAACGGTCAATAATGATGGTATTTTCTTTCATTTTTGATTATCATTAAATTCATTTTAATTAATTATTATGATTAAGGTAAAGAAATAGCTTTTTAGGGTCCACGGACTCTCAAACTGATCTAAGTGTATGTATCAAGTTTATCGGGAAAACTGAAATGGCTGAAATTGAATATTTGAGATATATGTCTGGCATGTTAAAGAACTTTTTCACTAACACTGACCGGAAGTGACAGTTTATACTATGCTCCTTGCACGCCACCTTGGTCATTTCCGTTAACCAGTTTTGACATATACCATGCCAGGCTTCATCCTCATAGAAACAGCCTCACTGTTAAAACCGATTTTTTAATTTTTTTTTTCTAGAATAGCCTCAACATGGATTTTATTTAATAATTGACTGTCTCACTTCATTAGTTATTGTAAGAAATATATAAGCATAAAAGTTTTTTCTAACAACTAAAGGAGAAGTATTTTAATAGCATTTCAAGATAAACTCAATGTGCACTCGGATTCATCCACTATTAACTGGAGGCTGGAGTCGACACGTGACAGCTGGAATCTCATAAATTAGGTTCCACTTGATAACGAGCTATTATAGAGAGTATTTTAGCTACAAATCTATGCCTTTATTACTTCATCTGCATTCTACATTACATTAACGTTTTTTTATTACATTTTGTAAATAAATTATTCATATTTATACTAAAACATTGATTTATTTAATTTATTACAGTTTAACGAAACGAGCATAGGGCAGTACTTCTTGTTGCCGATGGAACGTAAGGTATCTTTAAATATCTCTTCTAGATGGTAATTATAGAATTTACACTTAGTAATTATTTCATTTTGAGTATTTTTAACATTTTTTTCTGTCGCTACCAAAGCAGAAAATGTGTATTTTTGATGTTGTTATATAGTGTTGAATGGTATTTGAAGTATATGGAATTGGGAACACGAAGAAATGATCGAAGTGGAGGTGGATTAGTAATCGGTAATCTGCAATCGGGAAGAGCAAGTGATTGCCGGAGCTTTGCTTATCACACCCGGCTCTTGTGCGAGATATAAGCATGGAGGTTTTGAACAATCGGAGATTTGCAGTTGATAAGGGGCATAGAGGGTCAACTAAGGCTGGCAGTGAGTTTAGAACTAGGTCACACAAAAGAGGAGGATCTTGTCATCCTATGATGTCAAAGGAAAAGGAAGATCTTGTTATCCACTGACGTCACAGAAAGAGGAGGATCTTGTTATTCCATGACATCATAGAAAGTGGAGGATCTTGTTATCCAATGACGTCACAGAAAGAGGAGCATCTTGTTATCCCATGACGTCAAAGAAAGTGGAGGATCTTGTTATTCAATGACGTCATAGAAAGAGGAGGATCTTGTCATTCCATGACATGACAGAAAGAGGAGGATCTTGTTATCCCATGACGTCACACAAAAGAGGAGGATCCTGTTATCCTATGATGTCAAAAGAAAAGGAGGATCTTGTTATCCCATGACGTCACAGAAAGAGGAGGATCTTGTTATCCCATGACGCCACAGAAATAGGAGGATCTTGTTATCCCATGACGTCACAGAAAGAGACGAATCTTGTTATCCCATGACGTCACTAATCAAGTTATCTTCTTATCCCATGACATCACTAACCAAGTCTAAAAATAATACAGCCGTCTTTTTAGGACGATTATACCCGTTTGTAGACGAATCCTTTTTGTAGCAAGAGTTGAACAGCTCCTCACTTATCCTCTTTACTACATTCCTTTCTAACCAGAAACTGGGAACTAATCGTTGATCCGAATACAAAGATTGCAGAGACTCCTGGCGTGTAGCGGAGGGGAAGCAGAAAGATTTGGTGACCTAGCAACTTGAGTGAAGAATGAATTGATCTTGTCATGAGCACACCCCCTCCTGCCCTCTCCCCTACCACTGCCGCATAGACCGCGCGCGTCCATCTCATTTTTTATATATTTTAGTTATTTAAATATATTGGCGTTAGGTTATTTAAATAACCTTGGCGTTTGTTAAATCGCGAGTATCCCAAAACTTTGCTGTCATAATAGAGTTGTTATAGCGGTAGGGTAGGTAGGGATGGTGTTTTGGAGCGATAAATGACGAGATTATACGCCCATAGAGTTGTTATAGCGGTAGGGTAGGTAGGGATGGTGTTTTGGAGCGATAAATGACGAGATTATACGCCCATAGAGTTGTTATAGCGGTAGGGTAGGTAGGGATGGTGTTTTGGAGCGATAAATGACGAGATTATACGCCCATAGAGTTGTTATAGCGGTAGGGTAGGTAGGGATGGTGTTTTGGACGATAAATGACGAGATTATACGCCCATAGAGTTGTTATAGCGGTAGGGTAGGTAGGGATGGTGTTTTGGAGCGATAAATGACGAGATTATACGCCCATAGAGTTGTTATAGCGGTAGGTAGGTAGAGGATGGGTTTTGGACGATAAATGACGAGATTATACGCCCATAGGTTGTTATAGCGGATAGGTAGGTAGGATGGTGTTTGGAGATAAAGACGAGATATACGCCCATGAGTTGTTATAGCGTAGGTAGGTAGGGATGGTGTTTTGGCGATAATGACGAGATTATACGCCCATGAGTTGTTATAGCGATAGGGTAGTAGGGATGGTGTTTTGGAGCGATAAATGACGAGATTATACGCCCATAGAGTTGTTATAGCGATAGGTAGGTAGGGATGGTGTTTTGGAGCGTAAATGACGAATTATACGCCCATAGAGTTGTTATAGCGGTAGGGTAGGTAGGGATGGTGTTTTGGAGCGATAAATGACGAGATTATACGCCCATAGAGTTGTTATAGCGTAGGGTAGGTAGGGATGGTTTTTGGATCGATAAATGACGAGATTATACGCCCATAGAGTTGTTATAGCGGTAGGGTAGGTAGGGTGTGTTTTGGGGCGATAAATACGAGATTATACGCCATAGGTTGTTATAGCGTGGGTAGGTAGATGGGTTTAGCGATAAATGACGGATTATACGCCCATAGAGTTGTTTAGCGGTAGGGTAGGTAGGGATGGGTTTTGGAGCGATAAAGACGGTTTCGCCCTAGAGTTGTTATAGCGATAGGAGGTAGGGGTGTTTTAGCGTAATGACGAATACGCCCTAGAGTTGTTAAGCGTAGGGAGTAGGGATGGTTTTGACGATAAATGACGAGATTAATACGCATAGGTGTTTAGCGAGGGTAGGAGGATGTGTTTTGGAGCGATATTGAAGTTTAGCATAGGTTGTTTGGCGTAGGGTAGTAGATGGTGTTTGCGATAAATGAGAGTATAGCCATGGTTTTGAGCGATAAATAGGTAAGCATAGGTGTTTATAGCGATAAGTGAGAGTTTGACGCATAAGAGATTTTATAGCCTAGTAGTTGTTTGGAGGGAGAAGGAGGTTTACGCCCAAGAGTGATTATACGCAGTAGTAGGATGGTGTTTGGAGTAAAGGAGGTTTAGCCAGTAATGTGTTATAGGGTAGGGTAGGTAGGGATGGTGTTTTGGAGCGATAAATGACGAGATTATACGCCCATAGAGTTGTTATAAGCGGTAGGGTAGGTAGGGATGGTGTTTTGGAGCGATAAATGACGAGATTATACGCCCATAGAGTTGTTATAGCGGTAGGGTAGGTAGGGATGGTGTTTTGGAGCGATAAATGACGAGATTATACGCCCATAGAGTTGTTATAGCGGTAGGGTAGGTAGGGATGGTGTTTTGGAGCGATAAATGACGAGATTATACGCCCATAGAGTTGTTATAGCGGTAGGGTAGGTAGGGATGGTGTTTTGGAGCGATAAATGACGAGATTATACGCCCATAGAGTTGTTATAGCGGTAGGGTAGGTAGGGATGGTGTTTTGGAGCGATAAATGACGAGATTATACGCCCATAGAGTTGTTATAGCGTAGGGTAGGTAGGGATGTGTTTTGGAGCGATAAATGACGAGATTATACGCCCATAGAGTTGTTATAGCGGTAGGGTAGGTAGGGATGGTGTTTTGGAGCGATAAATGACGAGATTATACGCCCATAGAGTTGTTATAGCGTAGGGTAGGTAGGGATGGTGTTTGGAGCGATAAATGACGAGATTATACGCCCATAGAGTTGTTATAGCGTAGGGTAGGTAGGGATGGTGTTTTGGAGCGATAAATGACGAGATTATACGCCCATAAGTTGTTATAGCGTAGGGTAGGTAGGGATGGTGTTTTGGAGCGATAAATGACGAGATTATACGCCCATAGAGTTGTTATAGCGGTAGGGTAGGTAGGGATGGTGTTTTGGATCGATAAATGACGAGATTATACGCCCATAGAGTTGTTATAGCGGTAGGGTAGGTAGGGATGGTGTTTTGGAGCGATAAATGACGAGATTATACGCCCATAGAGTTGTTATAGCGGTAGGGTAGGTAGGGATGGTGTTTTGGAGCGATAAATGACGAGATTATACGCCCATAGAGTTGTTATAGCGGTAGGGTAGGTAGGGATGGTGTTTTGGAGCGATAAATGACGAGATTATACGCCCATAGAGTTGTTATAGCGGTAGGGTAGGTAGGGATGGTGTTTTGGAGCGATAAATGACGAGATTATACGCCCATAGAGTTGTTATAGCGGTAGGGTAGGTAGGGATGGTTTTTGGATCGATAAATGACGAGATTATACGCCCATAGAGTTGTTATAGCGGTAGGGTAGGTAGGGATGGTGTTTTGGAGCGATAAATGACGAGATTATACGCCCATAGAGTTGTTATAGCGGTAGGGTAGGTAGGGATGGTGTTTTGGAGCGATAAATGACGAGATTATACGCCCATAGAGTTGTTATAGCGTAGGGTAGGTAGGGATGGTGTTTTGGAGCGATAAATGACGAGATTATACGCCCATAGAGTTGTTATAGCGATAGGGTAGGTAGGGATGGTGTTTTGGAGCGATAAATGACGAGATTATACGCCCATAGAGTTGTTATAGCGGTAGGGTAGGTAGGGATGGTGTTTTGGAGCGATAAATGACGAGATTATACGCCCATAGAGTTGTTATAGCGGTAGGGTAGGTAGGGATGGTGTTTTGGAGCGATAAATGACGAGATTATACGCCCATAGAGTTGTTATAGCGGTAGGGTAGGTAGGGATGGTGTTTTGGAGCGATAAATGACGAGATTATACGCCCATAGAGTTGTTATAGCGGTAGGGTAGGTAGGGATGGTGTTTTGGACGATAAATGACGAGATTATACGCCCATAGAGTTGTTATAGCGGTAGGGTAGGTAGGGATGGTGTTTTGGAGCGATAAATGACGAGATTACGATAAATGACGAGATTATACGCCCATAGTGTTGTTATAGGTAGGGTAGGAGGATGGTGTTTGCATAATGAGGTTATACGCATAGAGTTGTTATAGCGTGGGTAGTAGATGGGTTTTGAGCGATAAAGACGAGATTATACGCTAGGTTGTTATAGCGTAGGGTAGGTAGGGATGGTGTTTTGGCGATAATGAGGATATACGCCATAGATTGTTAAGCGTAGGTAGGTAGGGATGGTGTTTTGGGCGATAAATGACGAGATTATAGCCCATAGAGTTGTTATAGCGTAGGGTAGGTAGGATGGTGTTTTGGAGCGATAAATGACGAGATTATACCCATAGAGTTGTTATAGGTAGGGTAGGTAGGGATGGTGTTTTGGAGCGATAAATGACGAGATTATACGCCCATAGATTGTTTAGCGATAGGGTAGGTAGGGAGGTTGGGATGGTAGACGATAAATACGCATAAGTCCTTAAGCGTGTATAGGGTAGGGTGTTTAGGATAATGATGGTTACGCACAAATGACGAGTTATACGCCAGTAGGTGGAGGTTGTTTTGGAGTATGCGAGGTAGCCATGGTGTGTTATGAGCGATAATGTAGGGATTGTGCTGCATAATGACGTTAGGATAGAGTTGGTTAGCTTTTGGGAGTAAGGAGGGATTTGAGCATAAAGAGAGTTATACAGCGAGTAGGTAGGTAGGGATAGGTGATTGGTGTAATTTGGAGATAAATAGAGTTTATAGCCTAGAGTGGTTATAGGGATGGTGGTTGGAGGATAATGGAGATAAAACGAGATTTACCCAAGGTTAAGGGTGGTAGGTGGATGGTGTTTTGGGCGATAAATGACGAGATTATACGCCATAGAGTTTATAGCGATAGGGTAGGAGGTAGGGATGGTTTTTGGGGATAAATGACGAGATTATACGCCAGTTTAAGAGTTGTATAGGGATGGGTGTTTGGGAGGTTATTGGAGATAAAGCAGAATTTACGCATAAGTTGTTAAGCGGGTGGTGTTTGGTAGAATGGTGTTTGGAGCGATAAATGACGAGATTATACGCCCATAGGTTGTTATAGCGTGGTAGGTAGGGAGTTTTTGACGATAAATGACGAGATTATACGCCCATAGAGTGTATAGTTGGAGTAGGGATGGTGTTTTGAGCGATAAATGACGAGATTATAGCCCATAGAGTTGTTATAGGTAGGTAGGTAGGGATGTGTTTGAGCGTAATGAGAGATTATACGCCATAGGTTGTTGATGCGGTTAGGGTAAGTGGAGGTTTTGGAGCCCGATAAATGACGAGATATAGCCCTAGAGTTGTTTGAGCGTAGTGGTAGGAGGTGTTTGGAGCGATAAATGACGAGAGTATACGCCATAGAGTTGTTTAGGTAGGGTAGGTAGGATGGGTTTGCATGGATTAAATGCGAGATATCGGCCATGAGTTTTAAGCGAAAGGGATTATAGGATGGTGTTTTGAGCGATAAATGACGAGATTAGCATAGGTTGTATAAGCGGTAGGGTAGGTAGGGATGGTGTTTTGGGTCGATAATGACGAGATTATACGCCCATAGAGTTGTTATAAGCGTAGGGTAGGTAGGGATGGTGTTTTGAGCGATAAATGACGAGATTATACGCCCATAGAGTTGTTATAGCGGATAGGGTAGGTAGGGATGGTGTTTTGGAGCGATAAATGACGAGATTATACGCCATAGAGTTGTTAAGCGGTAGGGTTAGGTAGGATGGTGTTTTGGACGATAAATGACGAGATTATACGCCCATAGAGTTGTTATAGCGATAGGGTTAGGTAGGGATGGTGTTTTGGACGATAAATGACGAGATTATACGCCCATAGAGTTGTTATAGCGATAGGGTAGGTAGGGATGGTGTTTTGGAGCGATAAATGACGAGATTATACGCCCATAGAGTTGTTATAGCGTAGGGTAGGTAGGGATGGTGTTTTGGGCGATAAATGACGAGATTATACGCCCATAGAGTTGTTATAGCGGTAGTAGGTAGGTAGGAGATGGTGTTTTGGAGCGATAAAATGACGAGATTATACGCCCATAGAGTTGTTATAGCGTAGGGTAGGTAGGGATGGTGTTTTGGAGCGATAAATGACGAGATTATACGCCCATAGAGTTGTTATAGCGGTAGGGTAGGTAGGGATGGTGTTTTGGAGCGATAAATGACGAGATTATACGCCCATAGAGTTGTTATAGCGGTAGGGTAGGTGGGATGGTGTTTTGGACGATAAATGACGAGATTATAGCCCTAGAGTGTTATAGCGTAGGGTAGAGGATGGTTTTTACGATAAATGAGAGTTATACGCCCATAGGTGTTATGGGTTGGGTAGTAGGGATGGTGTTTTGGCGATAATGACGAGATTATACGCATAGAGTTTTATGCGAGGGTAAAGGATGTGTTTGACGATAAATGACGAGATTTAGCATAGAGTTGTTATAGCGTAGGGTAGGTAGGATGGTGTTTTGGCGATAATGAGAGATATCGCCCATAGGTTTTATAGCGATAGGGTAGTGGATGTGTTTTGGAGCGTAAGAGGTTAGCATAGAGTTTTTAGCGTAAGAGGTTATACGCCCATAGAGTTGTTATAGCGGTAGGGTAGGTAGGGATGGTGTTTTGGAGCGATAAATGACGAGATTATACGCCCATAGAGTTGTTATAGCGTAGGGTAGGTAGGGATGGTGTTTTGGAGCGATAAATGACGAGATTATACGCCCATAGAGTTGTTATAGCGGTAGGGTAGGTAGGGATGGTGTTTTGGAGCGATAAATGACGAGATTATACGCCCATAGAGTTGTTATAGCGGTAGGGTAGGTAGGGATGGTGTTTTGGAGCGATAAATGACGAGATTATACGCCATAGAGTTTGTTATAGCGGTAGGGTAGGTAGGGATGGTGTTTTGGAGCGATAAATGACGAGATTATACGCCCATAGAGTTGTTATAGCGTAGGGTAGGTAGGGATGGTGTTTTGGAGCGATAAATGACGAGATTATACGCCCATAGAGTTGTTATAAGCGGTAGGGTAGGTAGGGATGGTGTTTTGGGCGATAAATGACGAGATTATACGCCCATAGAGTTGTTATAGCGGTAGGGTAGGTAGGGATGGTGTTTTGGAGCGATAAATGACGAGATTATACGCCCATAGAGTTGTTATAGCGGTAGGGTAGGTAGGGATGGTGTTTTGGAGCGATAAATGACGAGATTATACGCCCATAGAGTTGTTATAGCGGTAGGGTAGGTAGGGATGGTGTTTTGGAGCGATAAATGACGAGATTATACGCCCATAGAGTTGTTATAGCGGTAGGGTAGGTAGGGATGGTGTTTTGGAGCGATAAATGACGAGATTATACGCCCATAGAGTTGTTATAGCGGTAGGGTAGGTAGGGATGGTGTTTTGGATCGATAAATGACGAGATTATACGCCCATAGAGTTGTTATAGCGGTAGGGTAGGTAGGGATGGTGTTTTGGAGCGATAAATGACGAGATTATACGCCCATAGAGTTGTTATAGCGGTAGGGTAGGTAGGGATGGTGTTTTGGACGATAAATGACGAGATTATACCCCATAGAGTTGTTATAGCGTAGGGTAGGTAGGGATGGTGTTTTGGACGATAAATGACGAGATTATACGCCCATAGAGTTGTTATAGCGGTAGGGTAGGTAGGGATGGTGTTTTGGATCGATAAATGACGAGATTATACGCCCATAGAGTTGTTATAGCGGTAGGGTAGGTAGGGATGGTGTTTTGGATCGATAAATGACGAGATTATACGCCCATAGAGTTGTTATAGCGGTAGGGTAGGTAGGGATGGTGTTTTGGCGATAAATGACGAGATTATACGCCCATAGAGTTGTTATAGCGGTAGGGTAGGTGGGATGGGTTTTGGAGTTATGACGGATATAGCATGAGTTGTATAGCGTAGGTTGGTAGGGTGGTGTTGGAGGGATTGCGAGTTATCGAAATAGAGTTATAGCCTAGAGGTTGTAGGGTGGGTTTGTGGTGGTATTTACAGATTATAGCCATAGAGTTTCATAGGTGGTAGGTAAGGGTGGTTTTGGGGATAAATGACGAGATTATACGCATAGAGTTGTTATACGTAGGTTGGTAGGGATGGTGTTTTGGGATAGAGGATTATACGCATAGAGTTGTTATAGCGGAGGGTAGGTAGGGATGGTGTTTTGGAGGATTATGGAGTATAATGAGTGTTATACGCTAGGGTAGGTAGGGTGGGTTTTGGGCGATATGAGGTTTACGCCCAATAGATGTTATACGCGGTAGGTGGGATTGTTTTGAGGCGTATAGGAGTTTTAGCTAAATGAGGTTATAGGTAGGTAGGTAGGGTGGGTAGGTAGAGAGGGTTTGATTAGAGTTTATACGCTGGGTAGGTAGGGATGGTGTGTTTGGAGCGATATGGGTTTGCATAGAGTTTATACGGTAGGTGTAGGTAGGGATGGTGTTTGGGATGATTTGAGGATAAGATGAGTGTTATACGCTAGATGGTATAGGGTGGGTTGGAGGATAATGACGAGATTATGCCCATAGAGTTGTTATAGCGGTAGGGTAGGTAGGGAGGTGGTGTTATGGAGATTAACAAGAGTTTATGCATAGGTGTTAGGTAGGGAGTAGGGTGTGTTTTGGCGATAATGACGAGATTATACGCCTAGAGTTGTTATAGGAGGTAGGGAGGGTTGGGTAATGGATTTAGCCATAAGTGAAGATTTAGTAGTAGGTGGTTTTAGGTAGGATAATGGGTTTGGACATAAAGTGGTTATAGCCCTAGGTTGGTATGGTTGGGTAATGAGGATTTTTGGAGTGTAAGCGGATTAGCTAGAGTGTTATACTGGGTAAAGGTGTGTTTATCGCAAAGAGGTTATAGCATAGAGGTGTTTGGAGGTAAATAGGATTTTCTAGGTTAAGCGGTAGTATGGTGGTGTTTTGGACGTATGAGAGAGTATAGCCATAGGTGTTTAGCGGTAGGGTAGGTAGGATGGTTGTTTGGAGCGTAATGACGAGTTTCGCCCATAGAGTTGTTATAGCGTAGGGTAGGTAGGGTGGTGTTTTGGACGATAAATGACGAGATTATAGCCATAGAGTTTTTATAGCGTAGGGTAGGTAGGGATGGTGTTTTGAGCGATAAATGACGAGATTATACGCCCATAGAGTTGTTATAGCGGTAGGGTAGGTAGGGATGGTGTTTTGGAGCGATAAATGACGAGATTATACGCCCATAGAGTTGTTATAGCGGTAGGGTAGGTAGGGATGGTGTTTTGGAGCGATAAATGACGAGATTATAGCCCATAGAGTTGTATAGCGGTAGGGTAGGTAGGGATGGTGTTTTGGACGATAAATGACGAGATTATACGCCCATAGAGTTGTATGCGGTGGGTAGTAGGGAGGTTTTTGGCGATAAATGAGAGATTATACGCCATAAGTTGTATAGCGGTAGGTAGTAGGGAGGGTTTGGACGTATGACGAGTTTACGCCAGTGTTATAGCGAGGGTAGAGGGTGGTGTTTTGGACGATAAATGCGATACGCCCTAATTGTATAGGTAGGTGGTAGGGAGGTGTTTTGACGTAAATGACGAGTATCGCTGGTGTTAGCGGTAGGGTAGTGGATGTGTTGCGATATGACGTTAAAGAGTTTATCGGTGGGTAGGTAGATGTGTTTGGACTATGACGAGATATACCCATGAGTGTATGGTAGGTAGTGGTGGTGTTTGGAGCGAAGACGGTACCTAAGTGTTTGCGTGGTAGGTGAGGGTTGGACGAAGCGGTAACGCCAGTTTACGGGGGGTGATGGGTTTTGGACGAATGCAATTAACGCATAGGTTGTTATACGAGTAGGTAGGATGGTGTTGGACATAGGGTTTAGCATAGGTTGTATGCGAGGGTAGGTAGGGAGGGTTTGGACGTAAATGCAGATTAACCATGAGTTATAGGGTGGTGTAGAGGTGTTTGGGCGATAAATGGAGATATACGCTAGAGTGTTAGCGGAGTGGTAGGTGTGTTGACGATAAGACGAGATTATACCATAAGTTGTATACGTAGGGTAGTGGGATGGTGTTTTGGGATAAAGCGAGTTACGCCATAGTTGTTATAGGTGGGTAGGTGGTTTTGGACGTATACGAGTAACGCTATTTAAGCGGTAGTAGGAGATGGTTTTGACGATAAATACGAGTTAGCCCATAAGTGTTACGTGGGTAGTAGGGATGGTGTTTGGTAAATGACGAGATTAACCTAGAGTTGTTAGCGTGGGTGTAGGTGTGTTTTGGACGAAATGACGGTATGCAGGTTGTATGGGTAGTAGTGGGATGGGTTTGGGGTAAATGGATAGCAGTGGGGGGAGGGAGGTTTGCGATAATGAGAATACCCATAGAGTGTTATAGCGTGGTAGGTGATGTTTGGCGATAAATGAAGATAACATAAGTTGTTATAGGTAGGTAGGTGGGTGGTTTTGACGATAATGAGAGTTACGCCATATTGTTAGCGGTGGGTAGTGGTGGGTTGGCAATGACGAGTATCCCATAGCGGTAAATGACGAGATTATACGCCCATAGAGTTGTTATAGCGGTAGGGTAGGTAGGGATGGTGTTTTGGAGCGATAAATGACGAGATTATACGCCCATAGAGTTGTTATAGCGATAGGGTAGGTAGGGATGGTGTTTTGGGGCGATAAATGACGAGATTATACGCCCATAGAGTTGTTATAGCGATAGGGTAGGTAGGGATGGTGTTTTGGGGCGATAAATGACGAGATTATACGCCCATAGAGTTGTTATAGCGATAGGGTAGGTAGGGATGGTGTTTTGGAGCGATAAATGACGAGATTATACGCCCATAGAGTTGTTATAGCGATAGGGTAGGTAGGGATGGTGTTTTGGGGCGATAAATGACGAGATTATACGCCCATAGAGTTGTTATAGCGATAGGGTAGGTAGGGATGGTGTTTTGGAGCGATAAATGACGAGATTATACGCCCATAGAGTTGTTATAGCGATAGGGTAGGTAGGGATGGTGTTTTGGAGCGATAAATGACGAGATTATACGCCCATAGAGTTGTTATAGCTTTAAAGTTTTTACACTTAGTTAGGATTATACCAGCCGGTTCGAAATATTGCTCAACTGCTGCCTGGTTGAACACACTCGAGTTCCTTTGCTGCTATACTAGATGGCTATCCACGGAACCGTGGGTTAGAAAAATCTTTAAAAATATTTTTAATTAAAATATAATTTTGATATTGATTTATAATAAGTAACTGTTTAAAAACTAAAAATCATTTAAACATTCTACAAGTTTTACGTTTTGAAATGTGAGCTCTTTGGCGAAGGTTGAACTGATTGTGGAGCCGAAGGTGATCAGAGCCAACGAAGAGCTGCGGCAGTTTCCGGCGGAGCACCGCAACTGCTACTTCCCGTCGGAGCGAAGGCTGTCCTTCTTTCGCCACTATTCCTACTCCAACTGCCAGCTCGAGTGCGTCGCTAACCTAACCTTACTCGAGTGCCACTGCGCCGACTACTACATGCCCAGTAAGTACAATATTTTAAATGATTATGTTTGTTGGTAGATTTATAAATTGGCAGGCAAAACCCAACTCCAATAAAGTGGGCACCTCATCCATCAATATATGATAGTGTACAATACATGATAGTGCAGTTCTGCCTATGTCAGTATTAGTAAATGATGGCTTTCTGTATTCAGTACCATTATTCATGCAATATTTTAAAGCATTTATTATTTCTGTTGCAGAAGTGAAAGAGACAAAACTATGTGATAGATCTCAACTCGGATGCATTTTATCAGTCCTAGGTAAGCGCAATGTACAAAGATACAACGATTTTAAACATTTCATGTTCCTATTTGTATACTCCGAATGTGGGAAATAAAGTCTAATGAAAGAGGGATAGAACAAAACATTTATTAAAGGCTCTTGAATAGAATAGAAATTTTATTTGACTTGATGGAACAGCAGAAGGTGCTGCTGGTATTCGACATATACAAAATTTCCGAGCCAAAAACATTACACAAAGCAGGCTCTATTCGCCCTAATTTTAGAGATTGCAAGGGGCGATCTTGGAGGGCAATAGAATAATATGACGACTAAACTGAAATTCTAGTTCCAAAATAGTGTTTTTTGTCTGATGCGGTATCGGTACCACTGTATCCAAGTCAAAATGGAAAACAGGACTTCACACTTTTGCAGGAGGAAGAGGAGGAAAAGTCCGAATCCAGTTCAGTGAAGAAGTTTCTCAGTGGATACTGGGGCAACGCGGTCTCTATGGAAGCGATGAAGACGACAGACTCGCTAAGGAAGTCGCATTATTAGTTCCACTGAGACCCTCCTGAAGGTGATCTCGATTGAGAAGGCTGCGATACAGGCAAAAACGAATCATCTTCACTCAAATCCTGATTCTGAACATGCCTATTATAAAACAAGCAGAAACGAGCAAGTTGCGGTCTTTAGAGAAAGCCCTCTCTGTGAAAGCAGAAGAGGAGATAGGAGAGATCGCAGAGCACATCCTTCAGGCGTTCCCTCAACTAGAGGTCACCGGGAAACGGCAGACCACACTAGGGTTATGCTCGTCAGGACGATTTCAAGAAATGAGGTGACCCACACAAATTCAATTCCAGGCATCAATTTTTGAGAGAATGGTGAAGTATATTTGATACAGTCACACACAGAAGCAGTGTTGGTGCATGTAATAATGCATTTTTTTATGTCCTTTATATCTTTAAATGTCTCTGAGCGATTAAAAGTTATTTTTGTGTTTAGTAAGCGCGTCCACCCAAAGAATTAGTTACCATCCAAGTTATTACTATTAATATTGACGTAAGTTCTGAATATTTGTTACAGAGGATTGGAAAAGGAGAGGAGGAAAGAATTGCAGCTGCTTGAACTCTTGCAATCTCATCGAGTATCACGCCAAAGCGTGGTACACTTACTCCCCAGATCCAGGGTGAGCGGCTCAAACATACACCATCTTACTTATACATACAGCGGACAAAATAAAAGCACTGCTATGGCAGCCAAATAAGAAATAACATTACCAAAGAGATCCGATGGTTGCTAATGATCCAGCTTTAAGTGTTTAATTACATCATATTTGTAGGTTGAACTTGATTATTTACATTTACTATCCATTTTTTCTCTTCGTCATGTCATGTTTGGACAACGCCATTTCAACTGCGTTCTTCCTTTCTTGTTGGCTCAGTTTCGCGTCCTTTTTTGGCCTCAGTCCACATCACGCCTGTTCTGAGCTTGGACATTTCCCATAAAATCCTGAGTGCTTTTAGTTTCATCCTTAGAGGATCGCCCTCCGATATCGTTCCACATGATCCCCACTTCTCACAAATCCATTTCTACTTCCGTGGACCAAGCTAATTAAATATTTTCCCTCGCCACTTGGTAAATATTCTCCTAGTTAATCTCAATGGGATCATTCGTACGATGCCCATAAAAAGACGCCAGTCTCTTTGGAATATTGTCGGTTATCTTTTCAATACCCGCGTACAGTTCACCGTTGTGCCATCTGTATTCACCATTTTCTTTTACCGCCCCGAAAATCTTTCCTTCCCTAACCTCCAGGTCTTGAACCATTGCTATTCATCGCAAGACACTCCGCAGCATCCAAGGCTCCTGACCGAATGATTTCCTCCCGGTTTGGTAGTGCCTGATCTTGGTGTTCAAAGATATAGACTTCTTGATATAGATTTCTTAGTCAGTCGCTATAACCCTCTCCATTTTTTTTTTATTAATATCATTCTCTCTTGATCATTTGGCTCATTTAGACAGATAACCAATTAACTATCTATTCGCACTGTAAATGTTAGTTTTCGTTTTGATAAGCACTTATTTATAATTTTTTTTAGTTATAGAAATAAAAAGAAAACAACTAAAAATTTAAACCTTCTTGCGCAATGTCATGTATTATCAAATCCATCAGTTAATTACGTTAATAATTAAACACTATTTTCCGAGAAAAAAAATATTTTCAGCTAAAAATGACAGTTGTTCTCATTCTAATGAATAATTGGTTGTTGAATTTCAGAGAAATGATATGGAATGACAGCAGCCTATCGGTAGTGATGGGAGACAAGGTTTTCTTGATGACAGAAAGGAAACCCATGTACACTAAAGTTGACTTTTATGGTAAGTTCTTTATTCTACAGGAAAAAACTTTTACACAATATGATAAATTCTTTAGAGGTAGAAATATGTAAGTGTTCGTATTTAATTTACCTCGGGTAAACTGTAGCGAATTGTTGAAAATGTAGTTATTATTTTATTTATATCAATAAATATATATTTAAAATTGAACTGATATTTTACGTTTATTAACTATATGTATTTGATGTGTTCCCCCTATCGTTAGAGATCAGGCGGCACATGCGCAGTAAGAACTTTCTCTTTTAACAGGCTCTGATCGGAAAAAACGTACTGCGGAGGTCCTTCCTTATCTCTGAAAAAAACAAGCGACAATTGAAACACCCATTATAACATCATTATTAAGAAGGCATTGAATGAGCCTATCAAGCCCGACATTGGCCACTAGAATGTGGGTCAAAACGTTGCTAATATATTAGATTTGTTTTCCTCCTTAGAGATAAGGCAGGGCATGAGGAGTACGGTTTTTCTGCTTCAACAGGTCCTAACCATTCAAGAATCGTAATTAAGATTCGCTCCGGCCAACGCCATTTCCTTTCATGCCCTCTCCGCCTTGAAACCCATTTTCTCCTCACTGCTAAGCAAATACATTCAAAGTGTCAATTAATTTGTTTTCCGGCAGCCAACTGTGGAGGGCTCTTCGGGCTCTTCTGCGGGGTCAGCATCCTCAGCGTCGTCGAAATCTTGTACCACGGCTCCTTCAGGATCTTAGCCACCTTCTTTTATAACTGGAAGCGCAAGAACAATAATTAGACCTACTTTCAGTTTAGTACATGCAATGTCTTAAATCATTTTAGAATTTCACTAGATATACAAGCACGATTGTATATTTTAATGTTTTAACAACAAAAATGCTCGAAGAATCAGAAAGTTCACTGCCGGCAGCACGAAATATGTTCTTTCTTTATTTTAAGGGCGTAAAATAGGAAATAGATATGTACAATAGATAAGTGAGCCTCAGTCACGTTGAAGCCACACGCAATCAGGCCTCAGGGGATTGAACTTGTTTCGCGGTGGCCCAACATAATATTTCTCCACCTACCCTTTCTAAATAAAATAGGTAGCTCAACTGCGGAATGAGCCATCTTGTATTTCGGGAGGGATAGGAAAATACGTTAAATCTTAGGGGAGGAGGAGAGGGGAGGTGACAAGGACATGTATGAGAATATTGTCTGAAAAGTATTGGTCTTCAACTTTAAAAATTACATGTATTTTTCAAAATTCCATAGATTAAATTCATAAGTTAAAAAAAAATATGGCTTAATTACAATTACCATTATGTATTAAAAAAAGAAAGAAAAAGGTAGCAGAGTGGCTAGCATAACAGCCTTCTATGCCAAAGGCCACGGTTCAAACCCGCAGGCGGTCCTAGGATATTTTAATAGGAGAAAAAAATCCTTAGTTATGCCGTCCTTCGGAGGGGACTTGAAAGGTCCTGTGCAAGCCCCCGTTAAATATCCCTATCCTAATTAAACCTGAATAGACAAAATTTAGGACTCCTACTGTAGCATCGTCAGATTAGCCACAGTAAAATGAAGTGACGTTTAATAAACAAACAAAAGAACAAAAACAAAGGGGGCTCATTTTTAAATAGGTTCAGGTGATTTCTTTGAAGGGATGGCGCTATTTTTATGGGCCTATTATCAAAATTTGTATTATGTTAATAAAACCTGCATTGAAAAAAAATTTTTCTTTCATTTTTCAAAAAAATTAATAAACTTAAATTGAAACACTTTTTAACTAAAAAGGGATAGCTGTTATCCAATGGGCGGACTAACTTTTTTTTAATGTAAGTGATAAGTGAAGGTTGTTAGCACTAGATATAAAGCTGTCATGCTTTAACTAAATGTAACTGACATCTACGATATAAGAACAAATGTTAATGAGGCAGATGATGTCTGTAGGAACCTTTGCTTATCAAAATGAACAGCCACATTGATGATTGAGGTTGTTGTGATAGTAGCCATGGTGACACCTCTCCAAGGAAGTAGTATACAAATGTGACATTGCAAAGATATTTTTCAATCAAATTTCTACCTTTAGCTATTGATAAAGGTATTGTGCCATTATATTTATCATCTTCCATGCACAATATCATTTTTGCACTATTCAAAAGAAATGCCGAGAACAATGTAAATAAAACAGGAGAAATTCAGTTTTCAGAAACTAAGCACAATTAATTCATAGTTTTACTGTTTTATTACATATTTTTTATACATAATAATTTATATTATTTTTATAATAGAATTATGAAGTAATACAGCACATATTTTTACAAATTATATTTTTTAAGTTTAACTTTCAACCTGATCTAAAATTATATTTTCAGAACATCTTTGTCATCATTGCAATTATCCTAATATTTAAATAATTTTATTTCACACAACATCTTTGAAATTCTATTGAATTCTTACATATTTGTGTTCTCTGAATATGTTCTTTATTTATGTCCAGTTGATTATTTGTCTAATACATCAAATGTGGATTTGGCCAGTGCAATGAATGAAATAATATTACTATTTATCGTAATAAAATTGTTATCATAATAATATGTTATCACATTTGGTATAAAAATAATACTTTCATGTGCTACTATTATTTTTTGGTGTTAGAAAATGAATTGTACAAAATAAAATATTCAAGACTCATCTAATTATGTGTAGTATAGTAGGTACATTATACACCATGCAGGGCATATCCTTTGAAATAGTTATAATTAATCCTTTCCGTGCGTAAATATATAGTATAAGTACATAGTATTTATCACAGTATGTATACATAGTACAGAGGTATTTATCACAGATAATTTCTACTTTAGTATTAGGGTTTCAATTGAAAAAGTCTTGATTCTTTATTGAGGCAAAGTCAATTAGGGGTGCAGTCATCAAAACACTTTAATTAAGTAAAACTTAATTTATTGTGTTAACATTTTTGCCCAAACTTTAGGCCATTTTCAGGGCGATTGTTGGAGAGAGATCACAAGAATGTTTTAAATTGATTGACCAATGATTTGATTACAACAATGTGTTTGATTTAGTTTCTTTAGTATAAAATGTGAATTTATAAATGTAGTTTTTAATATATTCAATCAATTTAGTGCATAAGTTAACAGCATGAAGAAGAATACTAATTTGTAAAAATAAAATGTTGATAAAAAAATGTTTTTTTTTTTTTAATTTTATTTTGCTTTTGTCACATTCCCTAAATATTTCATTTAGTTTATTACTTTTAAATACATTTTATGATACAACAAATTACTTATTGTAAGAAAGACATTAAGATATTACATGAGTTTATGCAGTGATATTTTTTTCTAAAGATTCAACTGAAACATAGCTTCAAAATTGTATGCATTATGATTTTTTTAAGAACATAAATATAAATATGGTCTCATTTATAATTTTAATATAGACTAATGGTGATATATAAATATAGATATAAAAAAGAATATCAGGAATGAGCTAGCTAAAGTTTCATACATCACATTATATAATAATTTATTTTGATTAAAATTTTGCAAGTGTTCCTTTATTGTCAAGTACCATTTCAAGTTGCTTGGATCAACTTCAAGGAGTTTCAAGTATCTTTGGGCTGTTCTATAGGAGCAATTACCGCCTGAGAAGAGCTTTGTGGTAATATTCAAACTGAAAAAGTTTTAAATATCTATTCATTGTTTAAGAAACTCTTTGACTAAAGCTTTAGTTAGTCACTCAGTTATATATAAATATACAGTAAGGGTAAGAATTGACATCCTGAAAATTTTAGAATTCCCCTAAAACAGAAATACATGTTTTAGAGACTCCAGAGTGCAAACGGATGGGGTGAGTCAAGTTCCAAAACTAAAAGATACATGAAAATGAAATTTCATATATATTAGATAAAAATTGATGGAATGCTAAAGCAACTTCTTTTAAATATTGTACATTTTGCACCTTCTTATGATTTTCTCAAAAAAATGGTTATGATTAAACAAATTTTATTAATATCATGTGTGTTTTAAAAAGCCTGACAGGCCTTGATTTTCAAATCCTTAAAATTTCTTTCTCTAAATTATCTTTAATTTTGTGGATTAAAAAAAAAAAAAAATCTATAAAACAATTCAGTAAAAACAATAAATGAAACAAGTTAATATACCTTCATCAATGTTAAATGCCAATTAAATCACCAATTTAATTTTAAAAATATGAGAATTAAACTTAAGGCGAGTGGGTACTTAATAAACTTGTATTCCTTTTAATGGTCATTTAATATTGATGAAAATATTGTCAACTTGTTCCATTTACTGTTTGTATTGAATTGTTTTATATATTATTTTTTATTTCATATATTATTTAATTTTGTTTATTTTTAAAGAGTTTAACGTTAATCTTTTTATAGATTATTAACTATTATATTTAATAAATTTATTTATTATAATTAAATAAATTGTAGGATCTATGTAATTTTAATGTTTTATTTTCTAGGATTGATTATTATTAAAGAAATCATATTTGTACTTACAGATAAAAATTGTTCTTGCCCCCAGAAGATGGCATTATAGCCTAAACTTGGTGCATTATGATAACATAAAATAGTGTTAAAACATAAAAGTATAATTATCAGTCCCCAATTTTAAATTAAACTTTGACCTTCACCTTGACAGTGAGTGACAAAAGCATTCGGAATTCGTATTTCTTTTCACTTAATAAGTATTTTCCACAACTATTAATACATCTTATAATTTTTAACTAATTAATCTTTAAAAGGGACTCCTATAAAGAAAACTCACTAATCAGATAACCAAATAGCACATTTTTTTAATAATGTATATTCTATTAGTAATGTAAAAATCAAAGAATATGCAGTGCAAAAAGTATTCGGATATTTTAATATCCTGTTGTTTAATAGTTTTATATGTTCATATTCTCACTAATCTTGGACATAATTTGATGTTCTAAACTATTCTTGTTCCTGTTACCAAATCTTGGATAGAAATGTTTTTAAAATAAAGCGTTAAAGTAAAAACTTAACAATTGGACAACGGCTTCAACTCATTTTTTTAAAGAAATATCATTGAAATGTTTAATAAAAATGTATGAGAATAAGTGGATGGATGGGCATAGTGTGAATGATATAATAATAAAATATAAAAGCAACAAAGTGACCGTCCAAAAAATATTAAATGTTAAAAATGAAAGACTGATAATTCATCAAATAAGAGAACAATTCCTCACTTGAGTAACCCTTACCTTATTTCTGAATTTTTCAAAACTTCTGGGTGCACAATAAGTGTTTTAACTGTTTGCCGTGTTCTAAAAAATATGGGAAAAAGAAAAACATGGTACAAGAAGTCCGAAAAAAATCATTCAGGAAGCAAGGTGATAAGAGAATAGGCTGACTCAATATTTGAAATTTTTTTAAAAAAAGAAGATTAATGAATTTAAATATTTACAGATGAGCCCCATGCTAAAATACATGGTTCATATGAAACAATTATGATTTGGAGGAAACCAAATAAAGAATTTGGTAAGTCATAGAAAACCCCTTTGAGCGGTCAGTGATGGTTAAGGCTGTTTTTTTTTTTTTTAAGATGTTAATAAGCTTGGATTCTTGGTCAGAATTATTGATAGATTATTGTAATGTTTCAGTATAAAAAATCAGAATCAAAAGTAGAGTTTTAAAGAATTCAGAACCATGATTCAGATTTTACCAGGATAATGAATTTAACTATAAAGCTCATCTATAGCCAAAATGGCTGCTGTGTAATGTCTGGTCTAAGATGCAGAATCAAAATATATTATCTACAAAATATCTTGAAACTTAATTTTAGAGAGAAATTATCATGTCAATTATCTTCAATTAATGCCCAAGTGACTTGAAATGGTATACAAAAATAAATAATGCATTCAAATCATTAATGTAAAAATATTAATTGAAATAAATAAATACGCTCTCCAACAAGACGGTTGTACAAAATTGATATTCTTTATATATCAATATTTATAAATATATATACACACACACATATATACACACATTCAAAATATATATTTATTTATCTACCAATTTTTTTTTGAGAGAAGTTGGTTGAGGGTGCAGTCAATTTAAGAGACAACTAAGAGTAAACTTAATTTATTGGTGCCCATAAATTAAGTTTACTCTTAGTTGTGTGTTAAATTGACTGCGCCCTCAACCAACTTCTCTCATATTTACACACAGTCAACCATTGTCACTTCACAATTTTTCTTATGTAGTTGGCTAAGCATATACTTACTCCTAGGTGTAAATAGAAATTAATCAGTTACAAAAAATGGGAATTATTAAATTTAATTTTTGTGTAATGTTTAAAAACTTTTGTTGAAGCTATCGATTTTAGTTATCGATCATGACACCACTGCGCCATCTTCCTGCGCTACTCCATCTTAGTTTGTTTGGTTATTTATTTAACGTCACTTTATGCTACTATGGCTAATAGGACGATGCTACAGTGGGAGTCCTAAATTTTGCCTATCCAGGTTTTATTAGGATAGGGGTCTTTAACGAGTACCTGACATTGTACAGGCTCAGGACCACCTTTTGACATTCCCTCCGAATGACGGCATAACTAAGGATTTTTTACTCCCATTAAAAAATCCTAGGACCACCTGCGGGTTTGAACCCGGGACCTTTGGCATACGAGGCTGTTATATTAACCACTATGCTACAAGTGATCCCCTCCATCAAGATGGAGGGGATCATCTTAGTTATTCAGTCCGTTGGCGCCTCCAGCTATGTCCTAATGTGTTATACCCAATAAAATGAATCAGATAAATTGTGTTACCTTTCATTCAATAACTTTTGCAGTTTACTGTTGCTTCAAAATATCTAGTACAATAAATGACCACAAATTACATTACCTCATATTACCGATTACAATTGTAACTAATCTTTGATGTGATTTGGCATTCTATCCGTATATATCCATCTTATATAACAATTTATTAATTATCAAGGAGAAAATGTGATAGATTTTTCATGAAAGAATGAAACCTATTTTTGTTTTCAGTGGTGATGGAGTCCACACGTAACAATCTCAAAAATAATATCACTAAAATTAAAGAAAAACTGAACACAAATATGGAGGTCGTTTGGGAAAATGAATATTTGAAAGATTGGAAAACTATAGCAGAAGAAAAACAACAATTCTACCTGGAATCTCTTGGAGGAAGGATCTGGGAAGAATACCAACTTAATGAACATGAATATTTAAGACTAAAAATAGGTTTTGCCATTTTCGGACCTTTGGCTGCTGTAGAGGATGAAAATATTGATCAACCTGCAATTCATTTTAAAAATGTAGAGCAAAAGAAAACAATAGATCTAATAATAGAAGCAATATATAAAATATCTGGATCAGATCATGCGTTTACCGCTTTCATTTTTGTAATAGCCTTTATAAATAATGAATATGCCGAATATCCTCTCATCAGGGTCCTCAATAACAAGTCCAACGCTATTTTCTTCATTGACATGCTTGGCCGGGTTTACAAAGATTGGAATGATTTTACTGATAATAATACATTTCCCTCTTGCATATGCTGCTATCCGAAAAACGGATTTTACTCTTGCAGTAAAGATGGAAAAGTTGAATTAAGTTTCGGGTATTCCCCTGAAAGCAGCAAAGTAAAGTGTTTCCTGAGGAAGATTGACAGTATGAATGAAGTAGCCGGTGTGGGAAGTGCTGCGATAGGGATAGCAGCATTAGCTGTGTCGCTGCCCGCCCCTCTCCTTCTAGGCTCAGCCGCCGCGGGCCTTGCATCAGCTGTTTGGTCTACCTGTCGAACCCTAAACACTTTACGTGATAGAAGAAAACATTATCAAAGCCTCAGTGTAGCGGACCGGAATGCGAGAGCTTGCTGGCTATCTCTTGCGGCTGGGATAATAGGAGGAGCATCAGCGGGTGCCGTTGAGTACACTGCATTCGTCGCGCGAACTGGTCTAACCTTCAACAGGCTACCCTGTCTAGCAATACACACCTTAGAAGTTGGAAATATCAGCATTGGGGGGCTTGCCATTATCAATCATTTAGTCAACGTCATGCAGAAGAAAGAATGCACTCCCTCAGACGCTGTAGAGGTTATACTCTCCATTCTGTTCTTTTTTCATGCAACAATAAGTTTTGCCAGAACTGAAGCTATCATGAAGGATATTAAGAGCAAACTTTTAAAAAATATAGAAAACAAATCGAATATTAATCAGCAAAATGAATTCATTGCGAAACTTCAGGAAACTTGGAACGACAGTTTAAAGGAAGGAAACGTTGCAGCCATCAGGTCATTAAAACATATAGAAACTGAGGAAACATTTCTTCAAGTACTGCTAGGAATGGGAAATACATCAAAAGATTCCATTAGGAATGGGCCTATGATTCTTCATGAAGATAAAAACATCTGTGGCCACGACTTCCGTTCAGTAGGTAAGATTGCAGAGGCCAAACTGATGGATAACCAAATAAAACTTTCTTCAGAGAATAAACTAATAAAAGATATAAATGCTATATCAAAACAAGAAAACCTGCTTGTAATAAAAAATGAAATTAGCAAGAAAATAAATGTTACAACTTTTAATGATTCCTGTATTGATGCTAAGCAATTGATAGCTACTGCTTCATATCATGAAATATACCTTTTGCATAAAACGGTGCATGTTATAGAAACTGATCCGAAAAATGGCAATGCTTTGGAGAAAATTCTTAAGGAAGTTAAAAAATACGCCCGATCGGTTTCTTTAAAAAATTTGCATGAATTCATTTTGCTGATTCTGAGTATCTTGCGGAAATATGATGAATACAAATCAATGTATGAGACAGTCAAGGAAATACTAGAAAAAGTAAAATCAATTAAGCTTCAAACAGATTTAAGAAATAAAACTTTACGCAAGGACAATATTTCTGGTTCGGCATTCATTCCTGATGAAGATGGAGCCGTGGAGATAGAGGAGTAGCTTAGTGAATGATAGCAATAGGCTGGTACTGTGCTAATATCGAGTATAGATGATTCACCAATGACCTTGTCTTCAAAGTATACGAAAGCAAATTTATTACAACAGTAGGGGTACTCACTACGTTTGCTATAGCATGCTATTTGTGCTAAACCCATCAATTTTATACACGAAATAACTGTAGAAACTCGACGGATTTAGCAAAATAACACAAATAGCATGCTATACTAGTGAGTACCCCTAATATTGGCTATTTCATCTCAACGCTATATTATTAAAGCCTCCTCGTGTAATGATGGCAGAAGAACCAAAATGGCATGCAGGTATAATATCAATATAATATTCCTTCCGTTATGTCAAACGTGGACATTTAGAGATGTTTTAACTATTATTTTAAGTTAATTAAAAGTATTATATTTACTGTGGATGTAATTAGTTGACCGTTGAGAATTACTGGAAGGAATTAGTCCGGGTGGCGGTCATTAAATGAAACAACTAAATAGTTTCAACTATTTATTGTTTGCCAAGTTTCGACCTCCTTTGTAGGTCATCATCAGGGCGCATGGTGGGAGAATGGAAACTCAATTTTCAGTTTCCATTCTCCCACCATGCGAATGGACTATTTAGTTGTTTTATTTAATGACCGCCACCCGGACTAATTCCTTCCAGTATTATATTTACGTTTAGGAGAGAGATATTTTTTTATCTATATGATAGATTCTATTGTAAAATTGTGATGTATGTAGATATTTACTGCAAAAAAGTAAGAAATAAATGGAAAAAAAAAAAGTATTGAACTTGTCTTAGTGAAGAGGTTAGTTGAGAGTGCAGTCTTTAAAACACTTCAAATAACAAAAGTTATTTACTGTGACGCTTTGGCCTCATCAGGGTCTGACTGAGGGCTCTAATCCAGCATTGCATTAAATATCCAAGTTACACCTTGAAATCTATGCCGAAATGTCACAATAACAGTCATCCAACGACCGTAGACCAACCAACCAAATTCTCTAATACTTCATTCTATATTTAAAATTGTTCCATCAAAAAATAGTCTTTCATACATTTAACTATTTAATAAGTATTTCTTTCCATACGCTACCTAGGAGTAAAGAGCTGAAGTATTAAGAATTCTTAGGGAAAATTAAGCAAATATAATTGAAATAATAAAATTTTTGGTATTGTTTTCAATAGCAGAGTATCTTAATAATATTGTTTAAAATTGATCAACATGGTTGTTCAAGTGGCGAAGAAGAAGAGTCAGAAGGAATCTGCAAAATTATTATCAGGGAAACTCCAAGATTTTCTGGTAAAGTTTGAAATCAATGAAAGGAAAGATGAGCTAATCCATTGAAATATTAAGGGTGGAATAGGACAAATAAAATATTCCAATTGATCGTAGTATTCGAGAAATGGCGATGCTTTACCAGTCTGCGAGAACAGAAAAAAAAAAGGATCATAGACTAATGTTACAGGCAAATGAAGAGGAGAAAACAGCATTTCAACTCCGCCCTTTTCTCGATAAGGATAATTATTGATAGGTTATGGGATTGATGGGACAACTTGTGTCTGGACATGGAAGAAGCTTCGATTTCATTCCCAAGAAAGAAATATGGACAGCTTTAGCCGCTAAAAAAATCCCCACTGAATTCCCAAGTGCCATAAATCTACGCACTATGAGTCCTAAAACAAAATTAGAATAAAGAGAGGATGGTCCATGACCTTCGATTTGGTAAAGTGTGTAAGACAAGTTTAAATGTTAGGAAAAGGTAGGCGATGCAGCAGACAGTTTTGGATCAGGGCACTTCTACGCTGGGAGGCGTATTATAAGGAACAGTGGTAAGGAACCTGGGGGGTATGATAAGGAACAGTGGGAAGGAACTTAGGGGTATGATAAGGAACAGTGGGAAGGAACTTAGGGGTATGATAAGGAACAGTGGGAAGGTATTTAAGGGTATGATAAGGAACAGTGAGAAGAAACTTAGGGGTATGAGGAACAGTGGGAAGGAACTTAGGGGTATGATATGGAACAGTGGGAAGGAACTTAGGGGTATGATATGGAACAGTGGGAAGGAACTTAGGGGTATGATAAGGAATAGAGGGGAGGAACTTAAGGGTATGATAAGGAACAGTGGGAAGGAACTTAGGGGTATGATAAGGAACAGTGGGAAGGAACTTAGGGGTATGATAAGGAACAGTGGAAAGGTACTTAGGGGTATGATAAGGAACAGAGGGAAGGAACTTAGGGATATGATAAGGAACAGTGGGAATGAACTTAGGGGTATGATATGGAACAGTGGGAAGGAACTTAGGGGTATGATATGGAACAGTGGGAAGGAACTTAGGGGTATGATAAGGAACAGAGGGAAGGAACTTAGGGGTATGATAAGGAACAGTGGGAAGGAACTTAGGGGTATGATAAGGAACAGTGGGAAGGAACGTAGGGGTATGATAACGAACAGTGGAAAGGTACTTAGGGGTATGATATGGAACAGTGGGAAGGAACTTAGGGGTATGATATGGAACAGTGGGAAGGAACTTATGGGTATGATAAGGAATAGAGGGGAGGAACTTAAGGGTATGATAAGGAACAGTGGGAAGGAACTTAGGGGTATGATAAGGAACAGTGGGAAGGAACTTAGGGGTATGATAAGGAACAGTGGAAAGGTACTTAGGGGTATGATAAGGAACAGAGGGAAGGAACTTAGGGATATGATAAGGAACAGTGGGAATGAACTTAGGGGTATGATATGGAACAGTGGGAAGGAACTTAGGGGTATGATATGGAACAGTGGGAAGGAACTTAGGGGTATGATAAGGAACAGAGGGAAGGAACTTAGGGGTATGATAAGGAACAGTGGGAAGGAACTTAGGGGTATGATAAGGAACAGTGGGAAGGAACGTAGGGGTATGATAAGGAACAGTGGAAAGGTACTTAGGGGTATGATAAGGAACTGAGGGAAGGAACTTAGGGATATGATAAGGAACAGTGGGAATGAACTTAGGGGTATGATAAGGAACTGTGGGAAGGAACTTAGGGGGTATGATAAGGAACAAGTTACTTTGTGTTCACTCCCTATGTTTAGTGTTGTTACATTAAGGACAACCTTTTTATCTACACCGATCTAGGTCTTGGGTTCAGTTGAGCTTATATAGGGATCCCAAGCCTACATCACAATTAGCCTAGGTGTTCTTAACATATCAAGAGAATCATACATAAACTTCACTGGCAAATATTGTTATCTCTTTGATTTTCATAACAATGATTAGCTATGTCGTATAAAGTTTGTTCTCAGTCATGAAATTGTCCATTTAAAAAACCAAATATACGTAAAATTAAGTGATAATAGTTATTCCACATTCTTGTGTTACTTTTTTTAATTAAAAAGATTGAGAGACGTGTAGCTTATCGTTTCAAGCAGCAGAGCACCTTCCAGAACTGACTGCACCAGGACGCTCCTTTCACTTTCAAATCCAAGCGAGAAGACACGCTGCTGATGGGTGTGGCTGACAATGGGTCATCGTTAAGTTTTACTTTCACCGCAAGCATTTCATCGAGCCAATTCAAGTCCATCTTCTCTTTTCGGTTCCTTAAAGTTCAAATAAGTATGCTTACAACGAGGAATAGAAATACGTTTATTTAAAAAATTATTAATACAAATTCAGCAAAAAGGAGATTTGATGTTTTCTATCCTGATCTCATCTTGACTAATTTTGAAAAAGTATAAAGAATGAGGCTATATTCGGAATTTATTTAACAGTAATAAATCATGTAAATTATATGCTTACTGTATTAGTTTTATATTGAAGTTGCACAAGCAACAGCAGATAATACTTGCTCGCCTTTTACTCTTATATATTACCCAATGAATAAATTAAGTCCTAGTAGCTCTTTTCGGCCCCATGTGATCCTCTATGAAGACTTGACCTCAGTAATTAATGAGTGTAACTGGCTCTAAGTCGGTCTTGTCGAAAAATGGCTGTTTTATTAAGACGGTCTTCCGTGAACTCCAATCCGTACAGACCATTTACAACCTGATGAAATCCATTCTTTTATATCCATACATTTTAATTTGAAACTAAGACCTTTGCTATAAAGAAAATTTAATCACATTTGGGTTGAGGTATTTGTTAAAATGAAAGCATAAGTTACTGCCGTGAGAAAGGACTTACGGAGCCTTCATCTTGACGACAGCGGCTAGCACTCCGGCCAGCGGGTTCAACGACGAAAACCTCCCGAAAACAGTAGCCTTTTCTCGAACACACACGAAATATTTCACCTCTTCCAGCCTGCTCCCAAAAATAAAGACACAATATACTTACAAGCGTGGAAAATATTTATTAATATATAGAGTGTTGACTAGATCATCTAGAAAACAAATTTATGGCGAGAGAACATTTTTTTCTTGTAGGCCAACAAATTATTACTAGGGATTGCAATCCGGCATCATTTTCAATGGAACGGATCCGGATCGACTAAATCAGAATGATTTTAGCTTTTCAGTCCTAGTTGAACTGTTAGTGAGTTATTCGAGTATAATTTAACTCATAATAGGAAGTTCATAAAATAAAAGTTTATATGTATATAAATATATATATATATATATATATATATATATATATATATATATATATATATATATATATATATATACACACACACACACACGATCCTTTTTCCAAAATTAAAATTGATTTTTATAACGTTTACTAAAACAATTAGTTCTTAAATACTATTTGAAAAAAAAATTATTGTTAGTAGAATAATTTAAAGAGATATACTTATCATACAAGCTCATTGTTGTGATAATTATAGTATTCATTTGATAGATTCAAGTGATGATGGTGTCTGTCATAAATATAAGATTTGTTTGTTAGCACTCACAAATAATTTAATATTATAGTAATCACAGTTCCCAACTCTGTTAATTAGATTTTACAAAGTAACTTAATAAATTAATTGAACAAAAAGAGAAATCTAGGAAGAAGTGAGGAGTAAGGTAGCTAAGTCTTCCTAGATTTCAATAGATTTGTGCGCAGTGTTTTATATAATACAGTACTTGTCATGAGTGACCCATTTCTCTAAACCAAATTTTGGGATTGTTTCAGAAGTGAACAGGGTCGATTATATCTTTTATAATCAGAAGCTTTATTATTATATCTCCCATAAATCCAAGAAAATATCTGTTTATTTACACTTAAAAGAGCACACAAGTCAATGTGTGGACTTCCATTTGTCACTTAATTGCTTTATTTCATAAGCTTTTCATATCTATCGACGTTTCGGGGCTGTTTCCCCATTTCCAAGACTTAGTTTTTTCATTATATAAATGCTTTTTCATATATCACCCATCATTTTATTTCATAGCACACTGCTATTTGTCCTTATGGGTGTTCATTGGCTCACTAGGTGAGCTATTCGCCTCAGCATTTTATAGCAGCATCGGCTAGCTATTCTGTATACTACACTGCCGGACAACATTAAAGGATCACTTACTAATATTTATATTATTATTACATAAGAGATAAAAATAGGAATTCCTTTGTCCCAGACTAGACTTTGTGTTGTATCTTATCAAGTTAACCCTCTACCTGTTTATATTCCCACCCGTTTATGAATTCCCACCTAGAAGTCCAGATATGAACCCAATAGAGCATGTATGGGACATGCTTGGAAGACGTTTCCGCGCCCGAGACCCACAAAATTTGGCAGATTTAAGGGAAATGTTAGTGTAACAGTGAAACAACATCCCAGAACAACATATATGAGCCCTGGTCGCTGGAATGGGCAGGAGAATGGAAGCAATTATCAGAGCTAGAGGTGGGAATACCAATTATTGATCGTTTTACTCGAATTCTTCCTTTTTATTCAGTTTATTTATTTCCTTTCATTTCAAAGATTTACTTTTTCATTTTGAGACTGTGGGACATTTTTATTTTTTGATTTGTTTTCCTATTAAAAATTTCTAGAAAATAATTTTTTATTTTTTATTACCCTTATAATAAAGTGTGATTTTCCAAAGAAAAAAGAATATTATCAAAAATACGCTATACAGTTCAGTAATTTCAAAATATTGAAGTGATCCTTTAATTTTGTCCGGCAGTGTAGTTGTTAAAATTTGAATTTCCAAACCTTTTAGGTTATGCATTGCAATAGATAATTGTTAGTGTAGCTTAGTAACGATTGTAATCAGTACTTATCATAATACGACACTAATCCGATATCGAATCTTACTTAACTTTTCTGGTTGCGCCCGCAAAACTGCGCCCTTTCCCCTAGGCAGGGCTAACACGACCTTAACACTTCTCCTGGTGCCTTGGAGTGCATCATCAGCTGTCATGGCGGATTCTCGTTGACCTGCAGGTTCATCTCAATCCTGCAACCTTTATAACTGCAACTTTAATCGATCTCTATTAGCATGGATCTTAGATCCTGCGTCTAAACATTCTCCTTTCTAGGACTGGGAATTCCATACATTTCCTTCAAATGTTAGAAAGTATTCCAGGTCCCAACAAAGCTGCTGCGTTATCGATGGATCTTCTTATGAGATTTCCTTCCTGGGCGTAGCAGAATAGCACTAATTCGCATTTATAATTCTATAATCTGGACCTGTTGTTAAGATGTGCAGTCTTCAGCCACAAACTAATTGTTATTATTATTATAAGGCAAACCTCAGCTGTCATTTTCGCTGGATACAAACACACACACACACAAACAAAAAAAAAAATTGAATGGTTTGTTCCTGGATGAGGGAACCCAATCCTGGCCCCGCCTCAGATTACTTAACGACCATTATGATAACCAAAACCTGTTCGACGTGTGTCTTCTTACACCAATTTAGACCATCATAAACTTACCGGCCAAGTTTTTTTTTATGGAAAACCCGTACTATGCTAGTTCCAGGAAGTGTGATAATGGTAAAACTTATGTTAGAGCAACGGATTTCTGTAATCATAGTGATTGCAGGAAATCTTGTCACGTTCACAATCTTAATTAAAAAAATATATCACATCGCAACCACTTCTTGCGTTGATGACCCTCGGGTTTTCCGCCTCAAAACCTAAACCAACAACAACCACTTATTGGGTTTATGAGATATATTCTAGATTTGTTGAAATGTTAACCTCTTAGTTTCATTGTTGCTTTTCTCCCCAACATCGGAATGTTTGGGCACCACATTGATATTTTATTAACTGTAGAATACTAATTGCTCTTCACAATTAAAAAGAGTTTTAACCTCTCCTGATAGTTATAACAATATAGATAACTATCATATTTTTATATATTTATCTAGAAAATCTAAATAGTTTACAACTGCATAAACTAATAGAACAATTAAATTTTTACAATGTTAAAATGACTTTAACTAGGTTAATATAAGATAAACTATCCATTGCTAATTATTTTAAAGTCAAATTGAGACCGACCTATCCGAAGCAACAGGAATATCATAGAAAAAAGTATAATCGAAAAAAAAGAGTTAATTCTTCCCCACGTTTCCTTAAAGAAGAAGAAACTCATAACATACCAACTTGAAGTTTTATCACATATGGCAACATTTCCAGAAGATATGTCACCAGCCAAAGAGGAACTACAACCGAACTTGATGTAGTTGCTAACCTGGTCGGTCGGAGAGCAAAGTGATCCTATACATTGCAGGCTTACCCTTGTATCACATTGAAGACAGACTTCCACTTCTCGTAGTCGGACTCGCCGGGAGGCAGGGGAGTGAAGAAGGCCATGTCCGCGGTGAGGTGAGTCAGAGTCCTCACGAGGGTGAGGGAGAAGAAAGAGCTAGTGTCGACCAGCCTCAAGCACCTTCCACTGCTACGCCCTTCGCTGACAGTGTCAATCAGCCCCGCACACCTTCCTCGACTACGTTCCACGCTCCGCTCGTTCACCATGGACCAACCCTCTCAGCTGTCATTACAACCTAGTCCTTTCAAACAGCTTACGTTTCGTATCCAAGGAAACCACAATGTATCTGTTAATTTGATAGATGCCCAAAAGGAATTAAATTCTATAACAGCTAAAATGAGATTCTTGTGTCGCTATAACGGAATTCATAATGGGCCAGAGTATTATCCGACTTAGAGGTTCTAGTACACTATTTCGTTTTGATTATTATTTTTTCGATTACAATTTGCTTCATGTTTTCGAATAAAGGTATAAAATATATATTTAAACTTCCATACAAAAAACAGATCGTTTTACATAAAGGCACTCTTTTATGTCCCCTCTTCCACTTGCTGGGATAACCATTAAATGAATCTATTGATTTGTAAAGGATTGCTATGAGATATTTTTTAAATAATGAAAGTGATTTTTCCTTAGGTTATGAAATCATCTCAAGATCTGACATGGAGTGAAATTATAATTCAAAAACTGAGAGAAACGGATTGGACCAAGGTACTCTTAGAAATACTATATCTTGCAAATCTAATTTTATGTAAATTCTAAAACATACTTATTATTGTTTCTACATTTACACTATCACATTTGTTATGTATTATTATTGTTGACTTTCTCGCAGTTGGGGACCCTGAACGGAGGTGGGGAGAACACCTCTATATATAAATACCTTGCAACACAACCCCCTTGAGATATGTGTTGTTGTTCAAACATGTTGAGACCAACTGTTATGCCAAATTGAATCGACTGCTGAGCCTCTTCCAGAAGGCCCGGAGACAATTCCCAACTCTCCATGACTGCCACTTTTGACTTGTGAATCAATCAACTAGCTTCTATTACAACTGGCATTACCTAGGTGACATAATTGCTTTAGCTTAATCACCGAGTGAATAATCAGCCTACCATAGTGACTTCTCATACATCTTCAACTTACTTAATAATACAACTTCATAATTATTTTTGTTGTTTTATTATAAAAGATACTTCATTATTAAAATTGTGTGTGTTGATTTGAACACATGTTTTCATGCTGTTTGTTTAGATGAAACATGACAATATTGTTTTAAAGCTTTATTGACAGCCTGCCATCCAAGATTGCAAACTCCTTATTATCCATTCCTACCACACTAACGGATCCTTGAAAATATCAGACAATAGTTTCTCTGTTAGAGTGTTCCCTCCCATTAGACAATAGACAGATGAGGAATGGGAAGGGAGGGACAGATGAGGAATGGGAAGGAAGGGACAGATGAGGAAGGGGAAGGGAGAGACAGATGAGGAAGGGGAAGGGAGGGACAGATGAGGAAGGGGAAGGGAGGGACAGATGAGGAAGGGGAAAGGAGGGACAGATGAGGAAGGGGAAGGGTGGGACAGATGAGGAAGGGGAAGGGAGGGACAGGTGAGGAAGGGGAAGGGAGAGACAGGTGAGGAAGGGGAAGGGAGGGACAGATGAGGAATAGGAAGGGAGGGACAGATGAGGAATGGGAAGGGAGGACAGATGAGGAAGGGGAAGGGAGAGACAGATGAGGAAGGGGAAGGGTGGGACAGATGAGGAAGGGGAAGGGTGGGACAGATCAGGAAGGGGAAGGGTGGGACAGATGAGGAAGGGGAAGGGAGGGACAGATGAGGAATGGGAAGGGAGGGACAGATGAGGAAGGGGAAGGGAGAGACAGATGAGGAAGGGGAAAGGAGAGACAGATGAGGAAGGGGAAGGGTGGGACAGATGAGGAAGGGGAAGGGTGGGACAGATGAGGAAGGGGAAGGGTGGGACAGATGAGGAAGGGGAAGGGTGGGGACAGATAAGGAAGGGGAAGGGAGGGACAGATGAGGAAGGGGAAGGGAGGGACAGATGAGGAAGGGGAAGGGAGGGACAGATGAGGAAGGGGAAGGGTGGGACAGATGAGGAAGGGGAAGGAGGAAGGGAAGGTGAGGAAGGGGAAGGGAGAGACAGGTGAGGAAGGGGAAGGGAGGGACAGATGAGGAAGGGAAGGGAGGGACAGATGAGGAATGGGAAGGGAGGGACAGATGAGGAAGGGGAAGGGAGAGACAGATGAGGAAGGGGAAGGGTGGGACAGATGAGGAAGGGGAAGGGTGGGACAGATGAGGAAGGGGAAGGGTGGGACAGATGAGGAAGGGGAAGGGAGGGACAGATGAGGAATGGGAAGGGAGGGACAGATGAGGAAGGGGAAGGGAGAGACAGATGAGGAAGGGGAAGGGAGAGACAGATGAGGAAGGGGAAGGGAGAGACAGATGAGGAAGGGGAAGGGTGGGACAGATCAGGAAGGGGAAGGGAGGGACAGGTGAGGAAGGGGAAGGGAGAGGACAGATGAGGAAGGGGAAGGGTGGGACAGATGAGGAAGGGGAAGGGAGGACAGATGAGGAAGGGAAGGGAGGGACAGATGAGGAAGGGGAAGGGAGGACAGATGGGAGGGAAGGGGAAGGGACAGATGAGGAAGGGGAGGGGGGACAGATGAGGAAGGGGAAGGGAGGGACAGATGAGGAAGGGGAAGGGTGGGACAGATGAGGAAGGGGAAGGGCAGGAGAAGGGAGATGGAGAAGGGGAAGGAGGGAAGGGAGGGAAGGTGGGACAGATGAGGAAGGGAAGGGGAAGATGAGGAAGGGAAGGTGGACAGAGAGGAAGGGAAGGGAGGAAGACAAGATAGAAGGGAAGATGAGGAAGGAAGGGTGGGAAGATAGAGGAGATGAGGAAGGAAGGAGGAGACAAGATGAGGAAGGGGAAGAGTGGGACAGAGATGAATAGGGAAGGGAGGAAGGAAGGGTGGGACAGATGGGGGGGAAGGGATAAAAAGGGTGGGACAGATGAAGGAGGGGAAAGGGTGGGACAGATGAGGAAGGGGAAGGGTGGGAACAGAGAGGAAGGAGAAGGAGGACAGATGAGGAAGGTAAGGGAGAACATGAGAAGGGGGAGAATACAATGAAAGAGGAGAGACAGAGGAAGGAAGGAACTAGAAGGAAAACATGAGAAAAAGAAGTGAAGAACAGATAAATGACATAGAAGGAGAAATACAGATGAGAATGGTAAGGGAGGACAGATGAAAGGGAAAGGAGAGACAATAAAGAAGTTGTAAGAAAGAGAAAAAGAGTAGAGAGTTAGAATAAGGAATGTAAGAGAGGGAAGTAATGTAAGGGGGAGATTATAAAAACAGCTGAGAGCAAGACACAACTCTTTTTAAAAAATATATTAAATTTAAATAAATGTCAATAACAATATATTATTTCTTTCAAGAAACAATGACAAATACTAAAGCCCCAAGATGATAATATAACGATAAATGAGTTTTCATTCAGTATTAAATGTAAATTATTTTAATGAATCATTTTTAATAAAAGCCTGGAACCAAACTTTTTCCACCTCAGCAGTTAGCCTCAAAGGCGCAATGTAGATGCAGCGGACATGAGAATCGTGGGGGAGGAGGTAGAGCCACCCTGCTTTCTGCGCAAGCATCACTACCGAGTCAGCTTCCGGAACCAAACCCCACACCTTTTCAAAGTATGTCTCAAAGTAATTTCTTGCAGTAATTTCCTTTCCATTGAGAACTTTCATGTAGAATATACGCTTTAACGTTCTCAGATTTTCATTGGTTTCTCTAAATACTTTGTTTAGGTATTCGATCACATCCTTAATAAATTCTTCAAAAACATCTTTTAAATTGTCTTGATAGTATTTCATTGCCCTGTCATAAGATTCCTTCCCTTCTGTAACTAACTGGATGATACGAATTAATGAATATAAATTGAATTCTGAAATGGATCCTTTCACTTGGCTTTTGATCTTCGCTGTTATTTCATCATAATTATTATCACATTTCATAATCTTAAAGAAACCATCAATATTTTTAACAACTTTTGGACATAAAGGTTTATCTACATTGACTTTAATATCTTGCTTGTTTTTCATACTCATCTTTTTAAGTAATTCATGAGTATTTTTTTTAAATATCAAATTTTCTTTTTTGGATACTATTTTCACATCTTTTTTAAACAATTTATGATATTTTTCACTCTGATGCCACTTTCTAGACGAATCAAAGATTTTTTGCCTCGACTTGCTACTCATAGAATTCATGACGTCAGGTTGAACCTCTATTTTACCATTGATATTCAATTTACCAGAGGCATCCTCGCTGAATGCTACCTTGGACTTGGTTTTGTTGGCTACTTTAACCACTTTAGAAATGCCTTGAAAGTATGAGCGAGGATCTTCAAGATTGATGACTGTTCTGATAACACGGGCATTACCTTCCATTAGATTTTTTTCTGTAGTTCCTCTCACTATTCTTTTGAATGCTTTTCTCTGCCGACATGAAAGCTGACTTTCTATATTGTTGATAATATCTGTTTGCGAATCTATTAACACTTGTTTTGCAGTTTTAAACTTGATTGCACTGTTACAGAAGAAGAGGAGTGAAACGGCAAGATTAGCCATATCTTTAGCATTAAAATCCCTGTCTTTGTACATGTTATATGCTTGATGACCTATATTCACACCGCTCAAACCTGTATTAGTCGCTTCTATTCCGCTTACAACCCAATTGGCAGCCCTCCCGATGATCCTTCCGTTTCTTGCAAGATATTGGGTATAGTTTAATGCTCCCATGGACGCAACACTAACGATGCCAGTTGCTACACTGAGCCATGAACCTGCAGCTTCCCTGCCCGTCAATTTTTGCTTGTGCTGCTTCCTGTCTACCAAATGGGAAATCGACCTCCCGCTGGACCAGAGCCCAGAGACTATTCCCAATGCGGAGGTGCCGATCAGTACAGGTGCAGCTATGGGGCAGGCAAGTGAGAATAATGCCACACCAGCACACCCCACTCCGGCTATATTAGAAGCTATATCACCAACCTGGCTCACTTTCCTCAACAATTTGGATTCAGGCGACTTACCAAATTCGACCAAGACATTTCCACGCCAATCACAAGAATAAAATCCGTTTTTAGGATAGCAATATATGCAACTAGGAAAAATATTATCTTTTAAAAAATTATCCCAACCTTCATAACAACGCCCAGTGAGGTCAATAAAATAGGAAATTTCTGCATTTCGATAATTTTTTGCTTTTAGGACTCTAATAACTGGAAATTCTCCTATATTATTCTCGATTTTGGCTATGACGAAAATGAATGAAACAAAGATGCCCTCATGATCATTAGTGGTAGAACACGACTCTATTTGCTTGAGAATGCGATCGATCTGTTGGATTTGCTTTGGGTCAGTGTAATACAATCTGTACTCTTCTCGATCCTCTGATGATGATGGATTCGGAGGTGAAGTATGTATTGAGCCTCTTTCTCGGTTGATAGAATCCAACTTTTTCCTCATGTCAATTTGCTCAACATCCTCTTCCAAACTATCAATTAAATCTTGGTGACAATCGTTCCTGAAAATAAGGTTCACTAATTGCCGATAGTAATGGCTGTCTGGTTCTATTTGGGGAGTTGATCTATCATCTAAATCTGTAGAAGGTGCGTCAAGTAATTTGACTAAAAAATTGTAAGTATCATCTGTATGGTTGCTTTCAGATTTGTTTGCGACGGGAACTTCACTTACCGTAACATTTGGTTCGATATTAGAGCTAGTGATACCACTTTTTTTACTATTTTCAATTTGTCGGCAATCATCATTGGCATCTTTACCATCATCAGAAGAATTTGGGCTACCAAACAGAATGAAGCCTAGCTTGTTTTTGAGATGAATAAGTGAATTTTTTTCAAGAGTATAGCTTTCCAAAGTATCTTGTCCATCATTACTAAGATATTGACAATAAAAGGATTGTCTCTTAAAGGCTTCATGCCTCCAAACGGAAATATCCAACTCTGACATTTTTTCTAGTTTCAGTACTAGCTATTTCCAATACTCACATTGAGCTTCAAATATGTCTTCAATTACTTAGAACCTGTGAACAGGCAAGATGCAACATGAGTTTACAATAACAAACTGCATTAACTCTTAAAAAAAACTTTAGCCTTAGAGACATCTGGTCAAATAATAACTAAGAATAATAATGATGATAAGCTAGAAGATGAGATATAATTTGCAAGACAACTGCTAGATAATTGTAACAAACTTGAACATATAATTTGCAAGACAACTGTATCAGCTAGGCTAATTGTAACCAACTTGAACATACAAAGAATATATCTCCTTGAAGGGCTAACAATTAAAGTAATTGCTAATCATATTTACAAGATTACGGCTTTAACAGTGGTCAAAAGATAAACAAATTAATCAAGTTTTTCAATAAAGGTGACTAGTTTCAACAGTTAATAATTTTTTACTTTTTTGTTTCTTCAAAAAGTGATAGAGTGCTAAAATAATTCTGGGCTCAGGTGGCAAAATGGTTTAAGTCACTTTTTCTATATACAACATTTTTTCACATTCTGAAGTGTCTATTCATCATATTTTCTTGATGTCTAAATATCCATTACTATTTAATTCATTGTGGTTATTGTAAAAATCCAGAAATTTCTTTCTCTTGTTCTTATAAACTGGGCACTCCAGAATTATGTGCCGTAGAGTCTCCTTCTTATCACACTTAGAGAGGTAAGGACCCCGATAGGTGCAGGTACAAATTGTGATTTGATCTGAGTCGGGAGAAATATCAGACAATGTCTTTTGAAAGGTTCAAGTCATAAAACCAAGGCTTGTTCAGGATGCGTTGTACATTCGATTTTTAGAATCTTCCTGTGACGGACTCTCCATAATGTTCTGACCACTGATGAAATCGTAAGTGTGAGATAGTTCCTAAAAGCAATAAAGAAATATGTATAGGAACAAATTAACAATGCTGATCGCTACTCAATAAATATTTAGTAATGATATGCTGGTCGTGGTTGTAAAGAAAGCTCTAATGCCAAGAAAAAAAAAAAAGTCAATTCGTTTATGATTAAAAGGTGGTCTGTCTATTTATTAGTACAAGAGCAGAGTTTTTCACTCATACTGTTGTTCACTCACAAACAGAAAAATAAACACATCTGACACTATGCCATCTTCTAAAGATAAATAAATGACACTCCAGAACGTAAACAAAAATTAATCCAGGAAAAAGTGACTTATACCATTTTGCCATCTGAACACAGAATTAATGCATTCAAATTTTGTTATATCTCTTTATGGTTTTATTTGTTTGCTTTTACTTACCTGTAACTTAAGTATTCAAAGTTGAGTTTTCAACAGAAATACAGATTTTAGGGATTTTAGGATCCCTTGAGGTCAACCGACCAAGCCAAGTTCCCTAAAAACGTCTGAATAAAGTGTCTGTGTTGTCTAGCTTAGAAATAAAAAGTTCTACAGAACTAACTTTTCATGTATAACAAAACTGTATCCCTAGGGCATTTTCCATCCTAAACCTACAACTTTTTCATCAAAATCGAACTCACTTCACATGGACTAACCAGAAGAGCTAAGCCACTTTATACCATACATTTTGTATCTATTAGGATTTTATCAAAAACAGCTCTTTTTTTATTTTGATTAAATTGCTCGCTATAGTGGTGTCAAATTGAATGTGTGACTAGGCTTAATTGCAAAAATGTCTCGCTATAAAGTTCATTAACTTTTGATTAATAGAAATAATTAACTATTTCTACTTGTTAGCATTAACAATAAATAGGGGAATATAAAAGAATTTGATAATTAAGTGAAGGAAAAAACAGCAGACTTATTTTTTAAGCTTCAATTTTTTCCACCTCAAATAATAATAATCATATAATATACATTCCTCTTAAGTGGTTGAGGAAAACATATTTCTGAAACCTATTACAAATTTGCTTTCCAAATAACTCAAAAACTATACTTCTCCTGAAAAATTATAAGTATTCATTTGAAAGATAATCAAATTTCTGACTGCGTAAAACCAAAGTCATCTCATTCTGACCAGTATTTAGAAATATACTAAATTTATAACATATGTATGAAAGTTCTTCTCATTCAAGAAGATCCCGAGTTCGAACATTGGATGAGGCAGAATTATTTGTTCTGTCATTTCAGTGGTGGAACAACCCCGGAGACCCTACTAGGGCATACCCAGCCTCTATGAAGTGGGTACCCAAAGATTAGGGGAAAAAACATAGCGGCTAAGCGCGATCTAGGCCTCTAATCACCCTCTTTACTGAACCCAAGATTCCTGTCATGGATTGTAGAAGTACAGGTTTTTTTGTTATATCGAAGTTCGTATAGAGTTTGATTTTTTATTTAAGTTCCCCTCGAAAGGTGTTCACTGGTTATTTGATTTTAACGACTAATAAAAACTTTTCGTTATTAGAAAATAGAACGATATGGTTTGTAAAACCTGAAAAGACAAAAGCTTATTTTTAGGTTAGAAGCTTCACTAACGAATGGGATTAATTCATATTTATGCTGCAAGCTTAAATAATATGATGTGTTCAATCAGTAAACATAAAATGTTTAAAATCTAACAGGTATTGAGCTATTATGGATATGCTCTCTTCTATGGGAGTTTTATTGCAAATTTTACAGAATAAAATTAGAATTTGTCTCTGAATAATAACTTTATTTATCGTACATAAAAATAGTTAAAAAATTAACTGATTGACCGATAGCAAAGTTATACCTATTATATTTGCTCTAACCATAAACGCATATATATTTTAATATACCCATATTTTATAATTATGGTATTTATTTATTTATTATTTGATTATTGTGTTAGGCAGGCTAACAATAGGATAAAAGTGAAATTTAAATAACAGCTCCTGTTTGGTTGTTTGTTTACAAACATAGCATCCATTTTGAATGCTAAGAAAAAAGGTCACTGGCAGGTACCAACCAGGTAAAAGTCAAGTAGTTTCAGTAGAAGTTATGACCTGAGAGAGAGGAAGGAGCTGCGGAATATGAAGATGGATCTTGGTTAGCCTGCATATTGTTTATTAATTTGTAAGTTATTATTATGATTAAAAAGTTATATAAAAGATTGAGTGCTTGATTGTCAAGAACCCATACCAAACCCTGAGAGTAAAATGAGTTATAATTAAGTAAATATTGTGTGAATTAATTTTTTCTTAAAAGAATATTTTTAAAAAATAAGAATATTATGTAATTTGGCGCTCAACGTGGGGCTTAATTCGTTAAAAATTATGACCACGACAATCAGTGCACAATTTATATTTTAATATGTTTTTTAAGTGTTATTTGTGTTAATTGTAAGCAAACGATATGGAGGACCAAGGAAAAGTAAATGACAGTCTAAAGCCCATAGAGAGTTATTCAGATAAGGTAGATTTGTTCAAGCAAATGATGATGATGATGGAAAAATTGGAACTAAAGATAGATAAATTTGGAACAGAAGTATTAGAAACCTTTACAAGTACTACAACAGAAATATAAGAATATTATAATACATATACATATATATATATATATATATATATATATAATATATATATATATATATATATAAATTCCATTCTCCAAAAAAAGAGAAAATATATATAAATATATATTGGGTTGTGTCACATGAAATGTCCGTTTTCAAGGTAAAGGATTTTTATTGAAAATACGATATGAAAACAAGATAATTTTATACAAAGTATTTACCTTCTTTTTCTACACATTTTTCCCAACCTTTTTATCCCCGAACTGAAAAACTCTGAGCTTTGAAGTGAAACAAAATCTGAAAACGCACTTTTCACTTGATCATCATTTTCAAAAAGTTTTCCTTTGACGAAGTTGTCTAAATTCCTGAACAGGTGGTAATCTGTTGGAGACAAGTCAGAAGAATATGGTGGGTACGGAAGAACTTCGTAGTCCAGTTCTTTCAATTTTTGCTTGGTATTTTTTGAAACATGGGGTCTTGCTGCCGCTCAGTGAGATCATGAGGTACCCATGTATCGAGCTTTTTTTACTTTCCCAATTTTTTTTACACTTTAAATGTCTGGAAACGGTAGATGCACTTGCATTTAGTTGTGCTGAGAGTCCTTTAACTGTTTGGTAGTGGTTTTCTTCTACTGCATGTTAGAGGACATCGTTGTCTATTACGGACGGAGGTCTTCCTCGGGGCAAGTTTTCCAAGTCGGTATCCCCAGCTGAAAACTTAGCAAACCAACAGCGAATGGTCCATTCATTAACACTTCCTTTCCCAAACGCCTTGCAAATATTTCTAGCGGCCTCAGCTGCTGAATGGCCGAGGCTAAACTCGTACAAAAATATTACTCGAAAATCCCCTGTTTCCAAGTTTATATTTGGAGGTATACTAAAAAGTGGGTAATTGATTGGGAAGCTAATGTTTAAAATACAAAGGTAGAGGATTAGTAACTGTTTACTTTAAATATGTAAACATTCAGAAGAAAACAACAGAGACCTGCAAAATCCTTTATGTATTTCTGAAACTATAAAAATGGACATTCCATGTGAAACAACCCAATAATAATAGTTTAATCAAATAAATTTGGAGAGTAAGAGAAGCGTGTGAGAATTGTTAGAGTAGAAAAACCAGCATCCCAATTAACCAGGATCCCAGTAAACCAGCATCCCAATAAACCAGCTTCCCAATAAACCAACATTTCAATAAACCAGAGGTCGCATTTAGACCTCTTCATAAATTGGACCCACTTCCCAATTTTCCAAGTCTAATCAGTTTGTCTAAACAGTTTTATAGCCGAGTGAAAATAATAACAAAAAAACAAAAAGATGTTGAAGTTTGTACCTAGTAGAAGCAATCCAGTTGAAAAACGACTTGAGAATAACAGAGCACTGTAGGTTATTTATGATTCTCATTTTTCTTGTACATTTTTGTTATTCTCAAGGGATCTTGACCCAGAATAATTTTTTTTTCTATTTCATTTCATTATTATAAGAGCTTCTGCAAGAGTGAAGTTTGTCTTAACCATCATCAACTACTGCATCTGTATTCAGAATTAACCTATACCTATATATCTTATTTATTTATTTAGAGCATCCACCAACATGCCATAATCCAATTATGGCCAAGCAAACCTTCACGGTATTATAAATAGCATTGCGCTTTAAAACTAAAAATAAAATTAATATATTTATACCCGTTCATTAAATGATAATATAAGTGTACTTATTAATTACATCATCATCACTTCTTATAAATTAAATTACTTAAAAAATAATAATAAACACACAAGTGTTTGTGTAAAACAAAAGAGGTCTTTTTCTTTAATCTAATAGGGCCACGAGAAGCCTGCTAAATAAGAAGACTAAATAAGCTAAGAAGGACTAAATAAGGGCTAAGAAGGGACAAATAAGATACTAAAATTCCCATTTGTTTTTATTCCTTCGTTTCCCTATTTACCTCATCCCTATAATCTTTCAATTTATTCCAAATTGGTTGATGTCTTTGGATAACAAATTGATTTTTATGGCTTATAGTACGATGTTTGTTGCCCCAAATTTGATTATTTTGAATTTCTCATATGGAAACATAATTATTCTTATCAACAATTTAAGGCTGAGATAAGATATTTCTAAATATTTTAAACTTGACAATCGCTCATACTGTAAAAACATAGAGTGTACAGCAGTTTTTACACTTACTTTAGAATCAGCAAACCTTTCCCTAGTTTGTTTGTTTGTTAATTTAAGGTAATTTTATGCTAATGTGGCTAATTGAACAATGCTACAATGGGAGTTCTAAATTCTGCTTATCCAGATTAAATTAAGATAGGGATCTTTATCAAGTACCTGATATTGTATAAGCTTGGAACCACCTTTTTACATCTCCTCCGGAGAACGGCATTACCAAGTATTTTTCACTTCCATTGAAAAATCCTAGGGCCACCGGCCAGTTACCACTTTTCAGTTCTTATCCTGATGTTTTTCCTACAACTTCGTTTGCAGAATTTCCATGGTATTTTTTGCCAAAACAAAGATTCTTTTCAGTATCGTTTGAACATATTTTCATTCTTGAAAGTTCTTTATTCTGGAGGAATGCAACAACAGCAGTTTTATCATCATTAACCTTTTTGCATAAATTATGTAATGTGATTCTTTTCTAAATGAATAGTTATCAGCAACAAAACAAAATACATATATTAGTTAAATTAATTTAAATTAGATAAATTAATATTCTGGAGTGATATAATTAACAAGTACCATAAATAATAAATTAATCTCAATATTAAAATAAAACCTTTTTATTAACTAATTTTTAATTCTGTATATGATTAATTTTACCAACCTACCAATCAAAACACATAATTAGTTTCCATAGCTACCCATAATACTTGAGACGTTACCTGCTAAATAATAGCTGTTTGAAAAAGTATCATTATAACACCTTTTGCATTTTTCTTAATTTCGATCAAATTAGAAAGACTTCAAATATATGAATCTTGATTACATATTAACCAATTATCATGCATATTACCTTGTACATATATATGCGTGTGTTTAAGTGTATGTATTCTTTTTTTTTTTATAACAATATGCAGTATAATTTGTTATATGATGTATATTTTGTAAATGTAATAGTCAGAGGATTAATACTTTAATGTACATTTATATTATTCTTAGGGGACTAGCTGTCCCAGAATAAAAATTATTTTTCATTTCATAGCTACTAGAGATTAATAAAATGTTTACAAATATTGAAAACAAAGTGAGATTCATAGCCAATGGCAAAAACAACCAGGATCATCTAAAAATCCAAGAAAACTTTTTCACTATTAAACATTAAAATATAATGTAATCGTTTTCTGGAATAGTTCAACCAATTATTGTACTGTAATAATTAACCTTACCTAATTAGAACCAAGATTAAAACATTATTTATTTGAGGTAGATCCAGATTGCTTAAATTTATATTTTATGTTCAAATTTCTCAGGAAGTGAACAGATAAATGCAGTAATGTTAAAATAAAAAACTTACTAAAAATATATATATATATATATATATATATATATATATATATATATACTATATATATATAATTTAATTCTTTAGAGATATTGTAAGACTGAGATAATTTTGAAAGAATGAAATGAAAAACACAATGAGCCAAACTTAGATGAAATAATAAAAATTGAACTTACCCCCAAACAGTGGAAGTTTTCTTTATAAAATGTAATTTTAAAATAATGATGCCTACGGGATGCTATTTATAAGATGTAAGGAATGAGATATTTGCAACGCTTGGTAAGCAGCTAACTGTTCTGGGATTCACAGAAAACATTCGCGGGAGTGGAGCTGCCATTTCTACTTTCAAAAATAATTACTAATTTCCTTTTATGAACAAGTGTCTTTACTAACCTAGAACAATGAGGCTATCTTCGAAAACTGTAACACTTAATCTATATTTATCCAGAACCGGAACTAGGATGGCCATTTTCCTCCAGCAGCAAAGTTTTAATTATCGGTTAAGTAAAAAATATTTAATTCTATTATTATCGTTTACCTATTATTAAAATATTCGCAATTTTTCTCTTAAAAATTTAACTTGATTTAAAGTTAAAGAAATTAAAGCAAAATGTTATATGATATAAAAAAATCTGGTGCACGCAACACATGTCTATCACTTAGCTCCGTTGTTAAAAATCAATTTAAGTTTTTTTAAATGAAGTCAGATTTGACAAAAGTTTATATAATTACATTGAGTTTCAATGGAAACATTTATTTTTAGATTAAACAATCTAACAATATAAATTAATACATACAACAAGCACTTTGTATTGTATAATCGCTCTCTCCATTACCTTATACAACGTTGTATTGTATATAAGGTAATATTTTTTCTCGAATTTTAGCTTTCCATCAGGTTATATATAAAGTTTGTACTTAATATGAATGACTAGCATACCCGTCCCTGTTTGGCGCGGCTGTAATTTGAATGAGATGTCATTTTTCTTTAAACAATTTTAGTCCGGTCAAATTAGGCCAAAAAATAAAGAGTAAAGCTACCTAAATTCCAACCAAGCTGAAAATTACAAGATTGTCTTAAAATATGCTTTAAAAGTTCCCATCTTTCCCCTGTATGGAAATTTTTTTATTTCAAGGTAAAAGGTTAAAAAAATTGAGTTTTCGCGATTTTCAGCAAAATGGCAAGTTTTATCATAAAACTACATCAGAAAAAAAAAATTTTTTTTGATGATATATATTATCTACAAACAATGTACTAATACTTTTTTTCCTACGAGCCACCGTTTGTTGTTGGAGAAGATGTAGACTTACTCATATTACTCACTGCTCCAACTCCAACTGAAAAAACTATTTTCTTCTTAAAACCAGGAAATGCTCAACATCAATCGGAAATATATTCAACAAAAAGTTTATCCACCTTTGCAAAGTGTCAAAATCATGTACTACTTTTAGACGCAATAGCTGGTTGTGATACATCTGCGTTTTACAGGAGAGGTAAAATACCAGCTTGTAAAATGTTTGAAAAACAAAATTTAGTTTAATGTGCTGAAGTTATTAAATATAGGTCAACTGGGGAAACCATGTTAAAAAAACAAACAAAACGGGTACACTCTACCTCATAGGTGGCATGGAAACGTGTGCATATTATGACCATTATAACTTTTTGAATCGTTATATCTGAAAAACGGTGGCACGTAGGAAAAAAGTATTAGTACATTATCTGTAGATAATATTATGATCCACAATTTTTTTCCAAGCTATTTTTATGATAAAACTTACCGTTTTGCTGAAAATCGCGAAAAACCCAACTTTTTGACCTTTAACCTTGAATAAAATGTTTTCCATAGAGGAGAAAGATGGGGAACTTTCAAATTTTATTTTTTCATCACATTTTAAACAATCTTACTGATTTTCAGCTTGGTGGGAATTTATGTAGCTTCGAATTCTAAATCGACCGGACAATCTCGGACCGACCGATTTAGAGTTTATCGCTTTGGAATTGTTTGTTAATCGTAATGAAAAATGCAATTACAATAAACTATGTTTATTTCATAAGTCTATTCATTATTTAATTTAATCATTAACAAAAATGAAATAACATGAATCAAAATTAGTTCAGATTATTTGTTTCTTATTTTAAAGTGAAGCTTAGATAACGAAAATTTGATTTTTCTATTTATGGAAGGAGATCGAGGAAACCAAAATCGCGTTATCATTTTATATATAGAGAGAAAATCGAAAAAACAAGACAATTTTATATTCTTATATTTGTATTTTATATTATTTATTTTATTAAATAATGATAATTTTCGAATAGTTATACACTCATAAAATATTGTAAATATGATATGTATTGTAAAATATTGTATTGTATGTATTATTCTTTGAATCAAAATATTGTATATATCTTTTATTCTTATTGTATTTTTCGTGTATAAATACTTCATATATGAAACTGAAATTTTACATTTTAGAAGCTTGAGATGTTCATTACGTGTTAACTTTTCAAACAAAATCAGCGAAGCAGGAGAGCCATTTAATAACTTGCGTTTTTATAATTTTCTCAAAAACGACTCTAACGATTTTGATTAAGCTAGCTTTATTGACGTAAAATTAATCGGCTTTGATATCATGTTGCTTTCATTCTGATTGAAAGAGTCTGACAGGGCTTAAATGCTGATATTTTCTTCCTCTTAAGTACCTACATATATTGTGTAATGAAATGACTAATGTAGTGTTGTAAAAGAGCTTAGCCAGAAGACAATTAGAGTCGAGCCCTGAAGACACTCTCTCATCTCAACCTTTATGAACCACTCAGAGAAGAATCATAAATTAAATGTCTTCCTAACAGTTTCGCCGAATAATAATCATCAAAATTTTCTCACAATACAGGGGAAGTCTAGTACGAAAATTAACATTCAACTTTCATTCTCTTTTCTGGCTGTATATTGCTAACGGATCTATGGATTTTAACCATCCCAACAATTTTCTAACTATTTTGGGACTATATAGTTTTCCCTCCAAATTTCCATTAGCTTTTCCGGCTGTATCTCGTGAACGAACAATGGATTTTCGACATGTCGACTATTTTCCGTTTATTTTGAGGTAGACTAACTCGCGAATCCACATGTAGTTTTCCCCGAATTTCCGTTCGCTTTTTCGGCCCTATCTCATGAACGAATCAATGGATTTTGGAATTGGAAAACCATGTTTGTGCAAATTTTCGTATCAGTCTATCCCAAAATAGTAGTAAATTTTCTAAATGGTAAAAATCCATTGATTTATTGACAAGAAACAGTCGGAATGTGAATGAAGATTCTGAGGAATTTTTTTTTTAATGATGGAAATCCATTAATTCGTACATGCGGAAAAGCTAATAGAAATTCGAAGAAAAACTGTATGCTGATTCTCGCTTTAGTCACGTCAAAATAGTCTCGAGGTTAATTATAGTTTATAAGGCTCGATTCTTTTGAGCTTGTGGTTCGAGCTATTGACTTTTATTACAACACAAATTGGAGATTGTCCGATTAGCCCATAGTAGCATGAAGTAACGTTAAATAAATGAACAAACAAACAAATTGGAGATGAGCAGAACTTGTCAGTTCATTTGATCCCGCCTTTATCTTTGGCTATTAGTGATAACCTACTCGCCTGTAAACCATCATTATAGCAATGATCAACACATGAAACGAATACAGTGATATTTTTACCTTTAATTCATAAAATAATGATATCATTTACTCGCACGCTTTCTTCACTTTGTTTAAAAGATAAGCGTTTATGGAATGTGAAATCCATCCAAAGAGTAATATATTTTCTTGTGTGGATTTATTTTAGTAATTATAAACCTTGTTATTTATCTGTTGAACTATTTTTAAGATCGGTTGCCAGTATTCCACCTTCATTGGCTCCAAATTGTATAACCCTGATGATAAGGTTGACTTTGATGTGAGCAAAGATCCCAATGAATGGAAATATGTGAGTAGATTATTAGCGCCCAAGTATATACCTGATCCCATTCCTAAGGAGAATTTTCCATCAGGATGGAAACCTTCTAGCGGTGAGTTTTTTCAATAAGTTAATTTAATTAAATAAACTATATATACGACAATACCAGAAATATCTGCATATTAAATAATTTCAAAATCATAGACAAACTAATTTGTTGGCCACTTAAATTGATTACACTTATGTGAAATGAAATACCTCATTCATGATTACCTTTAACTTATTACTTTTCATTTTACATGTAAATTGGACTATCTTCCATTTTCCAAATAATTACAGCTGGAGGCATGCAAGAGAAAAAGCAAGTAAAATATGAAAATGTTTGAAAAGTCACTGATAGTGAACTATCATAAACTTCTTCACTACCTTGACATATTATAATAAACAAACAATAACCGTGTTTTTATGTAAATATATGGGTTTTTTTCAACTTTTATTACAAGTACTGTTTAATTTCATAAAATGTTTCTAAATTATAAAAGACATTTTTTCATTATGTGAACGTTACAATTGGTTGCTTTGAGAATATGTTCATCATTTATTTCTTATTATTTATCTGTTTTATAATTAATACATAATGTTATTTTAGGATTTTTAAAAGTATTTTTTGATGTTATATTCTATTTTATTAATAAATTATGCCTCCCCCCTCTTTTATAAACTCTCAAAAGTACTCACCTTCATCATGTATTTTCACCTACTATTTCTCTTACCAAGTTGCGAATCCTTTAAGTGAATGAAATGAATTTGCAGCATCTGGATAGAAATTAAAGGTAGTGGCAAATATATTATAACTTTTAATCTAATCTCTTTGTTAACAGTTATTTAGGGTATAATTATTTTAATTATTAAAAAATGTGTTAGGAGTAGAATTAAGGATGATTTGGAAGATAATGCCTTATATATTATATTTTTCTAATTAGGATGGGGTAGGGAGAGTTCAACTTTATTGGTTTAGTATTTTTTAGGTTCATTCGCTATTTCAATTGTCTTCTACCTACGCTGAAACTTGGACTGATCACAAATCTTGTATCTGTTTTTTAATGTTTGGATGTATATTTAGTTTTCTATCCCTGCGAAAGTTTTCTTGGAACAAATGGCTCATTCATTTGTTTTTGATTTCACAGCGGTTCCGTAAAGAATCCTAAAACTTTAGTTCAATAAATTCAGGTTTCATTAACTTCAATACAATTGATTCGGTGTTTATTAACTTATATAACTCAAATAATTCATTTGTTTCTTCACTTCCCAAGGATTAATATTTATTTCTATAAATTTTTAAATTATTAATTAAAGTATATTGGCCATTATATAAAATTACAATGATCGTGTAAATGTTAATAATAATTTAGTAAGTAACTGATGCTATATATTGTTATTGTAACATTTTCTTATTTCAATAATAGTTTTCCTTATATATATGATAAATGTGATTGTAAAACAACTTTTGTTTACACGACCCATTTATTTTGTAGCTGATGCTTTGAACAGTCCTTATTATGTGAGACGCTCAAGAAACCACATGATACCAGTTTATCTTAAGATAAGTGAAAGGGGTCTTAGAAAGAGAACAACTGTTCGACGTATTATGGGAGATATTTGGCTCTTCACCGCTGATTTGAAAAAATTCATCGAAGAAAAAGTGAAACATGATGTTGGTATTAGGGTAGATGAAGTTGGATGCCAGGTGGTTCTCCGAGGCGACTATTGGTACTACGCTCAGCAATTTATTTTAGAAAAAGGAATGTAGTTATGTTAGAGTTGCGTCTCTAACAGTAATATTGTATTAATTTGTAAATAAACAATTTTTTTTTTTTTTTCATGTTTTATATGGCATATTGTTATGAAATGAAATTCATCTTACAATAATATAAGCTATTTATAATAATAATACTATAATTTTAAGTATTAAGAAGGCATGAGAATCATACAGAAACTTCTAGAATGTTCTATTTGAAGTATATTACTATTTTAAAATAATGAAATGCCATTAAAATGCATTATTAATTAATAATGTTTCAATTTAAAAAAAAAAAACCTGTGCCACTGCAATCCATGTAGGGTATCAGCCGGTTTGAGTACATAGGAAGGCTCATTAAAACTTTTTATACTGCCCAAAATATTGGGCCTACCCATGTGAGCTATCTTAGCTAGATAAGGTGAGCCATATCAAAGAGATACAAATATTTCCTTAGAATTGTTTTTCAATGCTGCCAAAGTTTTGGCCCAATCTTGTGAGCAATGCTCAGGGCTAGCAACCACAAAAAGATACTAAATACTTTAGTTCTTTAAACAGTACTATTTTTTATGATGCATGAAACTAAATAGACAATAGTTGTGTATGTATTGACCTATAGAAATGTTGAATCTTATTTCTTCTCCAGCCTTGATGAAGGCGAGTGTCAATTGATATTAAACGAGTTTCATGATTAATTTATAGAAAATATATATTCATATTTATGTTTGTTTATTCATCTAACATGAATTTATTATATTAGAAGTCCTAAATCTTGCCTATTCAGGTTTATTTTAGATAAAGGATCTTTAACAAGTAGCTGCCATTGCACAGGCTCGGGACTACCTTTTTATAACCCCTGTAAACGATGGCCTAACAAATAATTCTTTACTACCTTTAAAAAATCCTTGGGCTGTCTGCTGGTTTAAAACCTGCGACCTTGAGCAAAGATGGCTGTTGTGCTAGCCAATGCACAACAGGTGACCCCTAAATTAATCTTTTTAACTTTAATAATAATAAATTTGTTTATTTATTCTGGTACAATTCCCTTAAGAAAAATATTACAGACAAATTAAATTAGAACTTCAGTTTTATAGAGCCAAAACATGAACAAACAACAGCAGAAATAATCAAGAAAATTAATAATAGTAATTAATTAATAATAATTGGAGATGTAATTAGTTGACCAGTTGAGAATCACTGGAAGGAATTAGTCCGGGTGGCGGTCATTAAATGAAACAACTAAATAGTTTCAACTATTTATTGTTTGCCAACGTTTCGACCCCCGTTGTGGGTCATCATCAGGGCTAAAAAGATACAAAAGAATACAATTTCAATGACATTGCATACAATATTATATAACCTATTGAGCTAGAGAACGTTGGTATTATAATATAACAGAAGAACTATATGTGTAAAAAAACTTAATTAAAATACAATGACTATAGTATAATAATGAAAGTATTATACAGAAGAAAAAAAAAAGTTTACTAAACAAAATTTACACAGGTATCAATAATTTACATGAAATATGAAACATAAAAATATGAAGTAGAGTGGAGATACGTACCGCATGGTGGGAGAATGAAAACTAGGTACTGTTTGGTTGATGGGGGGTAGGTAGGATGAAAAATACGTAGGAAAAAAAGTAGAATGGAAAGTACGTACCGATTTATGGACAGGGTCTGACAACAATGACTAAAATTCTTAATACTACCATACAAAGAATCAATAAAATTTAACTTATGATATTTAATGATACAGGATAACAAATTTTTAATTCAATTCTTGTAATATCACCTATATAATAGTTAGAACAGTGATGGAAGATGTATATGGAGAAAAACTGACTGTACCTCCCAACTAAATTATCCCTAATTCTGTTAAAGGTATCCAAAGATAACAGGGTGGAAAGAATAAAAAGTAAAATGATAATGGAATAATGTTTTATTATTATTATCAACTATTTAGTTGTTTCATTTAATGACCGCCACCCGGACTAATTAATAATAATAATTATTTAACAAAACAAACTAGACAAGAATATAAAAACAAAATTATGTTAATGTTTACAGTGCTAATTAAAATAAATTTACAATGCTTATGAAATGCATGAAATAGAATGCATAAATGTTCAAATACGATGCAAAATATAATATGATAAATTATCATTTCTCTCAGAATCTTCACAGATTTTTAATGAAATTCGCAAATCAATTAATTGGGGTTATTTGAGAATAAGATAGGGAGGATTTGAAAGTCTTAAGGGTATTAGAATGATAGATTTTAGAAGGAATAGAATTTCTTACGGATGAGGAAAGATCTGTCAAAATATGTGGTTTGATGAGGCGTTATTGTACACAATAATGTCTGTTATTGTACATAATAATGCCTGTTATTGACATTATTCTACATTAGTGATTAGGGAACAAACCAGGATTTCAATTACTGTACCTGTATGGTCTGAAGGCCAGGAACGAGTGTCACGAGAGTGGATGGAAGATTGAAATAAAAATATATCCGAGAAGTAGGATGGGTGAACAGGGAAGAGAAAGGATGCCAGGATGTACTTAAACAGCAGGAAGGGTAAAGCCACTTTAACTCATCCTAGAATCGGTTAATAAAGTGTACTTGGATGTCCCAAAGATGAAGTACCAGACAGTTAGACAAGAGTTTTAGTTTCCTTGATGATTTCCAGACTCACCCCTATATACCGCACAGCATTAGCCAAAGTGGAAGAATATTAAGGAACAAACCAAGAGCCTATGGATTTTAGATGGAAGAAATTTAATTTGGCGTCGAGAACTTTCGGAAACATGTTTTTTCCATGAAAGGCCAGGAACGGGTGTTACGAGAGTGGGTAAAAGATTGAAATGAAAATATATCTGAGATGTAGGATAGGCAGCGGGATGGGAGAACTGGGAAGAGAAAGGATGCCAAGATGAACTTAAAACGGCAGGAAGGGTAAAGCCACTTTAACTTATCGTAGAATCGGTTAATAAAGTGTCCTTGGATATCCCAAAGATGAAATGTACCAGGCAGTTAAAAAATCGTTTTAATTTTGCTTGAAGATCCCCAGACTCACCCTTATACACCGCACAGTATTAGCCAAAGTGGGAGAATATTAGGGAACAAACCATGAGCCTAAGGGATTTCAAATGGAATCACCTTCTTCCAAGGGCAATTTAGGAGTTTTAAGATGGAAATTTTGCGTCCAGAAATTTCGGAAACATGTTTTTCCAAGAAAGAGATAGACGGAGAGCTATTTCAAGGTTTTGGACGGTTTGACACTAATTTATTAGAAGTTCTCATGTTTCTTCTTATAGATATATAGAATAGACATTTTTTTTTTACAGTTTCCTTATATTCAGTACAACATAGAGAGCATTAATAACAGCAAAAGTTGTCACTTGTTGAGAATACCTTCTCCGAGTTGCTCTCTTTCATATTTTTTTTTATTACTATTACCTTATTATCATTTTAATTTAATTTTATGCTTGTTTCCTTATTGTAATGATGTCATATTTATTATCAGTTTCTTTTAATTATATTGGTTGCTATTTTGTTACTGTTAGCCCTGATGAAGGCCCAAGATGTTGACAGAAAAGTCGGCACACAATAACAATAAGTGTTTAATTTTTTGATGGCCGCATCCCCAACCATCTTCCTCATCAAATTATCTATAAAATAGTTGATCATATGTGTATATGATTTCAAAAAATAGTGAAAACTGTGGTGAATCCAACATTTATAGGTCCTCATGATAACTAAAAAGTTGCCAATACAATGCAAAGGTTTGTTAATGTCATAGAGCAAGGAAGGCAACCCAAATGATCCTGCACTTTTGGTTTATTATTTTCAATAATCAACCTTTGTAATCGACCAACAAAATTACTCCTGCTCAAAATTTGAGAGCTTACGTTTCAAGGTGCGTAGAATCCGAATAACGAATAAAAAAAATCCGTTTGTCCGCCGCCCGGGACATTTCTCCGAAACTACTGGGCCAATTTTTTTGAAATTCGCCACAAAAATACTAGTCCATTTAACGATGATCCTAACACCTAGACGTTGATATGAGCTGGTTAGTTTTAAAATGCTGGTCGATTAAAAGGATTTTATTCAATAAATCAGTTATTTTTGAAGATAAAAAAAATTTATTAGTGTTTTTTAACCAAAAAAATTGCGGATAATTATATAAAAGAGAAAAAAAATTGATATCTTTCACATAAATACGCTTATAACTCAGTTATTTTTGACGATAGAGAAACGTATGTATAGAGTTTTAGAATCAGTAAAGCCCGATAAACAAAAAAAAAAAAAAAAAAAAATTGAAATCTCGCTTATGACTACGTTATTTTCGAAGATGGAAAAAAAATTCATTATTGTTTTTTAACCAAAAAACCGCGAATAATTATATAAAAGAGAAAAAAAGAAAAGAAAAAAAATTGAAATCTCGCTTATATATACGCTTGTGACTACGTTAATTTCGAAGATATAAAAAAAAAATCATTATTGTTTTTTAACCAAAATACCGCGAATAATTATACAAAAGAGAAAAAAAGACAACTTTACTCGCCCATTTGAGTCTCCGCGATGCAATCAGCTCAATTATATTCACAGGATACAAGTTCCGCAATTCCGCGTTGTGCAACCTTCTAAACTCCCCAGTGGCCTCATCTCTCTTCGGACCAAATATTTTATGCAATACAACGATAAAAGAAAAAAAAAAAAAAGAAAAAAATTGAATATTGTTATTTGGAAATAATGAAGCATTATGTAATAATTTGCAGGGTTTTTTTTTTTTTTTTGGAGTGAAAATTTAAAATATGAGTTATTATATTATATTATAATTATTATAATTATTCGTACTTTTTAACATAGATAATATGATAATAATGGCATTGAACCCACATTGTTAAAATGTGTAGAACAGTAAAAATGAAATGTAAAAAACTATACAATAAATAAGAAAGAAACGAAATCTTAGAGAAATATATTTCTTACTAGATAGGTATTTGTTTTTCCATATTTTAACTTTACTTTTGCAAATCTCATTTTGAGTATTTGCGCACATTTTATATTATAACATTTCAAAAATGTGTATTAAATTAATGGTTCAATAAAAGTCAACCAATTTGATTTGGAGATATTCTGAGATATAGAAAAAAACAAAACAAAAAAATCTGGTGCGGGCAACACACGACTTTCACTTACCTCCGTTTTAAAATCGATTAAAGAATTTCATATACAGTTAAAGATAAAAATTATTGAAACTATTAAAGAATTAATCAAATTTAATTTCTATAGAAACGTGTTTTATTAAAAAATCAATTATATTATCATCTAAAATAATCAGTTTTATCGGCTTTTCATCACTCTTTATTAACTTTTACAAGCTTGTGCATTAGATGATATTTTTTTCTAAAATCTTTAGCTTTCCAACGGTAGATGTATAATCTATATTACTATTGTTGTGTTCAAAAACACAAAAATGTATAACAAAATATTTGTTGTTTTTCCTTTAGTTGTTAACAAATTCGCTCAACGTGCATATTTAGCTGTATCAATGGTAACAAGATAATATAATTATTTTTATATAATCTTCAAAATTAAAGGTACTTTAGAGGAAGAAAATTTAAAATATCTGCATTTAAGCTCCAACAGACTATTTCAATCAGAATGAAACCTACATGATACTAAAGCCCATTAAATTTTACATCAATATAGAGAGTTTAATCAATATCGTTAAAGCTGTTTTTGAGAAAATCGTAAAAAGGTGCTAAATGCATGTAATAAAGTAGGACTTCCTGTCAGCCGATTTTAGTGAAAAAGTTGATGTAACATCTCGGGCGTATTTTTTTTTTTTTTTCCAGTGGCGCGACAGGCCGTGTAGGCCCTGGGCCTTGCGGTGTAAACTCTTACGAGTTTACACTCACGTTTCATGATACTTCTCGGGGGTATAGTAGTTTTAAATATGAAATTTCTATAGAAACGTGTTTTATTAAAAAATCAATTATATTATCATCTAAAATAATCAGTTTTATCGGCTTTTCATCACTCTTTATTAACTTTTACAAGCTTGTGCATTAGATGATATTTTTTTCTAAAATCTTTAGCTTTCCAACGGTAGATGTATAATCTATATTACTATTGTTGTGTTCAAAAACACAAAAATGTATAACAAAATATTTGTTGTTTTTCCTTTAGTTGTTAACAAATTCGCTCAACGTGCATATTTAGCTGTATCAATGGTAACAAGATAATATAATTATTTTTATATAATCTTCAAAATTAAAGGTACTTTAGAGGAAGAAAATTTAAAATATCTGCATTTAAGCTCCAACAGACTATTTCAATCAGAATGAAACCTACATGATACTAAAGCCCATTAAATTTTACATCAATATAGAGAGTTTAATCAATATCGTTAAAGCTGTTTTTGAGAAAATCGTAAAAAGGTGCTAAATGCATGTAATAAAGTAGGACTTCCTGTCAGCCGATTTTAGTGAAAAAGTTGATGTAACATCTCGGGCGTATTTTTTTTTTTTTTTCCAGTGGCGCGACAGGCCGTGTAGGCCCTGGGCCTTGCGGTGTAAACTCTTACGAGTTTACACTCACGTTTCATGATACTTCTCGGGGGTATAGTAGTTTTAAATATGAAATTTCTATAGAAACGTGTTTTATTAAAAAATCAATTATATTATCATCTAAAATAATCAGTTTTATCGGCTTTTCATCACTCTTTATTAACTTTTACAAGCTTGTGCATTAGATGATATTTTTTTCTAAAATCTTTAGCTTTCCAACGGTAGATGTATAATCTATATTACTATTGTTGTGTTCAAAAACACAAAAATGTATAACAAAATATTTGTTGTTTTTCCTTTAGTTGTTAACAAATTCGCTCAACGTGCATATTTAGCTGTATCAATGGTAACAAGATAATATAATTATTTTTATATAATCTTCAAAATTAAAGGTACTTTAGAGGAAGAAAATTTAAAATATCTGCATTTAAGCTCCAACAGACTATTTCAATCAGAATGAAACCTACATGATACTAAAGCCCATTAAATTTTACATCAATATAGAGAGTTTAATCAATATCGTTAAAGCTGTTTTTGAGAAAATCGTAAAAAGGTGCTAAATGCATGTAATAAAGTAGGACTTCCTGTCAGCCGATTTTAGTGAAAAAGTTGATGTAACATCTCGGGCGTATTTTTTTTTTTTTTTTCCAGTGGCGCGACAGGCCGTGTAGGCCCTGGGCCTTGCGGTGTAAACTCTTACGAGTTTACACTCACGTTTCATGATACTTCTCGGGGGTATAGTAGTTTTAAATATGAAATTTCTATAGAAACGTGTTTTATTAAAAAATCAATTATATTATCATCTAAAATAATCAGTTTTATCGGCTTTTCATCACTCTTTATTAACTTTTACAAGCTTGTGCATTAGATGATATTTTTTTCTAAAATCTTTAGCTTTCCAACGGTAGATGTATAATCTATATTACTATTGTTGTGTTCAAAAACACAAAAATGTATAACAAAATATTTGTTGTTTTTCCTTTAGTTGTTAACAAATTCGCTCAACGTGCATATTTAGCTGTATCAATGGTAACAAGATAATATAATTATTTTTATATAATCTTCAAAATTAAAGGTACTTTAGAGGAAGAAAATACGACTTTTCGTTTTTGCGCTAGAGTTACCACACACACACACACACACACACAGACCTTTTTGCGGGACTTGTTATTTGGACTCAGGGGACCCTAAAACGTGTATTTCCGTTGAAAACTGTAATTCGAACATTTTCACGACCGCGATACTTTACCTTACTATATAGTAAGTGAAAGTAAAAATAGAAATCTGTCACATATTTACAAGAATATGTTTTAAAATCGGTTAATGTTATCTAATAATTTCGACAATTGAGACGTTGATTTCCAAAAGGTACTATATCCACTTTAGACAATTTTACAAGAAACGCAAAAATCTATCATTTATTATTACTGGACCAATTTACGCGATTATTTTTTATTAAAATCTAAAATTGATTTTTAAACGTGTTACCAACTAATGTTTCCAAATTATTGCACTTTTCCAATGACTTTTAAACAATATAATATGGATATAGTACTTTTTGGAATGAAACGTGAATATAGTACTTTTTGGAAAGAATTGAAAGGGATATAGTACTTTTTGGAAATAATATAAGGCGCGATATGTTGGTAACAGTCACTATAACCTTCCTAATACAACATTCCCGATAGCTTAGGTCTTTATATTGTTAATTAGTAAGCTATGTATATTTTCTTATTCTCCCTCAGAGAAATCTCTTTCTGTGTTGTTAATTACATTGATTTATCTATTTATGGCACTATAATAAGAAAGTATGTAATTATGAAGTTTGTTTTGAACTTGTATTTACTATTTGTGTGAATTTAGCAAATTTATCTATATTATTATTATTAACTACTTATAAAAATATTTAACTATAGAGACTGATATTCATTCGTTTAACGTCACTTTTATGCCGCTATGGCTAATCGGACGATGCTACAGTGGGTGTCCTAAATTTTGCCTATCCAGGTTTTAGGGATCTTTAACGAGTACCTGACACCGCACAGGCTCGGGACCACCTAGAGACCACCACGGGAGATCATAGAGACTGATAAATAAATACATTTTGAGCTTTCATTATATATAAAAAAAATCTACTATTAAGTCAGATCAGGCACGGTTTTTTCTCTCATATTTAGTAAATCCGTGGAATGCTAATTCCAACTATTTGCTGGATCAAATACCATTATTATTCTAAAATTTGTTTAACTAAATTTATGTTGCTGCAAGAATAAATACTATAAAAGCTTAATTTAATTGACAACTTACAAGAATCAAAGCGATGCAACTAAGTTGTTTAAAACAGCTTAAAAACTAATTATTAGTTTAAAATTATTGATCAAAATAATAGCAGTGATTCTAGACGTACTAAATGAACCAATAAAAATACACAAAATGAAGAAAACAATAAATTATTGGTAATATATTAAGGGGTAAGGTGGTTCTGCTGTATATCAGGAAATATAGTTCCTTTTGGAATGAAATGAAAGAAAAGGTTATATCTGTTTGCAAAGGATATAGTACCTTTTGGAAGGAATTGTTTTTAGTACCTTTTGGAATGAAATGAAATGTGGATTTAGTACCTTTTGGAATGAAATGAAATGTGGATTTAGTACCTTTTGGAATGCAATGAAATGTGGATTTAGTAACTTTTGGAATGAAATGAAATGTGGATTTAGTACCTTTTGGAATGAAATGAAATGTGGATTTAGTACCTTTTGGAATGAAATGAAATGTGGATTTAGTACCTTTTGGAATGAAATGAAATGTGGATTTAGTACCTTTTGGAATGAAATGAAATGTGGATTTAGTACCTTTTGGAATGAAATGAAATGTGGATTTAGTACCTTTTGAAATGAAATGAAATGTGGATATACTTCCTTTTGGAATGAAATGGAATTTTTAAATACGGTTTTAAAGGATTTCTATGTTTTAAGATAAAATCTGATGACGGATCTAGATAAAACAAAACCATTAGAATACAAATATGTCAAAATATTAATTTCTAAAAAAATGTCCTTTAGTACTTTTTGGAAATCAACGTCTCAATTATTGAATGCATGGATGCACTAAAAATATGTTTTTGTTCGTACGTTTGTTTAACTATCTTTACCATTATAAAGTAAATATATTTTATGAGTTGACCCCCAGATGAGATATCATAAATATTAAAAATTAAAGGAGGAATATTTAAAAAATTAAAAAAAAAAAAATATAAACAGAGGTCCGTGAGTAGTGTACACAAGCAAAATGAACTAATACAAAACAATGAGTTGATACACCAATAGTATACACCTTAGAATTAATATAATATATTTTAAATAGTTAATTTAGGGGTCACCTGTTGTGTAGTGGGTAGTAAACAGTATCTATGCCTAAAGTTGCCTAGGAAACTAGGAGTTTTTAATGGGAGTAAAAAATACTTGATTATGCCATCTCGGAGAGAATGGAAAATGGTAGTCTCAACCTGCCTGTGCAACGTCTGGTATTCGTTAAAGATCCCTATTCTAATTGAACCTAGATAGGCAAAATTTAGGAATCAGACTGTAGCGTCGTCCGATTAGCCACAATTTCATGAAAGTTTCGTTAAATGAAAAAACAAACAAATAAAAGAATAACTAATACCTTTATACAGTTCTACTTCAGTGTCAAGATTCTGTGATGTTTCTCTTTGGATCTTGCTTCTCTTTGTCATAGAAAGTTATTTCTTTGTTATTACAAGGTTATAAACATAGATACTAACTTATTTAGTTCATGACAGGCTAGGATAATCAGTTGAGAATGATTTTGTAGTTAATGAAAGTCTTAACTCTATTTTATTTCCATTGTTTGCCAATTTATGATTTTTTTAACTTTACCTTTAAGAAACGTTGCCATCTGCTACATAAGTCTTATACTGAAAGAATCCAGAATGCCGAAATATGCTGTTGCTGTAGGTCGAAAAGTTGGTATTTTCGATACTTATGATGAATGTAAGTTACAAGTTGTCAATTATCCAAAAGCAAAATTCAAAAAATTCGAGCGTTTCGAAGATGCAGAGGCATTTATAAAGGAACATTCTAAAGGTGGGTACAGTAGTAGTAATGTGGATCCTATGTTGCAAGTTTCGAAAGAAAATGTCAATAAACCTGAATTAATTAAAGTTGAAAAAATATCTTCCAAAAGATGACCTTTTTACATTGATGACCAGAATACACAATATCGAAGAGAGGCTAAACAAATTCATGACTGAGACTAATTCTAAATTGGAGAATCTTATTGCACGTTTGAATTCATCTGAAGTAAAAGATATAGACAACTTCAACGGACCTCCCTCCAAAAGAATTAAGGTCGATTATGACCCAAAAGGGCTTGTTACTAATAATGATGGTTTTGTGGTAGTTTATACGGATGGCGCTTGTTCTAAGAATGGTAAAATGGGCGCCAAAGCTGGTATAGGAGTATGGTTCAACGATGATCACCCTTTGAATATATCAGCTCCAGTTCAAGGTCCGGCTACCAACAATAATGCAGAGATTCAAGCAGCCCGAGTCGCAATCACCCAAGCTAGTTTGGCTGGCGTTCGTAAACTAAAAATTAACACCGATTCGAAATTTGTCATCAATTGTATTACTCAATGGATCCACAAGTGGAAGAAAAATGATTGGAAACTTTCTTGTGGAGGCCCTGTGAAAAACAAAGAAGAACTAATCAAACTGGACAATGCAATTCAAGACATCGAAGTGGTAGAGTGGGTATATGTTGCAGGTCATAAAGGTATTCACGGAAACGAAATGGCTGATAAGCTTGCTAGAGCTGGTGCTGATAAATATAAAACTAATTTAACATTTTCTAACAACGCTCATGATTACAATGTCAAGTTTGTGAGTTGTGATCAATAAAAATTATTTATATGCTGTTTTAAATTTTACTGTAAAAATGAATTGATATTTATGTAAATTAAATTTATGTGATATTTGGAATGATTTTTGTTTCTTTTACAGATATGAGATAAAAAGTTTTACTGGTAATTTTTGCTCCCATTCCATTTTACCATTGATAGCAAATACTATGATTTTCTAGTCTATATTTGACCTTGTCTCTTCTTTTGTAAAAATTGTGTTAAAATATAAAGGTGAGAGAAGTAGAAACGTGGTAGCAATCTGCCCCTCATCTGATTTGAAGAGCTATTTGCTATGAACAACAATTGAACACCTCTTCTTGCTCCTCATTTGTCAGTTTGTATGGTTCTTGAATCTCATTTTTAAAAAGTAATACCTCCAAAATTCTCTATATTCTTCTAGTTGTAGTTATACTATTGTACTAATGAATCAGCCCTTTCTTACCTCATGACCTACATTCTGGACGCGTAAACATTGGCTAAACAATAAATAGATAAGTTGGGTTGAAATTGATTCCGGGCTCCAGTCATAAGAAAACTTAATTAAGTAGAATACTTAATTTATCTTTGCCAACGTTTCGGCCTTGATAAAGTAAGTTTTCTACATTTTATTATATATGTATTTATTTAAGTTAATAATTCTAATTATGGGTACTTTTTAAAAAACACTAATGATCCACATTTTTCACCTAACAACATATTTATTTTTTATATCTCTCCAACGTTTCAGCCTTCCCAGGTCATTTTCAAGGATCCTATTGATCTTATTAATCAATTCAATATCTCTATTCAATTCATCAATATATATATATATATATATATATATATATATATATATATATATATATATATATATATATATATACTCATATTTAAAAAAATTGTGTTAGGCTGAAACTAGCCTTGTGCAAAAAAAGCACAATTTTTAAATATGTGTATTAATATATTGAATAGAGAGATGACAGATCAATAGGATCATTGAAAATAGCTGAAACGTAGGAGAGATAAAAAAAAAAAAATAAGTTGTTGAATAAAAAATGTGGATCATTTGTTTTTGTTTTTTTAAAGAGCCTATTTTTAAGTTTTCTACTTAACCATGTTTTTTGATAACTGGAACCGGAAACAACTTGAACCCAATTTATACATTTAGTCAACCATTCTCATTTAGCGCTTGGTTGGTTCCTTATTCCTCGACTAACTAATATCCACATTTCTCATTTATGATTTATATATAAAGAAAATTTATAGTATATCTTATTTATTTGGTGTGGGCATTGACAATTTTTCAAAGAATTTTGAATTAAGATGTATGTTTTAAAATTTAATACATTTAGTTTCTGTCTAAGTTTTTTTTAAAGATTTCTCATCAATTGATTTTTGTCATGTTGGAAAGTGGTTTTAATAAGTTTATGAAGCCAGATTTTAAAAAAAAATTGTTGATTGCTTTCATTTTTTTTTTATCGTTATTTTTAGTTTTCATCAATTCTTATCTATCAATATAAGGTTTTTGGTTGTGAAAAGAGTAATTTAGCTTAGATCAAAGTGATGTATTAGAGTACTGGTTTTCATTAGAAAAATAATTTTAAAAAACAACCACTGAAGGGTATTTATTGTGTAAGAACATAGTAGTGGTTTGTCCCTCGACCAACAACTGTGCTAGATTAGGTGATATCATGCCCAAACAGTAAGTCGGTTACCTTTATGTCACTACTGGCTTGGGTAGGATTTAAAACCCTGAAAAGATAAAAAATAAGAATTGGAGTACGGATTTATAGTAAATTTAGACTGCCTATCAATAGATCAAATTATTTATAAGATCATGAACTAAGATTTTTTTTATTTTTTTTTTTTATGGTATTTCCGATATCTTTATATTTATATTATATCTTCAATAAATTTTAGTTTTGTTTGTATTTTTTATTTTAAAGACTTGTGAATATTTTTAAACTGATAATAATGGTACAAATTGAAAGTGATTTAACCTGGATAAATTGTAAATGACTGGAGCCACCTGTAGTATATTGGTTAGCATAACAGCCATCTATGCCCAAAGTCTCAGGTTCTAATCCGTAGGTGGACCTGAGATTTTTTAATACGATTAAAAAATCCTTAGTTATGCTATCCTAAGGAGGGGAAGTTAAAAGGTGGTCCTGAGCCTGTGGGATGTCCAGTACTACGCAAAATAGCAAAGGATAGGCAAAATTTAGAACTCCAACTGAAGCATAGTCCGATTAGCCACAGCAGCATAAAGTGACGTTAAATAAATAAACTAGTCAATGACATGTATGCACTTCATTTTTCTTGTTTTGGTTGAAAATGTCTACTTGGGAGTGGGGTCTTGGGCAAGCTACTCCTAGTTATAGTATTTTTCTAGCCAACGAATAAATTTATTTTATATATTTATTTAGTTCATTGTTAATAACATCTTTAAAATCGTTACAATAGTAAAAAACATTGCCTTGGACATCCAAAACCAAAACTAGATAATTATCAATCAACAATGGAATAAGCAATAATAAATCAATTAGATTAGAGAGTAAAATTTACAACTGAAAGTAAATTTGATAAATATCTCTTTTTAAAAAATCTTTGACATAAGGTGACCTATCCATTCCTATTTTTAATCGTGGACATTTCAATAATAAAATACTTTAACGCAGGCTGCTTCTTCTTCCACAACTTTGAGCACATTAATCTTTATCATTTTTAGGCCGCAGTTCTCTTCAGGGAGGACAAATACCCAACTTTGGCCAGGTGCTTCCTTCTCGACATAAAATTGTTGAGGCTTTATTTCACTAATCCTTTGATGGACAAACTTGTGGTAATAATCCAAAGGCTGGAGCCCTTCTTCCAGACTCTCATGAAACACCTCACACGTTCCTTCTTTTAGGGAACATTCTATTTTTTTAAGAGAATCCGATTCATCCCGTTCTTTTATCCAATTTCGCAGATCTGGCAGTTGACCGATGAGCTTTTTGGCGTCTTCAATTTTTTCACGACAATTAGCACAGTTATTGGTAACTTGTTCTAGGTAATAACAATAGCTCGCTATTTTATGCAGCACACTGTCATTATCTTTTGAATTCGATTTTAAAAAGTTTTCAACTGTAATATTTCCATTTTCATCAAGTGATTCATTTTCGCCAGGCATTATTTCTTCAAATAGATCGCTTTTACTGTCGATTTTTTTTATTCTGAGGACCGCTTCATCGGTACATTTTTTCACTAATTTTTCTTTCATCTCCTTCAGAAAACACCTCGATTTGTGGCTGAGATTTGGTTTCGCGTTATTAGTCATGTCATTCAGTGTTTCCTTGAGGATCTGCTTACAAGTATCATAAGATACAACGGCATGGCAAAAAAACAATATAGGCACAAACAATTGTGCGATGTGGGTGAGAGTTATTCTGTGGACATGCTTGAGAATCAGAGGCATGAGGTTGAGGACGGCGAACCAGTTGGGCCGTACGGGCCCCTCTCCAGAGCTCTGGCCAGCAGCGGACAGACCTCATCCGATTGGAGAACGCTGGCAGCGACGGCTCGCGTGGAGTGAACGGCGAAGACGGAGCAGAAGCTGTCGACGGACGCGACGGTGATCCAGCGGCCCCTGGCACTCCCTTCACCCCGCGAACAACGGACTCGGCCACCACCACCTTGGTCTCCGGAGTTACTGCGGGAAGAACCCCAGTGACAGCGCTTCCTACCGCGCCACCCACCGCAGACATCACACCCATCCCTTTGGATATGAAGGAATAATTTTGTGGAGAGTAACCGTAGTCGAGCTCCACCCTACCTTCCAGTTCGCAGGAGTAAAAGCCCTCCCTCGGGTAGCAGTAGATACATTTAGGCATGACGTTGGTCTGCAAGAATTTCTCCCAAGTTTTATAACAATAGCCGAGCGTGTCTATGAAGGAGCAGATGTCTTTACCTTCCTCCCTCCTCTTCAACAACCTGATTATTGGAAATTCGCTGTATTTATAATCCACGTTGGCGATAACATAGATGAAACTGATGTATAACACGCTATCGTTTTTGTTCTTGCTTTTTATCGTGGATAGTATGGTATCGATTTTAGTTTTGTAGTTGGGATCTCTATAACTTGCCTCGACGTCATTGTCTTGTAGATTGAGAGGTGGCCCGAATAAGGAATACCCGATCTTGAGCCTCAAGTATCGTAGGTCGTTAGCATCGTAGACTTCCCACTTGGATTTAGCCAAGTATGCGCAGTAAAATTGTTGCTTTTCTTCAGCCACTTCTTTCCAGTCAAGGATGTCTTGATGGTTTTCCCAGTTTATCATGTATTTCGGCATCCTTACTTCTCTTTGAAAACGATAACAATCAACATTTAATATGATCCTGAAAAATAGAAAGAAGAATTACTTTTGATAAATTCTAATAGCTAATCTTCTTTATTTTGTAAAAATTGTATCTATGGTTAAGGTCCCTTTTTCCAAAAGAAAAATTTAAATAAACAATTAAAATATTTGTATCATGTTTACTAATAACCCAAAAAAATCTCGTTAAAATAGTAATTGTAATTAGTTTTCTTAAAAACTGTGCTCAGATTTACATTTCTCACTTCCAACAAGAGTTTACATAAATATTTTAACGAAATTAGATATGTAAACATATATATATATATATATATATATATATATATATATATATATATATATATTTTTTTTTTTTTTTTTTTATTAATATTATTTTTTGCTGAAAAATCGCCCAACCTTAATCGTACGACGAGGAGCCTGAAATTTGGCAACACTTTCTAAGATAAATACAAGTACGTTTTTTAAAGCGAAAACCATATTCATGTTTGTTTTTTTTATGTTCGAGCAGATTTTTCAGTATTTTTAAATTTTACTTTATAAATAATCCTTTTATTTTAATGAAGTTACTTCAGTTGACTCCTTATTATCAAAGTTGACTATTAAATAAAAGAAAATTTCGCTTTGACAAAAAATAACTTGAACAAATCTTTAATTATCCTTGTTATTTTGTTAAAAATAAATATTACACGAACTATTCTGCGATTTGCTATAAAACTATTAAAATATAAACATTAAATAATTAAAAATAAAAAAAACTTGTTTACTATATTCAGGAAATCACCTAACATGCCCTAATGTAAGTTAATTTGCATTGGGTTCTGAAATTAGTTCGTGGCGTTTTTTACTGATGATTTCAATCAAAAATTTAGATTCTTGTAAATATTTTTAATCGTTTATATGATTTGAATGTTTAATCAAAAATTAAATATTTTTGACCAACTATGCTTGTTTTTAGTCATCACCAACAGTTGAAGGACGACCCGAGTGCTTTGCATCTTCCAAGTCAAAATTCCCGGTTCTGAAGCGAGCAAACTACTTACGGTCTCTGCAGCGGATTCTTGTTTTGGGAAATAAAAAATCATTAAATGACGATAGTGAATTTTTTCATTTCTATTTTGAGCAAGCAAAATACAACTTAAAGATAAGGGATCTAGGTTGAAACTGATGCATAAAATTACCTTACCTAATCCTTTTTACTTTCACTTACTATATATGGTAAGGGAAAGTATTGCGATCGTGAAAATTTTCGAATTCCTGTTTTCAACAGAAATACACATTTGAGGGTCCTCTGAGTCCAAATAACCAAGTCCCGCAAAAAGGTCTATGTGTGTGTGTGTGTGTGGTAACTCCCAGGCTGAAACGGTAAGTCCTATGAAACTGAAATTTCATATTTGAGACAACTATACGCCCGAGACGTTACAAAACCTTTTCCATCAAAATGAGTTTACCAGAAGAGCCACTTTATACCATGCATTTTGCACCTTTTTTCGGTTTTCTCAAAAACGGTTCCGACAATTTTGATTAAACTCGCTATATTGATGTAAAATTTAATGGCCTTTAATATCATTTAGATTTAGTTCGGATTAAAATGGTCTGGGCTTAAATGCCGATATTTTAAATTTTCTTTCTCTAAAGTACCTTTAATTTTGTTAAATCTATAAAAAAGAACTATATTATCTTGTTAGCACTGATGAAAAACAGGTAAATATATAAATTGAATGACTTCGATACCCAACTAAAGGAGAAAACAGAAAAAATATTTTTTTAATGCAATTTTTTGTTTTTGAACATGAGAACAGTAATATACATGTATGATATACCGTTGGAAAGCTAAAGATTTTAGAAAAAAAATTATCTTATACTCAAGCTTTTAAAAGTTAATAGAGAGTGACGAAAAGCCGATAAAACTAACTGATTATTTTAGATAATAATATAATAGATTTTTTAATAAAACACATGTTTCTATAGAAATTCAATTTAATTAATTCTTTCATAGTTTCACGTATCTGGTCAGTTATTTTCCTTTATAGGAGTCTGAATTAAATGAAAAGAAATACCAATTCCGAATACTTTTGACACTCACTGTGCAATAAAAACATTTTTATTTAGCCTTAGAGAATTTAAGTATACAATTATTTTTCTATTTATAATTTTTTTTTGACCACTAGGTATAGATTGAGCCTTATTTCAAGCACGGAAATAATTTAGTTAGGGGTTGCCGGTTTTTAAAAATCCGTTTTTTTTGGAGAAAATTATGAAATACGAAAACCGGTTTTTTAGTAGAAAATATCGGTTTTCACTGTATGAATAACACTTTTAAAAAAATTGAAAATGACAAATGTACCAGATAGATGAAAATACTTACAAGCGATTTGGTTCTTGGAATCATATCGGTCGGATATAATTTCAAGAAACGGTGTGTTTTTGCTTTTTGGGTGAATTAATTTAGATTTTATATCAGTTCGTCTTCTGGCTTCTTCATATACAGTTCATAAATTCAGTGTTCAGTTCCATTGATCGATATTTGATATAAATGATATTATACAAAATGTAAGAAGGTAACATATTTTAATATTATAAAAATTAAATTTTTAAAATCAGTCTTAAACGATTAAGCCTAGTTCGGTTGCGAGTGAGATGATAGTTGGGGAATTTTGTGAATACACTTAAGACACGGCTAAATAGCAAATCGATAGACGTCCTCTGGTTTCTGAAATCATATTTCATTAAAAAAAAAAAAAAAAAATATAATAATAATAATAATAATAGGCTTAGCGAACCCGAAGGTTCGATGCCGATACCACCAAATTCTGCCTACACAGACTCGTCCAATGTTCACCATTCAAGCCCAAGCCCCCGAGATCAGCCTTAACGCAATCCTCCCATCTCCGCTTCGGCCTACCTTTCGGACGCCTACCAGTCGGATCAGCGAATACCAACTGTCTCGGAATCCGCTCGTCATCGAGCCCAACAACTTTACTCACCCATTTGAGTCTCCGCGATGCAATCAGCTCAATTATATTCACAGGATGCAAGTTCCGCATTTATGCAACCTTCTAAACTCCCCAGTGGCCTCATCTCTCTTTGGACCAAATATTTTACGCAATACCTTATTTTCGAAAACCTTAAGCCGTTGTTCATCTTTCAAAGTAAGTGGCCACGTTTCACAACCGTAAAGAACCGTTGGAAGAATAATAGTTTTATAAATTCTAATCTTTAAGTTTTTAGATAGAAGCCGCGAACTAAGTAACTTAGCAACTGAATAATAACACGCATTTCCCACTTTAACCGGGACTTTATTTCCTGGATTTCATTTTTTCTAGTTAAAAAAAAAAAAAAAAAAAAAAAAAGAATATTTAAATTTGTATTAAAATTGCCCTGAATAGACAATACTTGCTTTATTTACTCCTTTGCTTAATTGTCTTTAAAACTAAAATTGATTTTAATAATTATGTATGTATAAACATTATTTACTATCGTCTTTCGGCTTTGATTATAATTTACATTATATAATACGCAGTTATATATTTTATAATTGTTTTTACTTATTCGAACCCTTTGCTGAATAACTCGTTTCACCATTATAAAAATATTTACATCCCTATAGTGAAAACTATGCATAAACAATTAATAATTGTTTTTAAAGTTATTTAATCCTGATAAACTATTATTTCTTTGTTCTACTAAATTGCATAAAAAAAAAAAAAAATTGAACAGTAAATAATTTCAGTCAAAAACTGCTTTTAATCGCTCTAAATTTTCTGTTAAAATTTTTTGTTCGAATTACAGAATATTTGAGTAAAATTTTTTTAAATAAAAATTAGAAATCGGTCAAAACCGGTTATATGGGAAATTACTATTCGAAAACGGTTTTTCTAAAAGGTCGGTTTCTAAAAGGGATATAAACCCTAGATTTAATGTTGTGGGATGGGCACACCAGATTAAAAAAAAAAAATATTTCGGTCAGACTTGAGGCAAATGCATAATTTTGGAAAAAAAAATACGGAAGACGTTACTTACTGGGTTTAATGTTGATGTGAGATGCGAGCTCTAACCAGCCATAAAGAAGCAAACGCCTTGACAACTAACTTCAATATGACTCACTAATAAATCTCACAAACTTTGATCTCTAATTCCCTATTACCCTCCACAGGTTTTAGCAAACAGGAATTTTAATTATTTAACAACATTGATCGTCAACATACAAATAATTTGTTTATGTTGCTTTTAAATTTTTGATTCACTAATGATCCCTAGGACTACAACTGTAATGACGGATAAATATATTAATTTTCAAAATATAATTTCAAATAAAGCAAATATGAATCTATTTATACAGTAAATGGTATTTAAATCTATTTAATACAGTAATGGTAAATGGTATTTATAAACCCATACAAGTTTAATGAAGAATAAAAGAAAAGGTTGTGATATTTTGATGAAACACTTGGGGTATGTTATTTATGAAGGAATCATTGGTTAAATTAAAACTTTATTCTTTTATTTGGTCCAATTAGTGATTTATCTGTATTAAATACTCTTTTTTCCCTATATTTTAACTCCAAGTTACATATGAGATATAGATTCTTTAGGGGGCACTAACATATTTTCCATAACGTGTAAAAAAAAAAAAAAAAAAATGTTATTAACCTAAAACTACAATTGTTGATTTCAATGCAAATTATTACACAATGGTTTATTATTTCCAAATAACAATATTAGAGTATAACTGTTTATATAGCTGTTGATAGGCAATTAAGTAATATGAAAAGCAATAATTCAAAGCATCATAACACAATCACTGATTTCAAAACGCAATATCTAAGCTAGCTGTTAACCAAATTAAATGATTATTTTTTCATTTGGTCCAAAATTTTAGGTATTTATTCATTTATTTATTAGAAGAAACGGATTATTTTTTATTCGTTATTCGGATTCTACGCATCTTGAAACGTAAGCTCTCAAATTTTGAGCAGGAGTGTAATTTGTTTTGGGTCGATTACAAAGGTTGATTTTTGAAAATAATAAACCAAAAGCATTTATACAGGACTGCGTTACTATTTCCTTTTATTTCCTTTCGATTTTCATTCAAATAAAATTTCCTGATTCCAGAAAACCTTACATTTTATTTTTTTTCTCTCATCATTGTCGTAATTGTTCTTTTGTTTGAATATTTGTTCGATAAATATTAGGCCGTTTTACAAAAGAAATTCTTGGATATATTTTTTTTTTTAAACAATTTATTTAATCCAGTCATCGCAACGTTTCAGCCTCTAGGGCCATTATCAAGCTTCATGCATATCCATCTTAATTATCTTTTCATTTCACCGCTTTTCAGCAGCGTCGTCATAATTTTTTTTAAAATATCATTTTTCAAAAAAAAACTCAACAGATTTCGGCCACCTTATAGGTGTTCTCGTGCGCGACTGTTAAGTTATAAGGCGGCCGAAATCTGTTGAGTTTTTTTTTGAAAAATGATATTTTAAAAAAAATTATGACGACGCTGCTGAAAAGCGGTGAAATGAAAAGATAATTAAGATGGATATGCATGAAGCTTGAGAATGGCCCTAGAGGCTGAAACGTTGCGATGACTGGATTAAATAAATTGTTTAAAAAAAAAATATATCCAAGAATTTCTTTTGTAAAACGGCCTAATATTTATCGAACTTACATTTTATCTTTATTATCAATAATAACCGAGTTATCAGGAAATCAGATATCTAATAAGTTGTGGCTTGACCATATAATATGATTTTAATTAATTTTTTTTTTTTATTGCACTTTGTTCATTGCGTTGTCTTGGTGAGGCAAATCTTTTTGATTTTTCTCTATCTTCAATAATAACATATTTTTTGGTGGAATTACATCTATTATAATCTGTTACTTGTTTTTTTTTATTGTTTATCGCGCTTCACTGGTTCTAAAACTGTTTACATACTTTTCTCTATCGTCAAAAATAACTGAGTTATTGAATAAAATCCTTTAAATCGGCCACCATTTTGAAACTAACCAGCTGATATCAACGTCAAATAGGTGTCAGGATCTTCGTTGAATGGACTAGTATTTTTGTGACGAATTAAAAAAAAAAAAAAAATTGGCCCAGTAGTTTCGGAGAAATGCCGCGGACGGCGGACAAACGGATTTTTTTTTATTCGTTATTCGGATTCTACGCATCTTGAAACGCAAGCTCTCAAATTTTGAGCAGGGGTAATTTTTTTTTTGGTCGATTACAAAGGTTGATTATTGAAAATAATAGACCAATAATCAAGTCAAGTGTTTATTTTTTTAACGTCACTATGCAACTGTGGCTAAACGGCATCGCTGCTTCAGTACGAGTCCTGAATTTCCCCTATCCAGGTTTAATTATGTAGGAGGGATCTTTAACGAGTACCCGACGTCGCACAGGCTCGAGACCAACTTTTTACGTCCTCTTCGAAAGACGGCATAATTAAGGATTTTTTACTACCATAAAAAAATTCTTAGGCCACCTGCGGGTTTGAACCCGTGACCTTATACATAGATGGCTGCTATGGCCACCACGCCACAGGTGGCCTCAAGTAAAGTGGTTCAATAAAACATTACTGAAATTTCCTAAAATGGATACAGTATCTACTGCAAATCTAATTAGTCGTAACTTTAAGACACATGGGCATAACAATAACCTTCTTTGTTATTTTAATGATGAACTAAAGATTTAGTGACGGCAATTGTAAGTTATCAAAGACGATCCAAGATATTATACGCCAGACCCAGGATCTATGAACGGACTGCAAACCGTGAATCATTGCCCTCAGGGAGTGATTCTAGGTGAGAATCACGGGTTTTAGAAATAAATGGGAAAAAATATAGATATTTCATATATAAAGAAGTCTTAGCAGGAGTGGCACATGCAAACCCCCACCCCACCTAAATGACCAGGTGAAGCACACCACTTATAGACCAGGCAAGCTGCCTCCTCCCATGTAGCTTTGGTGTGTCCATAATCTAGGCACTTCCGGTAGTGAGGAACATCCAGATAGTCTCTGCTGATTAATGTACTAACTCTTAGATGCACCTCCCATACCCGAAGTTCGTGATTCCTTCTCTTGCCAACGACAAAGCATGTTGGATGTTTGATTTTCTCTTTGGTGGAATGGACACTTGTTTTTTGGACAATCTATCCCACGATTCCTTTTCCAAATCTTCAGTAGTCCATGAATATGGTACTCCCCTTTCCATTTCCAGACAAAGATTCTTTTTTTTTGACCAATTTTGCCTGTATCCTTCATTCACTAAGTTTTTGACCTGTCAATGATGCCTTGGCTTGAACTCCACTGTCTACGCCTGCACATACTAAAACTGACCTCGCCTATAGCTTAAATTTGTGATCACATAAGAGGAGGAAACTCTTTAAATATTTCAATTGGAGTCTTACCTTCATGACTAATAGTTACATAGGTAGTTCTCTCCTCACCAGCCGTTGACTTCTATAGCAGAGATTTAGCAATATCTGTAATTATTTTCTTCTTAGCTATATTCCTAATTTCCTCTCTAGAAATTGAGGCAGAAACGTTTAGCATTGCCTTGCTATATTCCTAATTTCCTCTCTAGATGAGGTGGCTAATGGGCTTGGTATTGACCGCTACCAGAGTCTGTGATTTAAACTTGTTTTTTTGTGATTTAGTTTACTAGAAAATGAGCTATTGCACGATTTCAAGGAGATTAAATAGATTGGTTAGGGCATTTTACCATTGAAATTGGATATTTTAAAATTTTTCATGCATGTTTTAAATAAATTGTTTATATTAAGCATTATTTAAACAACGGTTTATTTACTTAATGTTCATTATAACTTGCTAATTCATTTAGAGCTGGGTTTATACATTTAGATCATATTTTAGTTGAAATTTTAATAAACCTTTTCAAAGGTCTGAAGTTAAACCTTCTGATGGACTGCAGAGTTGGAACAAACCTCTGACTCCTTGATATCTGTTAATGACCAGTTGCAACATAACAAATGTACAGCTCAGGTCCTGTCTACTCTCCAAGGAAACTCCAGAAATCAATGATTTTTTGTAAGCACATAGTATTTTATATGTATCAGTGATGATGGAACATACAATGTTTCAAGTAAGTACATAGTATTTTGTATGTATCAGTGATGATTGAACATACAATATTTCAAGCAAGTACATAGTATATGTATCAGTGATGATGGAAGTTTATCACACAAATACCAGGTTTTTAAATATACTAAAAAACTCAAAGAGATTTATCTTAAAATATTAAAAGAAATTATACTTCTGTTTAACTAAAAAGAATTTGGTTTATATGTTTAGATAGTTATAGTAGTTTAGCATTTAAATACTTCTTTAAATTCACTTACCTATGTATGTATGAAATTTATAGTAAGAGAAAATATTGTGATTTTGAACATTTTAGCAACAGGTTATCTTTATTTCAGTTTAGAAAAAACGAAGGCTTGGCATAATAAATTCAAGTTTTGTTTTATTTTGTTTATATCATGATGGAATCTATAAAAACACCATTTAGAAATTTTCTAAACTGCTCATGATATGTATGTATTAAAAATATAATTATATATATAATATATGTTTGAGGACAAATGCAGGTATATATATATATATATATATATAATATATATATATATATTTTTTTTTTTTTTTTTTTTTTTTTATATAGTTTTTAATGTTTAGATCTCTAATCTGACTGTAATAGATTAGTACCAAATTTCTGACCATTGCTCATGCCTGCTTTAAATCAAATAAAATTCAAACACAAGGTTTGGGATTTGATGATTAATAACAATGTAATAATTATTTGTGTATAATAAGTAAAATTAATTACATCTTTATAAGGTTCATGTACATAATCGATTATATATTTAAAACAATTTATAAAATACAAATTTTTCGAATAACAATGTCAAATATGATATTTTATATAACTTTCTCTATACATATCTCTTTCTGTTATTTATACTTAATTATAATTGTTCAGGTAAAGGCACATAATTTCATTTTACTTTGATATTTAAACAAATGGACATCTTTAATCATTAAAAAGATTGTTTTTCTTATCCAAGGAATGAATTTGGTCTGCAAATGTGAAACTAAACTCTAATAATATACAATAACATGTGGTACAGGTTTTAGGAGGTAAAATCTAACGCAACAAACAGATATGTACATAACGATTCAGTATCTACATACCACCGCGGACATGTCTATACATAATAACAGAGTATATAAACAATCTTTAACACATAAACATATGTTCTTCGTCACATAAATAAAATAAAATCTTCCATTTACAATTTACAAACTACAATTAATAATCAACAATTGCAATTAACAAATAGACAAAAATAATGAAACATATTTGTTTACAACCTTTCTTTCTTTACACATGATATTTATATAATTTTGATATGGAAGGTTAATTTTTAAAAAATCTATTTTTTTTTAATTACACAATTATTTAGATATAATTTACAATCTTCGAATAGCTTAATATCTGGTAGAAAAATATGGTACATCAAAAATATTTAAAATAAATATTAAGAACAACAAACAAAGATGGATTCGTTAGTCAAAAATTAATATTAAAATCAATATTGATAGTAAATATTACAAAAGATATACCTTTCTATGATGACTTAGGTGAAAACACTTGGGGAGTATTGTAAAGATATTTACAAGAAATCAAACAAAATATTTACAGGAAACACCTCCGCTAGCTGCAACTTGCTGATAATAAACCGAGGAACCAATTGAAAAGAAAAACAACAGTACATCTAAACAATTTTGTTACTATTAAAATTTTGACTTGATTAAAAAAATAAATTAATGTCTACATCTATCTGTGGTTTTCCTATGAAAAAAGATGGTTGTAATAATTCCATTATTTGGTTATAAATCTATGTATTGTGGCGTGCTAACATAGATGGATGCTGTTTTAGCCGACTAATAGATCTAATTAAATCTCATTAAAGACTTTGTCCAAAAGGGTCTTTAATAATTATATCAATAAGGGACGAACTAAACTAATATATGTTGACACACAGCATTCATCTAAGTTAATACATAGCGATATATTATAGATAATCGGAATACAACCCGAAACGTCTCCTGACATAGTATATTGATATACATAAATCATGATGTTTTAAATAAAATATCAAATAGGAAGTTTACTGCGCTCAATTTAATTTAATTGTTATTATTATTATTATTTTTTTTTTTTTTGTGAAAATTATGAGCTTTAATTTGAAGTCTTGAATATAGTAGTTAGAGGAAACTGTTACAAACACCTCATTGATTGTACCAATAACAATTGTTAGGGATGGTCAGTTTCTGTAAGGGTATGTTCTTTTGAGCAAATGAAAGGTCGTTTCAAGATTCTATAAACAGTTTTTCATAATTTCAAATGCAATCTAGTTACCTATGAACTGCATTGTTTATATAATTTATATAGTTTATATAATATATAATTTCTAGTTACCGATAAACTTTAAAACATTTGCTGGTCGATGATCATAATTATTGTAAGGGTTTATAAATATTGAAGGAGGAGATACTGAAACTAATGAACAATCAAAAAGAAAAATCAGAATGGTCAAGTTTTCAACTGCAAGTTGCATAACAATACATTTCTTCTTTTGTAACAACTCCAAAACGGTTAGGTCAGATTTTATTGTGATAATTAAAATTTAAATCTAGTTAATCAGTCAGAATGGTTTCATTTTTGATGCAATGTTAAATTATCTTTAGCCAGAATGGCTCATCGTTAAACTAGAATCGACCTTGTAAATTTTATTATAAATTAATAGTTGTTTATACACTGATGACTTGGCTGTTATAAAGGAGTTATGGAATACCGAATATAAAATGTTTATTGAACACAACATCTCAATGATATGGAACACGATATGAATAAAATATGAAACGTACGATATGATTGAAAAGCAAGCTTAACAATTGAGATGCCATCCTTATCTACTCCCTGACAATACAAACAATGTTTGTATCCAACCATCATAACTTTTTAGAAGGCAAAAATACTTTTATTTTCAATGTCGTTTAAATATCGTAATTTTCAGATATGATTTACGACAAGACTGACTGGCAGTTCGAGGCATTAACATCAGTCGTATACACAAACAGTTTTCAAAATAGCTCTTCTGTGTCTTTGATCACTAAAAAAGAATGTGCAAGAGAGGCGACCATATAGGCAAAACATTAGTGAGCAGTGAATCTCGGTCGAATTAATTGGACAATAAGTCATTTACAGCAGTGACGATTTCTCTCTTAATTAAGCTGTATTTCTATATCAATAACTTAATAAATTAAAGTGGGGCTTTTATTATTTTAGTAGAACCTATTTGCAGAATTAAAACTAATTTCGAATCCTAACTTGTCAATAAATATGAAGCATAAAAGGCACACGGTGTGTTGTCGAAAAGAAAATAGTGAATAAGAGCAAAAGGTGTCCGAGCCATAGGGCCACAGCCTCAGGCAACGATCGAAAACTATCGCCAAGCAAAGAAACAAACTTATATTCGCTTTCTTAGAAGCACATTTTGCTAAATTAAAATACAGGCAACAAGACGCTGTGGCAGGTTCACATCATTCTTCTTGGTTCTTGTTTGGATGGACTCTAGGATAGAGCTGAAACAATCAAATTTATTTATATTAATTCTAGGATTGTGTGGTTAATATAATTTACTTATTTAAAACATGTGCTAATAAGTTTAGTTAAAAATAGTAAAGTTTTCTTGTTCAATCTGTAAAGTGATAAAACAGTTTGTTCTCATAACTTTTTCAATGAACTAAACATGAGTAAGTATAAGCTCCTTCAACTGGGAATGTTTAAATGGAATATAACACAGACATTAATCTTCATCTTAACGATGAACTTTGTGATGTTGATCAAGACAATCCTAGAGCTGCTGTTACCTTGGCAACAGATTTATCTCGACCTACTGGTACTTGCGCTGGCAGGCCTGGTAGGTAAGGAACCTGATAAGTTAAATATACAACAAAGCATAATGTAAAACATATACACTGAGTGTCAAAAGTATTCGCAATTCGTATTTCTTTTCATTTAATAAGTATATTTCACCATTATGAATTTATATAATTCTTTTTCACTCATAAATCTTCAAAAGAGACTCCTATAAAGGAAAATCACTGACCAGATATCCGAAAAGTTTATGGTTTTAAAAACATCCGATTAATTATGTAAAATTACCAGATCAGACAGTGTCAAAAGTATTCGGAAATCGTAATATTCTGTTGTTTAATGGTTTCAAATGTTCATATTATTACTAATCTTTGGCATAATTTTATCTTCTAAACAATTATTTTCCCTCATGTAACATATACCCAAACATGGAAAGAATTAAAAAAAAAAAATAAGGCCCTAAAATAAAAACTCAACGATTGGGCTATAATAATTTTTAAAAGAGGAATCGTTGAAATATTAAACAAATTTGATGAGAATATGTAGATGGCTATATATAGTGTAGATAATATAATATAAAAGCAAAATAGTGAGAATCCAAAAAATATTGAATGTTAAAACTGTAAGACTGATTATTCATCAAATAAGAAAACAATACCTCGAATGAGTAAACCTTAGCTTATTTCTGAATTTTTCAGAACTTCTGGATACACAATAAGTGTTTCAACTGATCGCCGCGTTCTAAAAAAATATGGCAAAAAGAAAAACATGGTATTGGGTTGATGCAAAATTAATGCAGGTTTTTAGTAGGTATTGTAATACCATATCTTTACTTTAACCATATATATTTAATCAAAATAATTTCCATCTGAATCAATGCACTTTTGCCAACCAAGCTTTCTTATTCCACCAGAAAAAAAATCCGAATCCCTGGACTCAATGAAATCACGAAAAGAATTTTCAATGTCGTCCTGGTTTTGAAAATTTTTCTCCCTCAAAAAGTTGTCCAGATGCCTGAAAAAGTGGAAGTCTGTAGGAGAGAGGTCAGGTGAATAAGGCGGATGTTGGAGAACCTCGTAGCCCAACTCGTGCAGTCGTCGAAGCGTTGGTTGTGCAACGTGTGGTCTGGCGTTATCGTGGAGCAGGATCGGCCCCTTCCGATTCATCAATGCTGGGCAAAGACGTTGCAATTTTTGAGTTCCGAGTTCCGCCGCCATTTCTCGTGTGGTTTTGGTTGGGTCTTCTTCCACTTTTGACCTCAGCTGGTCGTTGTCCAAAGCAAGATGACGGCCCCGACCTTCCTTGTCTTCGAGGTCGAAATCTCCTCTGCGAAACTTCTGGAACCAACGCTGCACCGTGCACTCATTAATAGCCCCCTGACCCCACACTTCATTAATATTACAAGCCGTTTGCGCAGCGCTGCGCCCTAATTTAAATTCGTAAAAATAAATTTGACGAAAATCGCACTTTGACATTTTCGATTCAAGACCTTTGAACACACTGAACAAAACGATTTTACTAAACAAATTCATGGTGAAAGAGAGGGTATTAGATAAGGTTTGTTTTGGTATAATAATGATCAATGTTAGGATTAGCTTTGTTTACACAATTGGAATTAAGATATTGCAATAGAGGAAACCTGCATTAATTTTGCATCAACCCAATACAAGAAGTACGGAAAACGTCTTTCAGAAGGCAAGGAATAGGTTGAATGTTTTTAAACATTTTTTTAAAGAGAAGGTTGATGAATTAAAATGTTTACAGATGACTCCCATACTAAAATGCATGCTTCTTATGAAAAAAATTATGGTTTAAAGGAAACCAAATAAAGAATTTAGTATGCCATAGTACAACACCTTGAGATAGCTAGGTATGTAGTCAGAGATAGTTAGTAGTTATCGTTAGTCAGAGATAGTTAGTAGTTATTGGTAGTCAAGGATAGTTAGGTCTGTTTTTCTTTTCTTTTTTTGAAAAAGTTTACTAACATTGGATTCATGGACAGAATCATTGATTGGTTTGTGTATTTTTTAAACATGGAAAGCCAAAATTAAAAGTAGAAGAAAAATGACGAATAAATTAAATGTTTAACATACACGCGACCATGACTCTGGACATATATACGTTATATATAAAGATTTTGATGCTACAAAATTATTCAAAGCTCATAAGAATAAACTGGATGTTTATTTATAATCACTGCATTAACATAATTAGGGAACCACGTTATTCCGAATAATTTTGACACCATTGACATAAACGTTAAAAAGAAAATGATTGTTGTCGTAATTTATGGTTTTAGTTATTGTATACCTTCCTTCTAACAATATAAAACTGTTAACAACTCCTTAAAAATAAAAACTATGTTAATAGCTAGTAAATTACTCAATGGTAGTGAATTCTGAATACTTTTGACACACTATATAGTAATTCATTCATGATTTCAAAAATTGTCGTAACTTTTAATTATACTAGGATGAATAGTTAGTTAAATCTTTTATTTTATTTTTGTTATCATGTTAAGTTAGGTAAATTAATTTTATTGTTAATCAACTTTGTTGAATGCTTAAAGAGGGAGATGTTTGGTCAATATAATTTAAAACATGTGTCAAAAGTTTAGTTACAAATAGTAAAGTTTTCTTGTTCAATCTGTAAAGTGATAAAACAGTTTGTTCTCATAACTTTTTTAATGAACTAAACAAAGATAGGGCTGAAGCAATCAAATTTATTTAAATTAACAATAGGATAGAACTAAAACAATCACATTTATTTATATTAACTTATATTCTTTTATAACAATGAAATATTTTATTTACGGAGGTGATGAATTTGTACATAACTTAGTTGTGGAACTAAACAACACAAAGTTGTACATAACATAGTTGTTGAACTAAACAACACAGAAAGTTGATAATACTCGAAATATTTCTCATTGCTTTGAAATCAAATTGTTTCAAAACACTCATGGGTATTCAACGATTAATTAAATGAAATGGAAATCATGTTAGTCCCTGAGAATAATATAAATGTACGTTTATATTTTTGCTTCTGGCTATAAAATAATTATAATACTATGTTTACCATTTGAGAGTAATGAACACTATAAGTTCTATACATACACCTGTACATGTATATACTATACAAATACATACACCTGTACATGTATACACTATACAAATACATACACATATGCACCTATGTACAGAGGTACTTATTTGATATTGCTATCAAACAATAGACAAAAAATAAAGCGAACTAGAACAGCAAGAAATAAAATAAAATTGAATAAAGAGGCAAAATAGTTCAACTTGATAAAGGCACTGTAGATTTATATTCTAGGAGTTGGATGAATATTTGATATTTAAACGGAGTTAAGGATTGATCAGAACCTTTTGCTCATTAGATAGCTCCTACTCTGTTAGCCGAGAGACAGATAAAAGTTTGTTTATCCTCTTTAATGTTTAGCTAATAAAACAAGAAAATACTCAACATAAAATAGTAATTGCCAATTATTATTATTAGATTTTGATATTATAACAGATATTAGAAGAGGTGACTCACCCCCAACAGATTCCTTGGTATGTATCCCTCGAGATCGGCGAGGCGCGCCCACCACCACTCCCTCTCCCACTCGTCTCCCTTCCTGAGGACGACCAAACGGTCACCCTCTTTGAAGCTCAACTCATCGCTGTTGTGGGCTTCGTAGTCGAACACTGCGTAGACAACACCTCCATTCATGATCCCAAGCTTCTCCTGAACACCTGTAATCAATGAGATAGATCAATGTAATTCTTCAAATAGAATAAGAGCAATATTTAAATTAGGACCTATTATCCCTTGAAACTCACCTATCCCCTTTGAAATAAATTTTAAAAGTTCACATTACAATACCATTTGTTTTCAATATAAAATATAACAAAAATCATTTAAATGTATTCATTTTCCATCACTCTTAATCAATATCTTTTAATCATTCTTCATTTTATCAACTTTTAAAACGTATAGTTGCAACGTCCTCACTAAATATAAGTCGGCACCAAGACCTCCTTTCTCGCCATGCCACTAATACTGCCATTTATGTAATAAAACTTTTTTATTTAAATTTTTAGATTAATAATATAGTCAATAATAAAATATAACCAACAATATAATATAATCAATAATATATATGGGAAGTATCATAACCTAATGAAAAGTGGAAAGAGCAGTGGACAACTGTTCTCCTCGTCCTGGGTTCGAATCCCGGCTAAGGCAGGGAATACGACATATTTATTTGGTTATTTCAGTCTAAGGTAATCCTGGAATAGGGAGATCAGCCTCTATAAAGTTGGTACCCAAAAATAGGAGTAAAAAAACATAAAAAAAGGAGCTAAGCGTTACTTCAGCTTAATGATCCCCTTGCCCACTAGTAACAGAACTCATTTCTGGTGCACTGTGTCCAAGGACCATAATGGGTTGTAGGGGTACACGTGTTAATTCAAATCAAAATCTTCTGAATATTAAAAAAAAAAAATTGAAGATCTGGCTATAGCTAGGAAAAATTTATGTTTTTTACGCAAGTGCCTTTAGGACATCAATCATATTAAATTGGATAATAAAGGAATAATGAGACTCTTAATGTTAAAAATGAAAACGCAACTCACTGTAGAGATATTCCGAACAGCCGTCAAAACCTTCTTCGTCTTCTTCACATTTTTCAGCCGCCGTCTCGTGATCGGAGAGTGTTGTCGCAAATATGCAAGCTCCATGTTCTACGAGGAACCTTACCATGGTCGTGTTGTTACAGGAAGCAGCACAATGGAGGGGGGTCCTATACATAATATACATACTTTTACATACCAACAACTACATAATTACATACATCTTTCAATTATTTCCTTAAACTCATAATATTAAATATTTAATTGAGGATATATTGGTTAAGGGTGCAGTCATTGAAACACTAGAATTAAGTAACCTTAATTTAAGTGCCAACTTAAATTTAATAAAGTTAATTGAAGTGTTTACTTAAATTTAATCAAGTTAATTGAAGTGTAAGTGTTAGTTAACACATAAATTAACTTTAAGTAAAGTGTTTACTTAAATTTAATAAAGTTAATTGAAGGGTTACCTTAAATTTAATAAAGTTAATTTATGTGTTAACTTATAATTTAATTAAGTTGATTAAAGTGTTTGGATGACTGCACCCATAATCAACTTCTCAATCTATACCTACGCTTAATCATTCTTGCATCATTAAAAATTTAACTTTTTTTCATCTCTCTTTGAAAATTTTGATTGATAATAATGTGGTATCACCCAAAAATTACCTAGCTTAATTTTTTTAAATCTTCTTATTAATTTATAGATTTGTGGCAGCAATAAATATGATAGCAATCAAGAATAATATGTTTATATATGGAAATAAATACAAAGTAGTTTAAATAATAATTCCGTGATAAACATTTGGAAGTCCATATCGCAGGTCTAATAGTAACAAGATACAATGAAAGAGTTTGCACAGAGATTATAAATGAATAAATATCTTCATGTTCATGAACATTTAAAATAGAAATAACAAAGATTTAAAGTAGTAAGTTGAAAAGAGAGAAAAAAACAACAACAAATATGAAGTAATAAGACCAAATAAAGCAATGAAGTAAAATAACTTCACTTTAATAACTTTTTAACTTTTAAGAAGACTATATTCATTTTTAATTTTAACTTTTAACAGACTATTTGTTTGTTTTTTTATTTATTTAACGTCATTTTATGCTATGATGGCTAATCGGACGATGCTACAGTAGGAGTCCTAAATTTTAGTCTATCCAGGTTTAATTAGGATAGGGATCTTTAACGAGTACCTGACATCGCACAGACCCCGGACCATCTTTTAACTTTCCCTCCGAAGGACGGCATAACTAAGGATTTTTTACTCCCATTAAAAATCTAGGACTACCTGGGGGTTTGAACCCGTGGCATAGGAGGCTGTTATGCTAGCCACCCAGCTACAAGTGATCCCTACTGACTATTTAATTTAATATTTGTTTTCAATATTTCAATTTGAATTCTTCATGGCAATATTTATTCATTTATCACCTCTATAAAAACTCTTACAACGTATCTTGTTACTTTTTAGCCCCGATGAAGACCTGCAATGTTGTAGATCCTACAACCATAATAAATAGTTTTTACTATTTTCTGCAACCAATTCGTTGAGCGCCGCATGAATCATCACATTAGATTTGTATGGTCAACGGTCAACTATTCGATATCCAATGAAGAAAAATATTTAAGTATTGTGACTCACCAGCCATCGCTGTCTTGAGCATTGACATCACAGCCAAACCTGACGAGGAAGGTTACAATATCGAGGTGACCGCACAGATGGCGTTGTGGAGGGCTGTGATGCCCTCGTCGTTTGGCGCAGAGATGTCCTTGACCTGAGAGGCCGTTCTGGCGACCAGCTCCAGCTCCCCCTCGAGGGAGGCATCCAGGAGCAGCGCCAGGGGATCGAAGGACACTCTGCGAGACAGCAGTGTCTTCTCACCAACTCCTTTCAGGTTACCTTTCTTCTGCCCCGAGTCGCTACCTAAAGACATTTTAATTGTCGTTACTCAAATGGATTCTTTAAATTAAGATTTAAAGTTCCAAAAAGAACTAAAATTATTTTACAAAAATCTTCAGGAAGCACAAAAGTCTTTTATAATAAGAGCCTGATACTTGATAGGTAACCCAAGGTCATTTAATAGGTTACCTATGTTCCCTTGATAGGTAACTTATGGTTTCCTGTTAGGTGGTCTATGATTAGTTGATAGGTAACATTGGTCACCTGATAGGTAACCTACTTTCTCTTGATGGGTAACTTATGGTCACCAGATAGGTGGTCTATGATTACTTGATAGGTAACTTATGGTCACCTGATAGGTAACCTATGTTCTCTTGATAGGTAACTTATGGTCACCTGATAGGTGGTCTATGATTACTTAATAGGTAACCCAAGGTCATTTAATAGGTAACCTATGTTCTCTTGATAGGTAACTTATGGTCACCTGATAGGTAGTCTATGATTACTTGATAGGTAACCTGTGGTCACTAACTTAAGATCACCTGATGATAACCTGTGATCACTTGATAAGGAACCTATTGATGTCATCTGATAAGTATGCTATTAATTCCCTAGGAACTGAAATTCCACAATCCTATATTTCAATTAATTAAGCATTGTAAAAATGAAATATTTGTTTACCGATTTGAGAGGCAGTGTCCTTGTCGCTGAGGTCTGAGTCGTCTAGAAGGGCTCTGTCGGGAACGTCTAAGCTGGGCGCTTCTTCCCTCCTCTCCTCTTCCCGAGCCATGGCCGTCCTCTCCAGAGCGTTCGCGTTGGAGTTGTTGTTCACGACGGCGCTATTGTTATTATTCACATTATTATCACTACTTGTCCTGCTGCTGATGTTATTATTGTTTTGAACAGATTCTTCACCCGATCTGAAATAGAGGAAATATAATTAATTTTAATAGAAAACATCATAAAAAATGGCCAAATTAAAAGAATCTATCGAAAATTTTTATGAATACAATCAAATTAAAAACTGCAATAATGTTTGAATATAAAAAAACAAATGAAACCTTTCCATGCTTAAATAAAGCCCATCTTCAAAGATAAAAGAGAAAGTATTAGATAGGGAAGAAGTTGATTCCGATTGGAGTCAAATAAACACTTGATTAAGTAGAAAACAATTTATTTGTGCCAACATTTCGGCCTGAATTTCAGGCCTTCTTCAGGGCTATAATATAACAACCACCAGAAGAATATATTCTAATATAATAATAAAAATATATATAATAAAAGAAGAGAAGATGAGTTCACTAAGAGAGGAGTATGAGAAGATGAATCTACAGTATTCTACAACTGGTTGTTATCTTTGTTTTATAGCCCTGAAGAAGGCCTGAAATTTAGGCCAAAACGTTGGCAGAAATAAATTAAGTTTCCACTTAATTAAGTGTTTATTTGACTGGAGCCGGAAGCAAGTCCTCCCAACTTCTCCCCAATTTAATATATATATTATATATATATATATATATATATATTATATATAATATATAACATACATACATTCTCAAAACACAGAAGTATTAGAGCTATTGAAACATAACTCTTAACAAGCATTCCCTAAAAGATTTATTGAGACCAATGAAATAAATATGTTCAATGTCGCAACCATTTTCACTAATCTAAACGCCCATAATTGCTAATCTCCATCCACATAACACATCATTTTTTACATCAAACAAGGCCCGTTCCGATTTCATTAGAAAATACAATTTCAAATAATGTTCTCAAATGATGGTTTCTCTTCCTACGATGTTAAAAGTAATCTCATTAATCTTAGCTAAAAGCATAAATAAGCAAATTGTAAAATGTTCTTCATTTTAGTATAATCCATTCCTTTTTTATTTTATGAAAAACCGCTCTGATATCAACATCCTCCCACCCAATCAGAGGCCTTGCTAAAGGTCTTTATACTACGTGCTTTGCTGAAAATGTCGTCCTACAGATTTTACAAACAACTGTAGCAATACAAAAAGTAGTACATTAGAGTAGGAGCTTAAGAAGAACAGGAAACAGATATTAAGGGCCTTGAGGTGGGGTCTAAGTTGAGGTCGAAAAGAGAGAGGTTTGAGAAGATGAGACCGAAAAGAGAGAGAGAGGTTTGAGAAGATAGACCAAAAAGAGATAGGCAATAACTATTTACTGCTTTGCTAACCTTTATAGGACAACATTGGAGTTCTTCATCAGAGCATGTCATGGCACAGCAGTTAGGAAAAAATGGAGAAATCCTTTTACTAACTGTTGTACTTTGAGACACTCTTATGGACAAATACGACATGGACCAACAAATCTTGGCTATAGATAGTTTAAGAGTATTTAGATGTTTTTCTTGACCGCCATTTGGATTGCATTCAACAGTCAACTATATTTCAAAGCCTATAAAGATCTAGCAGATGAAGCAGTTCTCAATTTATATTTAACAACTGTAATGAATAAAATAAAATATTTCCCATTTTAAAAAATACCTTTTTTCCTCATCTTCCTTTGAAAGAAAGGACCTAAGCCTCGGGATTTCATTGAGCGGTTGCTTCTTGATGGTGAGCGGCCTCGGCTTAATGACTAACTCCTTTTGTTTACTTTCGTCGCTTGGGCTCGACTCGTGGTCCCTCCTGCAATTAGTGATAATTCATCTCTTACATCGCTTGGTCCAAGAAATGATCACACTCATTCCCAATGAATGAAAAGGTCCGAATGAAAAGGCCAATCACCAGGTCAAAGGAAAACATTTAATCGTACAAAAGCTATCGTATACAAGCAGGCTCCAGAAAAGGCCGCTAGCTGTTTTAACATTACCTTTCTAAACATTTTATAATGTGTGTTGAGTAAAATAAAAGTTTAAAAGTGAGAACTGATTATTCTGAAAAATGAAAGAAGAGACTGATACTTACTGAGTCGTGAGGACCGAGAGGCCAGAAGGAACAGCGATGCCTGTTTCTTTGACTTCAACGCTGGAGTGGGTCTGGCGTGGCGGTGGTTGTGGTTTCACGCTAGGCTTTGGCGGCAACGCAGGCTTATCTACATCTTCCTTCACGCCCTGAAAATATAAGTAACCAATTAGGCAAAATAAAAATGTATCGGGAAGTTGGTTGGAGTGCTGTCATGGGCCTAACATAGATGATGCAGACCACTCTTACCAATGACTTCCCCGCAGACCATTCTTACTAGGGGTGGGCATAATCGAATGATGATTATCAGACCATTCGAATTAATCGGCCTGGAGAAATGAATGATCATTCAAACTCAATTTTTCTAACAATTTATATATTGAGAAATATAAGAATATTAGGAGATAGGATAACAGGATGACATTTTTTTTTTTTTGCTCATCATATAAATTATATACATGGCGGAATTGTACCATATTGTCTTTCGGAATACATGAATCATTCGATTATTGAAATCATCAAAGTACCGATCATTTGATTATGAGGATCATTCAATTATGCCCACCCCTGATACTTACTCCTAGAAAGAGAACAAAGCTCTAGAAGCACTGAGCCCAAGACCCTTCATGATAGGTTGCAGAGCTTCTTAGCGTGATTTATTATATATAATCAAATATATATTAGTGTGATTTTTTGAGGACGCCACCTGCAACCAACTACTTCAATAATTTATTCTTCGCACAAAATTTTGCTCCATTGTTAGGAAAAACATACTTTAGAACATAATGTAAACATACTAACAATAACAGTAGAGTACAAGATAATCTGCGATATTGGGGATCTACAAATACATTCAAACTCCCATATTACTTTTTAGAAGAGGTTAATCGGAAAAGATGGTTATAACTGACAAAATTGAGAATTAATAAAAAAGCTTTAGAAAATAAGAAATCACGTTTGAATTGATATTTTTAAGTATAGAATAATAATTTTGTTTTCTTGAGGTATTTTTTAAATTTTATTCTCCTGTTTATTTATTCAAAAGTATCATTATTCATTTTAGAAAAGCAGAGCGAAATAAAGGAGGGTACTGAAGTATTATAACTTATTGAAAACAAATCTTACTTTTACTGATTCTCATCAAGTAAACTCACATCATTTTTACATATAATAAATTTTATATTTTAAATAAAAGAAATTTGGAAACAAAAAAAATTGACACAGAACATTACTTAGAACATTGAATATTGATAGTATTGAAAATATAAATGAAGTATTCCACAACACGATGGGAGTCCATAAAGCTATAAATTCTTCATAATATTTCATGTTATATTTTATAACAGCTTTTTTCCATTTGTTTATTAATAAGTGAACTGAGTGTTCTTTAGATGAAATTGGATAAAGGATTTTGAGAAAACTAAATGATTAAAATGACAGAATATTATTTTTGTACAAATGTCATTTAGTGTCTTTTGGGTATTGTCTCGATTGTTGTGCCGAAGAATGAGATATCTGTTAAGGCTAGATTCAATAAACCATTTTAAGCTTTGCACTTGCCTGGGGTGATGGTGGGTTGATCGTCTGTGGCTGGACAGGATGAACTTTGGTTGACGATGTTTGGTAAACATTAGAAAATTGTTGAAGGGCTGTTGGTGAGACTGTATTTACAGGTTTCTATAGGAAAAAAAAAAAAAATCAAAACTATTGAAACTGGAATTGCTGAAAATTATTATACAATGGTATATTAATAATTATATCATATTATAATATATTATCATGTTATATAGCTGTGTAAACAATTAATTCATAAATATATAGATATCAAGTCATCAAAGAGCTAAAGCAAGACAAACTAGCTAAACTGTCAATTTACATTCGACGAAATGGCAATCAAGATTGACAAATTCAAATAAATCCTCTAATAAAAAAAACCTGTACCACTACAAGCCAAGGAGGTCATTCGGGAAATCCTCTAATACTTGACCAATTTCCATGATTCTTTTTTCGTTTTGTAGAAAATTTTATGCTCTATTAAAATTGTTTATCAGCTGCCATTGCTAAACTAATCAGCTAATACCTTGTCATATGTTCTATTTTTTGTAAGGTTAAGCTTTAAAAAAAATCAGTCAAGTAGTTTTGGAGAAAAGACAAAGAGGTTGTTTGGTGGACTAGCAGATTTTTTATTCATTCAACGTTTGGATTCTTGAATCTAGAAATGTGAAACCTCAACTTTTAAGGGGAGTAATTTTTTTTTTTTTTTCTAGGCACATTACAAAGGTCCATTATTGAAAATAATGAAGTAAAGAAATAACTTTAATTTTGTCATCATAATCCTAATTTTTTCTTTTGGTTCAATATGTAATATCCTATGTATAAATTGAATAAAAATAAATAAAATGTTTATTATTATAATAAAAATATAAATTTTTTCAGACAGTTCAACATGGCCCTAGAGGCCGAAACGTAAATTATGAAATAAAATTATTTTCTCTTCCGATAGGCAGAATAAATAATTTTAATCATAAACGTATATTATTAAGTAGCATAATTATCTGTTCCACATAAACTTGAATATTGAAGAACACACAAAATATAAATAAAATTATTTTCTATTCAGATTGGCAGAATAAATAATTTTACTCATAAAGGTATATTATTAAGTAGCATAATTATCTGTTCCACATAAACTTGAATATTGAAGAACACACAAAATATAAATAAAAAATAATTATTTAAAAAACAAATAATTTCCTACGATATGATAAATTCTGAAGCAATTTCTAATATGAACATTAGATTAATGTTTGCATGCTTAATGTTAAATGGAATCTGAATGTTCCACTATATATACATATTGCTCAAAAGATTAGAGAAGGTACAATTTATTTATTTATTATGCATCTTGATATTTTTATCATAATTTTATCAATTTTTTGTGATATTTTAACAGAAAACTATAGGAAAATATGTGTTTCCAATAATACATTACAAAAATAAATAAAAATGCAGAGGTCTAAGTTTATTTTACATAATTTCTAATTATATGGGAGCGGTGTGGTCTAGTGGATAGAGCACTAGTCTGCTGTGCTCCGGGTCCTGGGTTCGAATCCCGCCTGTGGCAGAATATTATTTATTCTGTTAATTCAGTCGGGGGGGGGGGCGACCCTAGGGTATGGAGACCCTCCTGGGGCAGACCCAGCCTCTATAAAGTGGGTACCCAAATTAATTGGGGAAAAACCTGGCGGCTGAGCGTGATTAAGGCTGAATCACCTCATTTCACTGCCGTTGGCCTAGAAACAGTACGAATCTCTATATGTACTGAGCCCAAGACCCTTCATGGGTTGTAGTGGTACAGGTTTTTTTTTTTTTTTTTTTTTTTTTTTTTCTAATTATATGGAATGCCCTCGCAGAGGGGAAAAAAAGGTGCAAAGAGTTAATTTATAAAATTTCTTGTAAATCAGTTTCCCCAGTAATAAGATTTTTTGACAGATGGCAGATTTCATGGGATCAATGACAATATCTTTTGTATTATATCATATTATTATATTTGTATTATGGGATCAATGACAATATCTTTTGTATTATATCATATTATTATTTTTGTATTATGGGATCAATGACAATATCTTTTGTATTATATCATATTATTATATTTGTATTATGGGATCAATATCATTTGAAGAAGAACATAAAATTAAAAAAAATGTCACCTGTAAAAATTGTCATTTCACTAAGACATAACCTACAAACGTAATGAAATAACTCACTGCTGGAAATTATATTAAGATATTTAATTGTCCTATTGAAGAGAAATTACCTGAATATCAGAAATAAGCGGCGTCGGAGGTAGGGCGAGGCGTGATGTGACAGCAGTTGGTTGAGTTGTCACGGCACCCACCTGCAACCCATCAACATTTTTATACTTTCTTTTATTAAATCCTTAATTATCTAATAGCTAGAATGAAAATATAAATTAAATGCAGGCCTGCAGATCTCATTTGAGAAAACAAATTTTTTTACCAATATCAAGATGGCACCCATAGAGCTCACAGTGGAACAAGACAAAATAAAACGAGTAAACAAGTTCAAATATTCGGGAGAACCGATAACACCAAACTTGTCAGAGAAAGAAGTTTTACACGTCAAATGAACAAAATGGAAATGGCATACCATTTAGCCAAAGGCGCCTACAACAAAAGGTCCATATCTTTTAATGCAAAGCTAAGGCATTACTGCACTGTTATCGGTCCAGAGGTCTTATACACATCAGAATGCCTCTCAATCAACAAAAAAGGTCTGATCGAGAAACTAGAGGCCAAAGAGAGAATCATGTTAAGGAAGATCTTGGGTCCCCCCAAAGAGAAGGGGAATAAAGAAGGCGGCATAATGATAAATCATATACCCACGTAGAGAAGATTGTGATACCATCAGGAAAGGACAAATTACCTTTTAAGGACATGTTACAAGAATGACCAACCGTATGATTGCCTTCTTTCAGCAAAACAAAACAAAAGGGGCTTGGTTCGATGAGGTGGATAAAGACCTTGAAGTAGTGGGAATCACATACAAAGACATCCAGGAGTGTGACCAACTTGATAAGAAACTTCAAATGTTCCAGTGCTTCTGAGGTAACCTAAAACAGAAAAATCAGGGTCCAGGAGAGAAAGAAGCAACATCGAGAATGCAAGTGGAAACACCGGGCAGACATCAAAGCCAAAAGTAGGCAGCTGAAACGACATGGTCCAAAGTTGGCCCATACAACATGAATTAATAAATTATATAATTTTCACTGGTAACTTAGAACTCAACAACCTGGTTTTTATTAAGTTGGCAAATATTTACTTTAAAAGTAAGGTATAATACCAGAAATATAGTGCCATTTAAAACATTTAAACATCCACTTGAAAAATAAATTAGTAATCCTTCTTTAGGGATACAAAAACTGAATAATTTTTGCCTTCATAGTCTTTTCTTGTCCCAACCGTGTTTTCAATTTCTTTGTCAGTTTCACCAGACATGGTGGTGGCTTCATCAGGGTACAACAAGAGAATGAGACTAACTTCATGGCCATCATTTTTATTGCAAGCAACAGTTAACAGTGAATCAGTTGAGGAACAGGACATGTTTCTTACTGGTGATCGTGCTGGAATGAAGCTATGATATTAGAATGGTTCTTTCAATCAGCTCTTGTCTCAAGTTTATTTAACAAACTTAAACTTTTTACAATATCCTTGAAATTGAGCATAATAATAATATCAGTGATTATTGTTGCAGTGCTATAGATATATTGATAAATAACCGAGAGAGAGGTTACAATACAATGCAGTAGAGAGTATTGTGTGGACATACCAAGTCGTACATAGTTGTAATCAGTTATTTAAATACATATTTATTTGGTTTCTCTAAATTTGTATTAATTTTCTTTTTCATATGAGAAATTTCATTTGTTTATATGATTAAAAATAATCAAGTTGAAGTGATTATAAAACAACAATCGTAATAATAATGAAATACTTACAACATGACTGGCGGCACTTCCTCCACTAGCGAGCGACGACGTAGAAGATGTTGTAGAACCGCCGACCGGCTGGCCTCGTGCAACCAGTGATGGGTTCAGTAAGTTGCCGCCGTAAACCCTACAACAACAAACAAACAATAACATTAACTGACACGTGGACAGGTATCAAGATATATCCCAAGTGGGCCAAATCAGATGTTAGCATCTGTAGTCAGGAACTGAATTGATTTAACATCATAAGTAATAGGAATTAAATGGCAAACAGGCACACATATATAAATGGATTAATATATATATAAGTGATAAATTTATATATAGCAATGTTATCGAGTGAAGCATGTTTTGAGTGCAGTGGTGAGACTTGTGGAGACATGAATTTCATTATCAAATTGTTGCATTTGTGTAAGAAAATATATTTATATTGTTCCAAAACTAATATTATTTATTTTTTTATATATGTTATAATAATATTTATTAATTTATTACTATTGGTGATGGCCACCTCCCTAGAAGGCTGGCATTGATCACATGCTGTGTCCATATTTACTCAATTCGGAAGCCATATATTAGATATATTTATATTATATATTGTATGTGAACATGCGTTAATAAAGAATTAATAATAAAATATTTATATGTTGGAGATATTGGTTGGGGGTGAGGTCACCAAGATATGGGTCTTCATCAGAACTAAGAAAAACAGGATAACAACCAGTACAATTAAGCATAATAATAACAAATCAGTAATCAAATGTGGAAACAAACAATAATAATATTAGTATCTAAATATTTGAAGATTATTATGAGAAACTAAGCAACTAATTAAAGTTTAAATAAAAACATATAACGGAGAAGCAAAACAAGAGTCTACGAGTGGTTTGTTCATTTTAAAAATGGAAGGATGTCAATTGAAGACAAACCCCATTCAGAACACCCGTCAACATCAAAAAGTGATGATTCTTTCAGTGGCGCGACAGGCCGTGTAGGCCCTGGGCCTCGCGGTGTAAACTCCTTCGAGTTTACACTCACGTTTCATGATGCTATTTTTAGGTAGGGTCATCACTCCCTACGACTAATTTTGTGAGTGGCCACCCTTTGGCTGACGGGTCTCACACACCCGGGGGAGAGGTTGTGAGTGAATCCCCATTTTTTTTACATCCTTATAAAAGCCCCGCCGGGACTGGAATTCGAACTCAGAACCTGTAGCTTGAGAGACTAGCGTGCTAGCCACTCGGCTACGGGCTCCCCATATCCCAAAAAGTGATGATATCAACAAATCAATGCCCTCGTTCATGAAGACCGTTGCCGAACCATTGATCTGCGAGATGTCTGGAATATCATAGGGTTTCATTCAGTGGATTTTATCCAAAGATTTGCACATGAGAAGAGTTGCAGCCAAGTTTGTCCCTCGCCTTCTCACAGATGAGCAAAGAGAGCGTGGACTTCAGACATGTTTTAGGGTTCAAAATAAGATCAAAGAGGACCCTGAATTTTTTTCCAAGGCGATTACTGGTGATGAATCGTGATGCTATGGATACGACTCCGAAACAAAGCCAGTGGAAGACAAGTGGCACACCTCGTCCAAAAAAAGCTCGCTAAGAGAAGTCAAACATCAAGACGATGCTCATTTGTTTCTTCGATTGCAGAGGTATTGTGCACGCAAAGTTTGTTCCTTCAGGTCGAACTTTCAATCAGGAGTTCTACTAGGCGGTTTTGAAAAGATTGAGGGAGAGTCTCTAGAAGAAAAGAGCAGATTTTTGGCGTATCCCTAACCAATTTCTCCATCATATAGACTCAACAGTCAACAACTTCATTATTATAAAATATTTAATTATATAAATAGTTGTGTTCAAATGTCTATCATACATTATATATTTTAATGGCATTAAAATGGTTGACTCTTTGTAGAAATGAAGAGATATCAATTTGGGATGCAGCCATAAAAACAAAGGCACTGTTATGATCTTCCTTCTACAATCGAAGACCTAAAATTTAGGACAGAAATGTTGGCACAACAAAAAGTTTCACTTACTTAAATTATTTTGATGACTGCATCCCAAATAAACTTTTCCTCAAAGTTATGAGTAATTTATCTTCAATCACTTCAGGAAATGAATTTTTAGAAATAATTGGAAAGTCATTTACTCATTATATTACAGGAATTTGTTAGTAAATGACTAAAGATTTTGTAAATATTAGAGAATGAAGACCGACCTGTGCGAAAGGTGAGATATGGATGAGTAAGAACTGGTCGAGGACGTCGGGGAAGAAGAAGGCTGCTGGTGCTTCTGGTTTGCGAGGGCCATTGCGAGCTCTTTCCTTCCACCTGTCAACAAACATAGATAGGTTACCTCTTGGGTTATATACAAGTATATAGATAGGTTATCTCTAGGGCTATATACAGGTATATAGATAGGTTACACCTAGGGTTATATACATAATCATAAAAGATGTATTTTTTATCGACTCTTAGTATATCTATAATTATTAAAGAAAGTAACATTTAATTTACTTTTCTGGTCATAGCAGAACTCAAAAATAACTGTGGTTATGAAAAATTTTTCTGGAGATTTGTCTTATCGTCTAGATGTGCATACGCTTGGTTTGGGAAAATTTGTCTAAGTGGTTGAAATAAAATAAATTCAAACTCCTAAGTACTGATTCGAAAAGCAATAGCTTAACTATTCTCATATTTAAATTATTCCTTTATAAAATAAATCACTATCAATACAGTGACATTTCTCTCTTATATAAAACAATTTTTAGCGATCATGTAATATTTTATTTAGGACATCTATGGATTGAAGGTTATGTATAACGGTAGCCATGTTCACACAATGCTATAGCTATAGTCTATATTCTATAGTCTTTGTTCAATTTATTGATAAAGGATCCATTATTATTTCCATAGCAGGAAAAAAAGAGCAAAAAAAAGTAGACACATAAAAGACTGAAATCGTGAAGAAAAGTTGAAGAAAAAACAAAACAAACACTTGTATAATTTGTAAAATGGGGGTATTTAATAAAACAATTATTTAAATAAGAGAAAAAGGTGGCCCTAGGATTTTTTAATGGGGGTAAAAAATCCTTAGTTATGCTGTCCTTCGGAGGGGACGTTAAAAGGTGGTCCCGAGCCTGTGCAATGTCAGGTACTCGTTAAAGATCCCTATCCTAATAAGACCTGGATAGGCAAAATTTTGGACACCCACAGTAACATCGTCCGATTGCCCAAGTAGCATAAAGTGATGTTAAGCAAATAAACAAACAAACAAATAAGAGAATATCTAAGCTAAATTTTTATTTTACTTTAGATATTTTTCCTAAAATTATATTTAAAGTGATTTACATGTAACATATAATTGAAATAGAGTTTTAAAATAATAAAAATTGCATGATGTAATTTGATAAGTTTAATGATGGACTAGAGTTGTTCGAAACACGACTCCATTCCAAACAACTTTCATATTTGTTTGTTTAACATCATTTTATGCTACGATGGCTAATCAGAAGATGCTATAGTGGGAGTCCTAAATTTTAGTCTATCCAGGTTTAATTAGGATAGGGATCTTTAACGAGTACCTGACATCCCACAGGCCCCGGACCATCTTTTAACTTTCCCTCCGAAGGACGGCATAACTAAGGATTTTTTACTCCCATTAAAAAATCCTAGGACCACCTGCGGGTTTGAACCCATGACCTTTGGCGTAGGAGGCTGTTGTGCTAACCACCCATCCACAAGTGATCCCCACCTTCACATTTAATTCATTATTTAATTAAATAATGTAGGTTTTTCTTCCAAAATTATAAGAATTACTTATCAACCTTCAAATGACAAAACATAAGGTACAGATATGATTGATCATTACCAGGCAATATAGGAGCACTGTGAGCAACATTAATTTGATTGTTGTTGTTCAATAATGACGAGTTGTTGCTCTTGCTGCCCTCAATGTTGTCATTGCTCTCGTTGCCGTCGGCGCCCTGCCTCTTTGCGCCACAGAACTTGGTGTTGTACGGAAGGGTCTGGTATTTGGGGTCTGCCTTCCCAAGGCCAAACCCTTCTTCGCACGATATCCCGCTGCTGCCTTTCGTCTCCTGCACATAATGGTGGGTCGCGGGAGCGCTCAATCCTTTCATGCTCTCGTTACGAGGTTCGAAACCACTTTTTATGATCTGAAAAACAAAAAAACATAACATATATATATATATATATATATATATAAAGAAAAAAATATCTTATGTATAATTAAAAACATAATGTGCACATCCCTTAAAATTCACTAACTACTCGACTGGGAAACCTCAAGTAGCGGTAGAGAGAAGGTCATTGAGGCCAGCCTCAGGATTGGACTTGACTGCTAAACTTCAAAGGAATTGCCCCATGGATGTATGACCCAGCATTGTAGAGGAATCTTGACAATTGCTCATATTTCAAAAGATTGTCCATTCTACCTTGAAAAACTGAACAAAAAGAGAATCCCATGCGATATTGTGGTTGACTTAGGAAACAAGTTGGATACAGGGATTTCCCTTCTCTCTAAAATTGATTTTTTCAAGCGAATTTGATAGTATGATAATTTTCCATTCATTTCCTTTTAAAAGTTTAACTTCTACTAGATTAAGTGATGAGTTTTAGGAGATATTTAGTTTTTGGGCTTGATTTAGCCTTCAGAATTTGCGAGACTTGGCTATTTGGATGCAGGAGATTTTAGAAAGTATATCTCCATTGATAACTTGATTTGAAAAATATACAATACCTTAATGCATTAATTAAATGTATTTCATAAGAATTATAACAACAGAAACTCCTTGAAAATCCAACTACATCTTTCAAATTATATTGTTGTTCATTGATTTCTTCACCTTACACTAAAGAATTGCCAACTTTACTCACTTGTTGTCTCATCTACTTCCATGACTCTAGTCCAAATTCTTAGACCTTCCAGATGGAGAGTGTAATTCTACAGATAATAATTATTTCCTTATATTTTTTGTAGCCTCTACGATCCTCGATGGACCTTGGACTCAGTACATATAGAGGTTCATAATATTTCCAAGCCAAGGGAGATCTGAAAGAGAAGGAGAGGGAAGGAGGTTTTTTACCCTAATTTTAGGTCAGCCACTTTCAGGGTTGGGTGAGCCCAGGAGGGTCTTCTTGCCTCAGGATTTCCTGCCTTTCTGCTGCTGCAATTTTGAGCCCACGATCCGGATAACAGTAGCCTAGTGTCTATCCATTAGACCATAACTCCATTTTATTTTCAAATTGTTTACTGCTTTGTAATTGGCAACTGTTGCCTCTTTTTGGAATTTTTTTATGTAAAGGCCTAGTGGATAGAGCATTAGGCTACTATTCTCCGGGTTCCAGGTTAGAATCCTGGCTGATGAAGAATTATTATTCTGTTATTTTAGCCCTGGATTGACCTAGGGTATGGAGACCTCTCTGGGCAACCCAGTCTGTATAAAATGGTTACCCAAAAATGGAGAAAAACCTGGCATGAGAGCGTGATTTAGACCTAATCACCACCTGCACTGTCGTTGTACGTGAACAGTACAAATCTCTATAAGTAATGAACCAGAGACCCTTCATGGGTTGTAGAGCTACAGGAAAGAGAAAAAAAAATTTATAAAAAAAAGAAGAGGATAATTGTTTGTTCTTGAAGAAGGTTTGAAGGTTACCTCCGAGGGCTTGGAGAACTCCTGCTCCGGCGGAGGACTGACGAACGTGGGGACGTGGTGGTACGGCTCCACCGCCGCAATATTGGCGCTCGGCATCGTTCTCAACATCGTCTGCTTCCCCTGTACCTGCCCGCTTTCGCCCCTGCAAGCATTATATCATTTGACATTATCAACAGTTCTCCACTCTCTACATCACTCTCTACTCTCTAGCATGATATGCTGCATCCAAATTGTACTACAACCTCTGCATAGCACAGTATGCTGCATCCATATTGTACTACAATCTGTATGAACTACAATAAATTGTATGCATACCTCATAATAAATTTTATACTCATAGTACTATAAGTGCCAGAAAAATGTTTTCAAAAATTGAGCAATTTTTATCAAATGAAAATTTGCTAACCTGGTGAGCTGGGAGGGAGAGGACTTGTTAGAGGCGGCAGTGATCTGATTGGCTAGCTCCTGGTTAAGGAGCCTCTTGCGATGGAGGCGCTCTTGCAGCTCGGCGATCCTCTTGTCGATGCTGACCATCTCCACCTGGCGCTGGCACAGCACCTCTCGCTGCTCGCTCAGCCTAGCAGTCTGCTGCTCATTCAGTTTGTTACGGTACTGCAACAACAAAAATGTTACGGTATTGCAACAACACAAGTGCATGGAATGAAAACTGAAAGGGGACTAATCTGGCTTTGGGAGTCCTAGAAATAATAGAAAAATAGAAAAGAAAGATGGTCTGGGTGGCAGTAAAGAAAAAGAATGAAATAGTTTTAACAAATTATTGCTATTGAATAGTATTAATTATATATTGCCGACATTTTTAGATCTTCTTCAGGCCTACTAAAAGTAAAATCATAAGGCAAAAGACTCCCAGTCCTGAACTATACTCCATTATCTTACAACCATGAATCGAGATCCACTCATGAAGACCTGCAATGTGCAGCTATACCTTCCGGACTACTGGATATCACAGTTCTTCACAGGGCATGGGAGGTTTCGAGCTAAACTGCATAGTTTTGGCCTTGATATCAAACCTCAATGCCCAATCTGCGGAGTCCCGGAGACAGCCGAACATGTGGTCACAACCTGCACCGCATTCGATTACCTTAGAGCCCAATTAATGAGAGGCACAGGACTGTTTGTCATCACTGAGGAGGACCTTCCTCAATTAGTGAGTGAAACAACTTCCCGTGGTTCACAGAATTCATTTATAGCTGGAAAACAGGCAAGGGTCCAGCACACTTCAACCTTGGTGGTGGAAGAAGAAGAAGGCCAGTGCACAGAAGACCACTTCCGTAACTTCCAGTACCTGTGGGTATCAGTTCTGTAAAGAACTGATACCAAATCCTGTGTAGCCGTATAGGCCAGGAAGGCATGGATAAATAAATAAATAAATGTGCAGCTATAAATGTGTCAATAAATAGTTATGCTATTACATTACTTTTTTTTTTTTTTTTTTTTTTTTTTTTTTTTTTTTTTTTTTTTTTTTATTGTTAGGAAAATACTCCAATGTTTTCAAAGCAGCTATACCTTGAGTGAGTGAAACATATTACATTGTTTTCCTTAACCTCCACTCGGACTGTCCAATTCCACCCAGAGTTATACAAACTTACATCAGTGGACCTACAAGCGTTGGTAAAAGCAAGAGGTAGTTAAAGAATATTACTTTGTTTTTTCTTGATTGCCACTGGACTATGTTACTTCAATCATTTCCTAATCCTCATGCCTTGAACCGCCCTGATGAAGACCTTGAAAAAATATGGTAGAGAAGAACTTAATTTACTTTAAGGTTGAAGAAGAGAAGGGGTACAGACATGTTACTTGCCAAAGAGCAACAGAAACCTGGAGCTTCTGGTCCTGGCTTATTGTAAAAACATGTTCCTTTTTTCAAATACCTACCTTAAAGAGTCATCTCATTTCTTGAGAGTTCATTTTGGGAAAACAAGAGACAATTTTAATTTGAATAAGCAGAAAAAAAAAGGTTCATTTCTAAAGCAATAGTCAAAATTGAATGATATTTAGTCAGGTTTATATTGCATGAACATATGTATGAGATAAAAGAAAAACAATAAAAAATATTTTTATTTGTAAAAATAACATTAAGAATAAAATAATAACAGGTAATAATAAAATAATAATAATACTAGGTAGAAACTTTTAAGGAAGATGGTAATAATTATATGGATAAGGGGAGGATTAAGAATGAAGAAGTAGAATGAGAAAAATACTTGATATAACAAAGAAGAAGATAAATGGCAGTGGAAGAGAAGTACTGACCAGTAACTCCCGCCTGAGCCTGTCAAGCTCCTGGCAGAGGGGCGGTGGGCAGAAGGACTGTCTCCCCCTGCGAACCTCCTCCAGCTGCCGGGTTAGTTCCTCCACCTTGGCCACCGCCACGCTCAGCTCCTTCTCCTTCTCATTGAACAGCGCTCGGATGGAGTCCAAGTCCGAACCTGAAAACAAAACGGAGGTTATCATTCAAGTAGTGGAAAATGCACTAGCAGCAGGCTGCCTTAGTGTAGGGATCTTCAGTGTTTAAAATCTAATTGGTCCTCTAGCTATTATACCATTTATCATTAGTTATTTATTATTAAAACAAAAAAGATCAAATTAAAATGAAAAGAAATTAAATTTAAAAAAATTAGATGAAGGAATAAAAAAAATCTGGTGCGGGCAACACACGACTTTCACTTACCTCCATTTTTAAAATCAATGAAAGAATTTTCAAATACAGTTAGAGATAAAAATACGTGAAACTATTAAGGAATTAATTAAATTGAATTTATATAGAAACATGTGTTTTATTAAAAAATCTATTATATTATTATCTAAAATAATCAGTTAGTTTTATGTTCATTTCACCACTCTCTATTAACTTTTAAAACCTTGTGTATGAGATAATATTTTTTCTAAAATCTTTAGCTTTCCAACGGTATATCATACATGTATATTACTGTTCTTATGTTCAAAAACGAAAAATTGCATTAAACAAATATTTTTTCTGTTTTCTCCTTTAGTTGGGTATCGAATTCATTCAATTTATATATTTACCTGTTTTTCATCAGCGTTAACTAGATAATATAGTTATTTTTATTGAATCTACAAAATTAAAGGTACTTTAGGGGAGAAAATTTAAAACATCGGTATTTAAGCCCTGTCAGACCTATTTTAATCGAATAAACCTAAATTATCATTAAAGCCCATTAAATTTTACATCGATATAGCGAGTTTAATCAAAATCGTCGGAACTGTTTTTGAGAAAATCGAAAAAAGATGCAAAATGCATGGTATAAAGTGCCTCTTCTGGTAAGCTCATATTTTGTTACGTCTCGGGTGTATATTTGTCTTAAATATGAAATTTCAGTTTCATAGGACTTACCGTTCCGCCCGGGAGTTCCACACACACACACACACACAGACCTTTTTGCGGGACTTGGTTATTTGGACTCACGGGATCCTAAAACATGTGTTTCCGTTGAAAACTGGAATTCGAAAATTTTCACGATCGCAATACTTCCCCTTACTATATATAGTAAGTGAAAGTAAAAAGAAAAAGAGTATCTTATAGAAAGTTAAATAATTTAAAATAAATAAAAGTTTCACTGTTTCTCAATAGACGTACTTAGGGAAGGAAATTGACTGTTTGGAAACTGTTCCCTCCTCATTACTAAGGGATTACTGCATATTGAAAAATATATGATGGGACCTTCTTTCGGGTTTGAACACTCCCCCCCACCTTGGGCATAGCTGGCTGTTATGCTAGTCACGTATCACCACCAGCTACAAGTAAAATCGTAAGAAAATTTTTAAATTAGTAAAAAACATCTACGATCCCTTGATTGTTTTTACTGTAGACAAATGTACGTCCAGATATCTGAGAGCAAGGAATGATGATTATAATTACGTATTCTTTATTTATTCTGGGACGTCCCCATAGAATACTGAAGTTTCAGTGGTTTAGAATTAACGTAAAGAATACAATTGACAAAAACAAGTAAATAATAATATTAACTTAAGAGCAAACTTATAACTAGGAATTGCAATCCAGTGTCATTTTCAATCCGACCGGATCCGGATCGAATTCCATCAATCGGATCGAGTATAATTGTACCCGTAACAGGAAGTTAATAAAATAAAAGTTATGTTAGGGAAGGTTAGAGATGGAGCAACCATTTAAAATTTAATGTAATAGTAAAATGTTAACGGCTATTAAAACAGTCGGTTTTTATGATTACATGCTGGAAATGAAGCCTACAAGTGCAGAAGCAGGGAGCTTGCATGTTGCTATGTTGCGATACCTACCTATAACATTAATAATTGCTAACAAATATTAAATTTCGAGATATATGTTATATGTTTAGTAGGACAGGTGTATATAGATATATAATTAGGATATGCGAAGTCATTTCTGGGAGGGGAGGGGCGACTCCTCTACAACCACGAATTGACAACAATAACATGGCGCTGAGATGACAGGCCTTGGCAGGAAATGAGATGGGAATGGCCTCGCTGATTGTAATTAGCCAATTTGGGTGGCAGTGCATTCCATCTCCGCCCCAGCGCGCTCTACCGGTCGGCGGCCGTACTAGTGATATTATTAACACCTATTATCATGGCCACATCTAGTGTTTTGTAATCGATAGTAAAATTGCTATTCATTGGTATTATTATAATCATTATGGCTTTACTTAGATAAAAGATGTCGATTCCAGCCGCTGGACTCGCCACAAAGATGATTTAACAACGGACCCTTTCACATCAAAGTCAGGGCCTTAGTAGTTAATTATTTAGGAGCCGTTGAGAAGGAGCAAAGTCTTCTCCAGAGTTGAATCGACACTCTCGGCGAAGTGGGTCCTTCAATATTGGGTCCCACAGACTGTTACTGTACATGGGGGGAGGAGGGAAGTTCCGGGGGAAGCTACAAGCTCATGGACAGGATATTGATATCCTCCAGCCCTTTTGGTCCAGTCATCGAGGGGGCTTGCACTCCCTTGGAGTTCCAACGATAATAAACCGACAACAGATTTTCATCGATAACCTACGTATTTATGGATACAAAGTCCAAATATATAATCTAGATCAGTGACCTTAATAGACAGATGTATCCTGGTGCAAGATTATGGCCAATCTTTGGTTTTGTGATCAGTATTTGAATAAATATCCATGTTGCATTGGCTTTAAATTTTACTAATCAAATGTTTTTAAGTTTGAAGTAAACTCTTAGAATCAGGTTCCTTTATTTCCGTTTCTGCTAATTGGTCATTTATAGAATACATAGCATATGGGATGCGGTGCAGCCCTTAGGGTCGCCGTGAAACTTCGTCCTGGTGTTATACCATTCTGACTATACTGTCTTTATTCCTGAAGTTTAGCATCTGGCTTCGACATATATACATATATAAACACGATTTTTAATATTTATGAGGCCTTGCCATTTAAGTGAATGAATGAAGGGTCCGCGAAAATATTTTGTTGGAGACCACTGGCCTGGCACATTATGGGTAGTCCGTATAAGATGCTGTACAAAAGTTAAGGGTTGACCCAGCCTCACGTAGCACGGTCCGTACGACGCAGGCGCGGGACCCAAGGGCGGTCAGTGACGGCCCAGCAGACCCAACTTCTCGAAGCAGACTGCCCGACATCAGACTGACATCTTGATGACAGGCCACAAGGTGGTTGAGGATGAAGAGGATCGGTCGTTGTGAGGTGCTTCCATTAGGCTGGCGGTGAGCGCTGATTGGCCGTGTCATCTCCCCCCCCCCCTCCTCCCAATCTGCCGCCTGTTCTTGACGTGTTTCAATATCCTCATTATAGATGGCGCTGCCGTTGCCGATGACAGCTCTCGTTAGTTCCAACCCACTCGTCCGGTCTTTTATTCAAAATTCTCGATTCTGACGGCAATTCATATTCCTCTAGTTTCAACCTTTTATGGAACGATTTTCGTCAGAGTTATATAAATTTACTAATCACCTTTCATTATATTTTTCAATAGCGAAATAAACAAACCGACTTTTATATATATATTTATGGTTGGGACCTGAAAATTATACGCGTTATATTTCATGTTTATTAAGGCATAATATCATAACGAGGAATGAAATGGTTAATGAGGCCATCAAAAATGGAAATAGGTCGAGCCGCTCGCTTTAAATATCCTAAAACTAAGGAAAGGACCCAATCAGTACAAAAGCTGAGGGACTTTATGACACAACAATGTAATGGAATGGCGGGCAGATAGCGATGGCTGGCCAAGGCCTCTGCAATATTAATACCAGTGAGGTAGGTCTCGGGGGAACCGATTCTGTTAGTAGCGACCTCTTCCGGGTCCGGTCAGTAATGGATTAATGCGAGTCGGTCAATGTATTCATCGCACGCTTTGCAACAGACTTCGGTTTGGAGCTGCCGAATTATATTTATTAAAGTAACAAGTCAATCACCACACCACATGTTTATAAATGTCCAGTTCTTTTTGGATAATAGATTTATAGGTTTCTAATTTTCTTCACATGCAAAACATCAATGCAAATAAAAATTGAAGAACCCTCGAGCAATAGTGTGTATTTTGGAATCCCTCATTTAATTTATGTAATGGCCGCCACAGGGTACATCAAGGGGATTAATGATCTTAACAAAGTCCATCACCAATTATTTTGAATGTTACTAAAATACTGAAAGCTGTATTATCTGTTTGTTTATTTATTTAACGTCACTTTATGCTATAGTGGCTAATCGGACGACGCTATAGTGGAAGTCCTAAATTTTGCCTATCCAGGTTTTATTAGGATAGTTATCTTTAACGAGTACCTGATATCGCATTGGCTCGGGACCACCTTTAAACGTCCCCTCCGAAGGACGGCATAACTAAGTATTTTGTACTCCCATTAAAACATCCTAGGACCTCCTGCGGGTTTGAACCCGTGACCTTTGGCATATGAGGCTGTTATGCTAGCCACTCAGCTACAAGTGATCCCTGCTGTATTATGAGTACAAACCTGAATTGATCCTCTAGAGGGAAGGGGTGAGATTGTATTGAAACAAATTATTTATAACTAACTGTATATATATATACGGCTAACAGCAGTCCCAATATCGATGTGACTGATGAGAATCGGAAAGAAAGCAGCAGGATAATAGCTATTGCTGCGCCCAACGATGGGAACACGAAGCCAGCAGCAAAAATAGTAACAGGAAGTAACAAGTTCTTGGAGCTAAGCTAAAGGAATTGTACTGCTTAAAGATAGTCGCTGTGAAGTCTATCGTCATCAACAACAACGGTCTGATAGCCATGGGCTGGTCTGGATGCGTCTGGGCCTCTCGTCCGATGACAACCGTTCAAGCCCAAGTCCCTGAGATCAGAGTTAACACAATCCTCTCATCAACGCTTCAGTCTGTTCGATCAACGCATACCAACTTTATCAGAATTCTTCAATGAGCCAAACACACCGCGATGCTGATTACTCAATTATACTGACAGGACAAAAGCTTCGAAATTACGCGTTGTGTATCCATCTGAATTCCACAGTAGTCTTCTTATTTCTCTTTGGACCAAATACGTAGTGACTTATTTTCGAAAAAAAATCTGGTGCGGGCAACACACGACTTTTACTTACCTCAGTTTTTAAAATCGATTAAAGAATGCAGTTAGAGATAAAAATGAGGGAAACCATTAAAGAATTAATTAAATTGAATTAATATAGAAACATATGTTTTATTAAAAACTCTATTATATTATTATCTAAAACAATTGGTTATTTTTATCGGCTTTTTATGACTCTTAATACAATTTTACAAGCTTGTGTATAAGATAATATATTTTCTAAAGTCTTTCCCTTCCAAACGGTATATTATACGTCTATATTACTGTTCTTATGTTCAAAAACAAAATTGGCGCCTTGTGCTTTATTAACGAGCCGCCAGGCTGCAGTACCGTCAACATAAATTTTTCTTTTCGGGAACCCAAAAAACAGTTAGTTTTATAGGATTTTCATCACTCTCCATTAACCTTTACAATTCCATGAATCAGATAATATTTTTTCTAAAATCTTTAGCTATCCAATGGTATATTATACATCTATATTACTATTTTTGTGTTCGAAAACACAAAAAATGGTTAAACAAATATTTGTTCAGTTTTCTCCTTTAGTTGTTCATAAAATTCGCTTAACGTGCATATTTAGCTGTTAGTTATCAATGGTAACAAGATAATATAGTTATTTTTATAGAATCTACAAAATTAAAGGTACTTTAGAGGAAGAAAATTTAAAATATCTGCATTTAAGCCCCATCAGACTATTTCAATCAGAATGAAACCTACATGATATTACAGCCCATTAAATTCTACATCGATATGGCGAGTTTAATCAAAATCGTTAGATTCTTTTTTGAGAAAACTGTAAAAAGGTGCTAAATACATAAGATAAAGTAGGACTTCCGGTCAGCAGATTTTAGTGAAAAAGATGCCGTAACATAGTAGTAAGTATAGTAGTCATAAATATGAAATTTCGGTTTCGTAAGACTTGCCGTTTTGTCGCTAGACTTACCCCACACACACACACTCACACAGACCTTTTTTCGGGAATTTGTTATTTGGACTCAGGGGACCCAAAAATGTGTATTTCCGTCGAAAACTGGAAGTCGAATATTTTCACGATCTCAATACATCCCCTTACTATATATAGTAAGTGAAAGTAAAAATAAAGAATTTTTCTTCCTAAAATTCAATGGCCACGTTTCACATCTGTACAGACGTAGATCGTCGGAAGAATAATAGTTTTACAAATTCAAAGCTTTACGTTTTCGAAACTGAACAATGACATACATTTCCAGCCTTTAACCGCGACTTTATTTCCTCATTCATTCTCTTCTTCTCGTTATTATAGAACCTAAATACTTCAATAAAGCGTTCAAACTCCTAGATAATGCTCCTAATGATATAGCCCTATCTAAGCCTACTATATCTAGACCTACTATATCTTAGCCTACTATATCAAGGCCTCCTATATCTAACCTCCTATATCTAAGCCAACTATATCAAGGCCTCCTATATCTAGGCCTATTATATCTTAGCCTACTATATCTAAGCCTACTATATCTAAGCCTACTATATCAAGGCCTTCTATATCTAGGCCTACTATATCTTAGCCTACTATATCTAAGCCTACTATATCTAAGCCTACTATATCAAGGCCTCCTATATCTTAGCCTACTATATCAAGGCCTTCTATATCTTAGCCTACTTTATCAAGGCCTCCTATATCTTAGCCTACTATATCAAGGCCTTCTATATCTTAGCCTACTATATCTAAGCCTACTATATCTAAGCCTACTATATCAAGGCCTTCTATATCTTAGCCTACTATATCTAAGCCTACTATATCAAGGCCTCCTATATCTTAGCCTACTATATCAAGGCCTCCTATATCTTAGGCTACTATATCAAGGCCTCCTATATCTTAGCCTACTATACTCACTGAGCGCCGCGTTGCCGGCCTTGCCGTGGTCGACCTGCCCCCGGAGGGCCCTCAGCCTGCTCAGCTTGAGCTCCTGCGCCTCCACCCGCTCCCGCAGCCGACGCAGCCGCTCCTGCTCCGCCGCCACCTGGCCCGCACGGCACTGGCTCTCCTTCAGGTACCTGCAACAGGGAGGTTACTGCAGGTTAGTGGTCGTTATAACAAGAAACATAGGTACATATTAAATATTGAAAAACTACCACTTGGCAGCACTTCATTAGGTAATTTAAACACAAGTCTATGCTTATTTTAGTCTAAAGAGACACTTCGAAAGCAGAGTGATCTCACGTACAACAAATAGCGTCAGAACAAAACCCTGATCAGTCCAGTGCTGACATATAGGTCTGAGTGTTGGACGATATCAAGAGCCCTAGAGGCAACTATTTGGAGGGTTCGAGCGTCGCGTCCTGAGAAGGACCTTTGGTCCAGCACTAAATATTAACCAAGGAGGACAAACAATCAGGTTCGGAATAGAAATAGGGTGAGTGAGATGGGCAGGACAAATTCTTCGGATGCCGGAAGAGCATATACTAAGGAAGCTACTTGACGAAAAGATCTTCACCAGAATGGTAGGCAGGCCGAAGCTCAGGTGGATCGATGGAGTTAAAGCCGTTCCCAGAGGCATTCTTGGTACCCGCAACTGAAAAGCAGTAGCAATTCTTAAAGATAAATGGTGGTAGAGATTGCGGGAGGCCTTGACTCTACACCAGTTGTAGAGTCATTCATGATGACGATGAAACCAGAAGTACTGGAGGACATCTTCTTTTCAGACCCCTAGAGGGATTATCAAGGTTCGAAGGGAAAGCAGGTATGGAATGAAGGAAATGGGGTGGCAGCTAGTGCGAGCAAAGCAGGTATGGAATGAAGGGAATGGGGTGGTAGCTAGTGCGAGCAAAGTCAGCAAATTAGAACATAAAGATTATTGTAGGTGAGTATATTCGTGACTAAGCAAGGAGCATATATATTGATATTAACGACCGTACTAAGAAATATATCTAGGAAATGTGATAGAAATATAATAAAATGACATGAAATACAAGTAGAGACACTACCCATTGGCAGTACTCCAATAGCAATTCTAAAACTGAAGGTCCCGTGGCCATCTTCTTCTCAGACGTTCCAGAGGATTCGAGGATAGAAACTAGTGGGTCAGAGGGAATGAAATGATTGATACCTGGTTCCGCCCAAAACAGTAATATAGGGAACATTGAAGTCTTTATAGATCAGTATTTTCGTGACAAAGTAAGCAGCGTTGAGGATTTTGGATTTTATGTATTGGATATGGATAGAATCTGAAGGTTTAAATAGCCCTAAAGTTTACCGATAGTCATGTAGAAGATCCTTTTGTAGTTTGGAGAGGTTTGAGCTTTTGTCTTGTTAGTGTTGAAATAGACCAAAACGTCTGTCAGTTTCTTGGCATTTCAGTCTTGTATGAGAGAGTTCTAAGTAAGACGCCTGTCAAGATCGAATCAAAGGTAAAATATCTGTTCAAAACAAAGGTATCAAAGGAAAGGAGCCAGGCCCAGGCAATGAAGATCGGACACCTAAGAAAAGTTGAGAGGAAGACTAAGAGCACGTTCACTGGAAACAATTATAAGTGCATTGTAAAGTAATTTACGGTGGTTTGTGCCTCCTAAGAATCAATCTGACTATAGGATGGCCAAAGATATGCAAGTGGAGGGAAGGAAGCCTAGGATAGACTTCTGATTAAGGTGCGAGAAAGGCCTTGAGGAAGGTCTGGGCTGGACCGAAATAGGAAAAGGGGAGGAGAAAAAGGTGTTACAGGAGAAGAAGGAAAACGTGGTCCAAGCTCTACCAGGGCACTCTCACACTGTGAAGGTGGTACATCCAGATGCCACTAGATGGCCTTGGGTGCATTTAATTGTAATTACTGCAAGCTAGATGGCAGCACTTAAAATCGTGCCGTTTTTCCTTAACAGCCATATCAATTATAAACATGGTGGTATTATAACCCCAGTATTTTGCTTCGACCAGGTGTATGCAACATGCAGGTAGCCTAGATCAGAATAACTCTCCTACATTTTCGAGGTCTTCTAAGCTCCCTTTCTGACTTAACGCAGGCTGTTTATGACGTTGAACGGAAAATAATATATTCGATTTCATCCGAGAATAACCAGATACAGGATGAACTTGATGACCATGAAGATATCGCGAGATTCATAAAATTCAAAAGAATCAACTGATTTGGTCATGATGAAAGAATGTCTACCAAGCTAAGGACAAAGAAGATATAAGGGAACCCTTTCCAGGAAAGTAGAAGACAAGAAAATGAACTGGAGGAGGACTTTAGGAAAAAGGGAGTGACTGGCTGGAGAAGAAAGAATTTGGAAAAAGGGAGTGACTGGCAGGAGAAGAAAGGATTTGGAAAAAGGGAGTGACTGGCAGGAGAAGAAAGGGTTTGGAAAAAGGGAGTGACTGGCGGGAAAAGAAAGGATTTGGAAAAAGGGAGTGACTGGCAGAAGAAGAAAGGATTTGGAAAAAGGGAGTGACTGGCAGGAGAAGAAAGGATTTGGAAAAAGGGAGTGACTGGCAGGAGAAGAAAGGGTTTGGAAAAAGGGAGTGACTGGCAGGAAAAGAAAGGATTTGGAAAAAGGGAGTGACTGGCAGAAGAAGAAAGGATTTGGAAAAAGGGAGTGACTGGCTGGAGAAGAAAGAATTTGGAAAAAGGGAGTGACTGGCAGGAGAAGAAAGGATTTGGAAAAAGGGAGTGACGGGCTGGAGAAGAAAGAATTTGGAAAAAGGGAGTGACTGACAGGAGAAGAAAGGATTTGGAAAAAGGGAGTGACTGGCAGAGGAAGAAAGGATTTGGAAAAAGGGAGTGACTGACAGGAAAAGAAAGGATTTGGAAAAAGGGAGTGACTGGCAGGAGAAGAAAGGATTTGGAAAAAGGGAGTGACTGGCAGGAGAAGAAAGGATTTGGAAAAAGGGAGTGACTGGCAGAAGAAGAAAGGATTTGGAAAAAGGGAGTGACTGGCAGGAGAAGAAAGGATTTGGAAAAAGGGAGTGACTGGCAGGAGAAGAAAGGGTTTGGAAAAAGGGAGTGACTGGCAGGAAAAGAAAGGATTTGGAAAAAGGTATTGACTGGCAGAAGAAGAAAGGATTTGGAAAAAGGGAGTGACTGGCTGGAGAAGAAAGAATTTGGAAAAAGGGAGTGACTGGCAGGAGAAGAAAGGATTTGGAAAAAGGGAGTGACGGGCTGGAGAAGAAAGAATTTGGAAAAAGGGAGTGACTGACAGGAGAAGAAAGGATTTGGAAAAAAGGGAGTGACTGGCAGAGGAAGAAAGGATTTGGAAAAAGGGAGTGACTGACAGGAAAAGAAAGGATTTGGAAAAAGGGAGTGACTGGCAGGAGAAGAAAGGATTTGGAAAAAGGGAGTGACTGGCAGGAGAAGAAAGGATTTGGAAAAAGGGAGTGACTGGCAGAAGAAGAAAGGATTTGGAAAAAGGGAGTGACTGGCAGGAGAAGAAAGGATTTGGAAAAAGGGAGTGACTGGCAGGAGAAGAAAGGGTTTGGAAAAAGGGAGTGACTGGCAGGAAAAGAAAGGATTTGGAAAAAGGGAGTGACTGGCAGAAGAAGAAAGGATTTGGAAAAAGGGAGTGACTGGCTGGAGAAGAAAGAATTTGGAAAAAGGGAGTGACTGGCAGGAGAAGAAAGGATTTGGAAAAAGGGAGTGACGGGCTGGAGAAGAAAGAATTTGGAAAAAGGGAGTGACTGACAGGAGAAGAAAGGATTTGGAAAAAGGGAGTGACTGGCAGAGGAAGAAAGGATTTGGAAAAAGGGAGTGACTGACAGGAAAAGAAAGGATTTGGAAAAAGGGAGTGACTGGCAGGAGAAGAAAGGATTTGGAAAAAGGGAGTGACTGGCAGGAGAAGAAAGGATTTGGAAAAAGGGAGTGACTGGCAGAAGAAGAAAGGATTTGGAAAAAGGGAGTGACTGGCAGGAGAAGAAAGGATTTGGAAAAAGGGAGTGACTGGCAGGAGAAGAAAGGGTTTGGAAAAAGGGAGTGACTGGCAGGAAAAGAAAGGATTTGGAAAAAGGGAGTGACTGGCAGAAGAAGAAAGGATTTGGAAAAAAGGGAGTGACTGGCTGGAGAAGAAAGAATTTGGAAAAAGGGAGTGACTGGCAGGAGAAGAAAGGATTTGGAAAAAGGGAGTGACGGGCTGGAGAAGAAAGAATTTGGAAAAAGGGAGTGACTGACAGGAGAAGAAAGGATTTGGAAAAAGGGAGTGACTGGCAGAGGAAGAAAGGATTTGGAAAAAGGGAGTGACTGACAGGAAAAGAAAGGATTTGGAAAAAGGGAGTGACTGGCAGGAGAAGAAAGGATTTGGAAAAAGGGAGTGACTGGCAGGAGAAGAAAGGATTTGGAAAAAGGGAGTGACTGGCAGGAGAAGAAAGGATTTGGAAAAAGGGAGTGACTGGCAGGAGAAGAAAGGATTTGGAAAAAAGTGAGTTGTTCTTGAGCTACTGAGTATCCACAGAAAGAAGAAGGAGAAAAAACTCAAACATTATTTCTAACAATATTTAAAATATTATTTAATTCTTCTTCGAGCATTCAATTTTCTATCGACGAGTCCCCTGAAGTTTCTGAGTCCCCCATCGTCGTCAGGGCTTTATTTTCTCTAAATGGATTCATAACTATTTGATATTTAATAATAATCAATTTTTTTTATTTCCATCTAAAAACTACCTGAAACTGCTAGCAGACTTTTTTTTTACGAAGCCCAGCGATCCACTCGATTTAGCACCATGATCGCAGGCAACAGTACCAAAGTATTAGTCTGCTAGAGGGAAGAGTAATGGAGTATACAGTCTAGCGGAGGATTAAGGTATTGGTAAGAATGTCGCCACAGAGGAGTTAGAGGAAGAAAAGAAATAAAGATAGATCACAATAAAGATGATAATTACGAAGGCAGATTTATTCTGATCAAGGGAGGTATATTCTGGAAGGAGTAGGATGGTAGCCTGTTTAGAAGGGCGAATTAATGCGGTAGTAAAGGCCTCATGTTTATAATATATGAGGGTAACTGAAGTAGGCAGGTTTCGGGGGAGGTCGTACAAGTACACGTAGAATGATCCAGGGTCAGGTTCTCAGGATGGACTTAGGCCGAGGATTTAGGGACAAGGGTGGTATTCGGGGAGCAGTGGCAACCGATGGAGAAGGCTGACAGACCAAGCTGCAGTAAGCCTTGACTCTACAAGAATTGTAGCGCCACAAATGACGATGAAAGGTTATCCTGATATTCTTAAGGTTATATTTATCTTCAAGTAACTCCTGGAAGTAGCAGTACGTTGGCCTAATTAGCGAAGCTAACTATTGAAGTAGTGTGAGCGTCATGTTTACAATTGATACTAAGAGCTTCTTAAACTGACTAGCGTACCGACCCTAGGACTACATCTCTTGTAACATATAACGTAAAGTATAAATGAGCATCCTTACAATCATCATTGGTTAGTATCAAAATAACAATATTACTAAACATTAATAGACTTATTATTAGACCGGTGACTTTAGGGTGAGGCAATGCTGGCGCTTCAAGGTAGTGAACTTGTGATCCCGCTGCTGTAGCTCCAATATTTTCCAATCCTGCTCTGTCTGGGTTTACTTCTTGACCTACAAGACCTGCACCCATGTCCTCGATAACAGATACTATCACTATACTATCACTATTGCAGACTACCTTACTATCACTATCACACTATCGCTGACTATACAGACCTGAGCCTGGCCTCCCTGGCAGCTAGCGCTTGGCGTTGGACGGCCATTTCCTCGCTCTGCCGGAGAGCCATCGCCTCCAACTCGGCTAGGGTCAGCTCCACCGAACCCGTCCGCACCTGCAAAAAGTAGAAAAGAGTCTTAGCAAACGATATTCATAGCTGAAGCTACAAGGAAGGAAGAGAAGAAAACAACTTTTTTCACGCAAATAAGAACAAGTATATAGATGTATATTATACTCTTGGAATGCGAAATACTTTGCCACCTCTAGAAATCTAACTTTCAGAGGCTCCACAGCTTCCAGCACGCCGTCCTGGATAGTCAAAGGAACCTCGCTCCAAGCAGCAATAAACGCCACAACCTATGAGGAGCTCCAGCTACCCTCGGTGCCTGAGTACATGGGGTGGAGGCTCATCAAGTTGTTTGGCGGGCTGAAGGCCTGTGGACCCCTCTCTTCAGAGATATTGCACTAGCACCCAGGCCTAGGAGGTCTTAGGGCACTATCGCCGAGGGGTGGGGTCTGGACCCTGCAGCCAGAACCCACCCGGCATTTGCAGCCAGTAAAATGGTTTCTACCCATTCATAAAATGTAAACGGCAAATGTTAAAATGCTTTTAGGCACATACAGTGTATTTTGTATGTTTGGGACAAAAGAAGGAACTATTATCATGTTTTATGTATGTACATAATTTTTTGTGTATGTTTTGCTTAAAAAATAAATGGAGGATGAGAAAAAACAAATAAATACTTCAGAAAAAAATGTGTACAGTGCATTGGTACTTGTGAGTGTGTAAGTGAGAGGATTGTAGCGAGTATCATCTTGGGGCTAGTGTTTGGGATGGTCATTGGATTGAAGTCAGTAAGCAAGGGATGGTGGCATCGGCGTCCAACCACGCTGGGTTCGACCAGCCTATATCCATTTAATTTTAATTAATAAAAAAAATAAATAAATCGTTTTATGAAGTTGTAAGAGCGGTTTTCGGTTAGCAGTTTTTTCCTTTTATAAATAACGCTTTTAAATGGAACACTAGAGGAAGGATCGCTCAGCCCGGGCCGTCGGAAGAGAGTGTACGTGCGGCCCAGTGAGGCCGCAGTGAGACGCAAACGCGGACGACGGCGCGCACTATCTCCCGGCCACAGGCAGCTGTAGCAGCCTTGATTGCCTTCGCTCCAGACCACAATCGAGTTAATTAAGCGAGATCCGAGCCCCCCATTGTGGGTGGCTCAAGGAGTCGGACGCTTCCTCTATAGACCTCTCTCTTCGTCCTCAATCTTCTGCCTCCAACAACCGCCGGCGATTCACATGCAGATGAGGAAGCCAAGCCCTCGAATGTCACTTCACTATGTGGAGGCCCTTTGTCTACATGGACTCAACAAACATAGCAAAGATAACAGCGAGCAGCTTCAATAAGTGGTTATACAAATGTGTTAACTAATAGTATGTAATGCATTTGCAATGATGTGGGTATTTGGAATTCAGTAATAATTGATTCGATAGATAACAAACTTAATATAACATAGTCGGGTCACCTACGGTGTAGTGGCTAGCACAAAGGCTTCCTTGCCTAAGGTTGAGGGCTCATATCAGGCAGATGACCCTAGTTTATTTAAAGGGAGTCAAAATCCTTTTTTTATGCCTTCTTTGAGAGGCGACGTTAAATGGTTGTTCCGAAACTGTAGGATAGCAGGTAAGTACAAGTGTTAATAATCTCTATCATATTCTGGAAACAGAGTGTGGCATAATGTGACGTTCAATGAACAAAAAGTACGAATCTGAGCCGACAAAGGCTATCAATGCACCCTGTTCTCAAGGCACGGTCTGCCTTCCAGATTTAGTTCTTGCAACCCTCTTATATTTTACAATGCGATTGAAAGGTGAGCGTTGAACGCACTAGATTTTATTAAAGTTGAGTTCTCTGGACAGGTTTCAACCGGTGATAGTCATAGTATTCATTGAATGTGAAGCTGATCAATGATTCACTGGCCAGAGCGAATAGCATCGATTCTATTGATATCTTAATATCCGGCATCAATGACACATACACGCGCTAGACTCTTAGACTTGATATGAATGGTCCGTTCTAGAATGACCTACTACACACACACACACATACACACACAAAATCGATATATCCTTACTCGACTTACCATCCATGTTAGTAGTATTGTCCTTCGTTTTCGGTTATTGGGATCACTTAGGGCCTGCATGTGAATACAGTGTTGTGTTTTTATCATATAAGATTTGAGCTGAGAACAGACAGACAAGCAATTCTAACCACCACTACTCTGCCTATGCCTTCTTTTTTTTTTCAGAATGTTCAATTTTTTTGCTTTTAAATTATGATTTGTAGGTTTGTAAATTGCCTTTAATAGTAAATATTCTAATAAAATAAAAATTGGCAAAGTAGAGTGCAATCGAATCTCTATCAGTTGCTACGTGTTAAATTTATCAGTTGGAATACGCTTTCATCCCACTCAATGAAAGTATACTTATTAGTTAGGGTTTATTGTTGAACTAAATAAATAGAACTGTACAGATAGAACTATATAGATAGACGTATCAGGCGGACGTATCCTCCATAAAGGCGTTTACCTTGTGGGGATAAAAGGGGCTTTTAACCTAGGGAGCGATCCGCCAAAACAATGGGGCTTGTCATAAACAAATCTAAGAAGAAGTATATGGTTGCAGTTACTGAACTACGTAAACCATGCATTGAGGTACAAATTTGAAACAATTCGGGGTTTGTGCACCGTGGGTCATTTGTAGGTGCCGAATATAATTCCTCCAAGGAAATAGAGAAGAGAATTTTAGCTGCTACGAGGGGTTATTATGGTATAACTGAACTTTTCAAAACTCTGATCAGACCCATACTGACAGATGGCTGTGAATCCTGGATGCTAAGGAAAGCAGACCAACAAAAAGTTTTCGAAAGAAGAATATTCAAAGGATCTCTGGGGTGGTTTAATGGCCTCTGGAGAATGAGGCACAATCGGGAACTTTATGTTAAGTATAAGGTATAATGTCCCAGCGGTGAGGTTCATACAGATTAGCAGGCTTCGTCAGGATCCCTAAGAGAATCATGAGCTATGCGCTGTCGGTTAAAGGAAGTGGGGAAGACTCTGACTGAGGTGATTGGACCAGGTCGGTAAAGATGCAGTGTGGCGAGCGATGGCAAGGAATAGCAACGAGTCGGAGGCTCTTTTGCAGGCCAGGGCCCGATCTGGGATGTAGCGCATAGGATGTATGGATGTATATACTGTACAGATAAAACTATATATGTTGAACTTTACTGATAGAACTATATAAATTGAACTATACAGATAGAATGCTTTCAGTTTTAAAGCAGCCGAGGAAGGTGAGCAGATGCCACACACTCCGCACTTGACACTTGAAGCACAAGCTCTCCAATAGGGATTATCCTTATTTAGATGAACTGGAGCGAACGGTTTTAATTACAGTTGCTCCTCAAGGACAGAGAGTACTGCCCTTGAGATAGTGTATAGCTCAGTGTAGAGCGGGCAGACAGTACGGTGCACATCACATAGTCAGCCAGTGTCGTGGGCTAATGAACAACTCAGCTTTTTTTTTTTTTTTTTTTTTTTTTATCCCGTTTGTATGTAGTAGAGAGATCTAGAGTATGTAGTAAAAGAGACAAAGCTGGATCGCGCATCACACCACTTTCACTTACCTCGGTTGTAACAGTCGATTTAAGAACCTTCAAAAAAAGCTTGAGTTTAAAAAAGTTTAAAGAATTACATTCAGTTTAGTTTGAAAGATATGTTTAAGAAGAAACAATATAAGAGTATAAAATTGTAATGTACAAGACTCAGGTAATTTGATAGCCTATTTGTCACTTTTCATTACCTTCCAGAACTTTCTATATAAGAAAACATTTTTTTTTTTCTAAAATCTTTAGTTTACCAACGGTATATCATACACCTATATTACTATTATTGTGTTCGGAAAAAAAAACTTTAAAAAAAATATGTTTCTTCTTATTCCCGTTTAGTGGTAATCAAATTCGTTCCTTATTTAGCCATTTTTTAGCTATACTGATAAAATGATATGTTCGTATTTCTTCCAAACCTACAAATTAAAGATACTTTGTAGGCATTTAAGCCCTGTCAGACTACATCTGTAAGAATGAAACTTACATTATACTAAAGCCACTTAAATTTTACATCGAGTTTAATCAGAACCGTAAGAGACGTTTTTGAGAAAACCGTAAGATGGAGCAAAATGCATGATATAAAGTGGCACTTCTGGTTTGTCGATTTTTGTGAAAAAGATGCTCTAACATTCCAGGCATATATTTGTGTTGGATATGAAATTTCAGTTTCGGGCGTCTTTTTGTTTTAGAAGTAGACTTGACAAATACAGAATTTTTGTGCGGGACTAAGTCATTTGGACCTTAAAACGTGTATTTCCGTTCAAAACTTGAATTCTGAAATTTTCAAGATTGCAATACTTTCCCTTACGATATATTTCTTAGATTGGTAAGTGGAAGTTTGTTTATTTATTTAACGTCACTTTATGCTACTAGGCTAATCGGACGATCCTAAGTGGGAGTCCTAAATTTGCCTATCCAGTTTTAATAGGATAGTGATCTTTAACGAGTGCCTGACATCGCACAGGTTCGGGACCACCTTTTAACGTCCTTCCAAGGAAGGTATAACCAAGGATTTTTTACTCTCATTAAAAAATCCTAGGACCACCTGCGGGTTTGAACCCGTGACCTTTGGCATAGGAGGCTGTTATGATATCCACCCAGCTACTGGTGATCCCCGTTGTAAGTGGAAGTAAAACTAATCAGGAGCGGGGCTGAGGAGGAAAATATATTGCTTCGATTGTATTTACCATTTCTGTTTTGACAGAGCTGTTGGAACAACACGGAACTAAATTGGAGATAGGAGGCTGCGGCAACAACATTCATTCCAACCCCGACCCCCTCGCTCGGCTTTCATGCTTGACACTCAACTTATTGTCAATTAGAAATAAACAAATAAAAGCCTTGCCGAACCCGAAGGTTCGATCCCGACATCTACAATCTCTATCTAATGGCTAACATCGCTCTCACAAAAATTTTTTTAAATTTTATTTATATATTGGTATTTACAACTGTATAATGGAATACAACAATAAATTTGAGTGGAAGATAAAAAGGCATGAAACACATGTAGAGAAGCTTCCCAATGGAAGCACTCTAAAAATCTTCCATTCGTCTTTTCAGACGCCTCGGAGGATTGTCAGGAATTGAAGAGAAAGAAAGGATTGAAACAAGAGGATTAGGGTGGGAATGGAGTTTGTCATGAAAGAAATAGTATCTAGATCGGGCCAAATCAACAACATACGGAACAGTAAGAATTTTTATAGATAAGTTTGTTCGTGACAAAGTAAGGAGCATTGAGGATTTTACGAAGGATTTTGGATTGTAGGGATTGGAATACGGGAAGAATTCGATGGTTTAGTAGAACCCCAAAGCTCTACTCCGTAAGTCCATAACGGCCTTATGATAGTCATGTAGATGAGCTTTTGTAGTTAAGATTAGAACGTTTGTCTGGTAAATGTTGAAGTAGTCGAAAACGTCGTGCAGTTTCTTGTCGTTTCAGTCTAATGTGAGGGTTAATTTTTTTTTTAGATTAAGATTTTTATTTTTCAATATTTTACAAATGAGCACATGCCTCAAAGTTTATAGATGTTGAGGTAATTGCACCAATTAATTACATGCTACGAAAAAAAAAAAAAGTTAAATTGTTGGTTCCCCGCATCCTGGTTTACACCATAAGATGCCGTTGGAAAGCTAAAGTTATTCAAATTTTTTTATAAAATGTTCAAAAAAGTTGAAGAAGGTAACGTCCAGGGTGACGTACAGGACATAAAAAGCAAGTATACATGGTACCTTATTTCTATTGTTGTATTTTAGTGTGTTTCTATTGTTGTATTATTAAATTTAAAACAAATGCTTCCATCTAAGCTTATATATAACTTAATTGAAGGAGCGAAAATCGTGTGTTCTTCGCACCTGATTTTCCTAATCCAAAATCTAACCTTGGTGTAGTCATGAACTATTATAAGCAAACTATAAGTTTTTTAAAATTTATTTATTTAACGACCCTTTATGCTACTATGGCTAATCGGACGATGCTCCCAGTGGGAGTCCTGAATTTTGCCTATCCAGGTTTAATTAGGATAGGGATCTTTAACGAGTACTTGACATCGCACAGGCTCGGGACCACCTTTTTACGTCCCCTCCAAGGACGGTATAAATAAATCTTTGGTTATATACCAGGTTTCAATTATAAGTATCATTAATTATGATAAATATAAAAAAAAGACATATTTTAACAAAATAACTCTCGGCATTCACTTCCGTTATACATTCTACAAAATTATGATGGGTGAGATGTTTCAGAGACAGGCTAGACCCGACTCAGTTCGAAGCCCTATAACGTCCACAACGATATTTTTAGGGGATTGCCTGACTGCATATGGTTTCTTCTAGTCTAAACTAACAAATCGTTTCTTCTCACTACTCTTTACATCGATATAGCGAGTTTAATTAAAATTGTTAGTCAAATTTTTAAGAAAATCGTAAAAAGGTACAAAATGCATGGTATAATGTAGAAGTTTCGGGAAGTAAATTTACTAAAAAAGTTTCTCAGACATCCCAGGTATATTTGTCATAAATTCAAAATTTGAGGTGGATAAAATTGTCGTTTTTAAGCTAGGCTGACCACCACAGACCTTTTTGCGGGGCTATTCCATTTGAATCCAGGGGACGCCAAATCGTCAACTCGAATACGAAAATATTCACAATTGCAATATTCCCCTAAATAGGCAAGTGAAGTAATAATACAATGCCAATACTCGAAGAAAGGGAACGCTTGCAACAACCTATAAAATATAACTTTAAAAAAATATATTGAAGAACATTCTTTACAAGTATAAATCATGTTTTTTGGAAAATAGTATTCAATAATTAAGAAATAAACAGAATCAGGATTGCATTTTTTTTTTACCATCTTTTTAAAATGAACTCAAAATGTATATAACGTAGATGTATGTATGATAGATGTATGCAAGGTAGATAGACGAAAAGAAATGTTTGTTTGTTTTTAATTGAGCATCACTTTATGCTACTGTGGTAATGACGATGTACGTGGGAGTCCTAAATTTTGCCAAGTTTAATTAGGATAGGCATGTTTAACGAGTATATTAGCGATGGCAAAGGCTCGGGACCAACAATTTACGTTTCCTCCGAAGGATGGCATAACTAAGGATTAATTATCTCCCTTTGAAAAAGATATGCTCAACTGCCGTGGGTTGAAGGCTTGGAGACCTTGGGCATAGAAGGCTGATGTGAAGCTGGCCACTACTGTTGGCTCTGATATTATTGTGTAATTAGGAAAATCTTTGCAATTGTAAATTTCTTTTTTTTATGGATCTGAGTGTTCTTGAGATGACATCGGATCGCAAGTATCGATAAACTAACCAATTAAAATAAAACTATGTCAAAGATTAATTTTCGTTAAAAAAAAAAAAATGTCCTTTTGAAAATGAACTTCTCAATTGCAAAAATAACATATCAGCAGCTCATTGATTGCTAATTGTGGATGGAATAGATGGAAGAAGGAATGGTGGTATTTTATTGCAACCATCAAACCAGTATCAGCACCATCACCATCACCAGGAACCTGTTGGATCGGTTTTTTTCACATACATCAAATACAGAAGTACAAAGGCTGTAAAGATATCGATCACTTTGATTGACTAACCAAGTCGCACCGGAATAATCCTAGTAATAAAGGTTCCGGAAAGAGGAAGCCTTCGAACGGAAGTGAAGGATTAAGGAGGTGGTTTGGGGGAACTGAATTGGGGGTGTTGGCTTCCTTCCGGTATCGGTTCTCACCTCTGCCTTCGGTGGGACCGAATGGTTCGGCGCTGAAGCAAATAGAACGTGCGTAGTCGCGCAGAACAATCCTTAGGGATGGTGTTCAAGTGTGCGCGAACGTTGTATTTGGAATCGCGCGCTTTCGATCTGGGCCGGGAAATCAAAGAGCAGTGTTTATTGCACTTCGAAGGATAAGGAATTCACATGAAATGGTAATCTACATTTTTAAATTACAAAAACAACTTCCTTTATCATTAAAGATGCCCAGGGCTGAATTAATATGAGTCGGACCCGGGACCCAGTAGTGCAGCAGGCAGTAACCACTAGCTCACTCTCTCGGGTGAAGTGTAAGTTTATTTGACATTGCTTCCTCCCCCACCCCCTCCGGTTGGGGCAGAAAGGAAACGAAAACAAAATGGAAGAGCCAGCGAAGAACGCGCTGCCGCCCCCAACCACCTCCAGCAACCCTTTTTCCTTTTTGTAAGCTCCTCACTCAATGTCCTCTTCCGTTCAACTGCTTCTTTGGATAAAAAAAAGCAACTAATTCCAAAGAAAATAAAAACAGAATTTCTAAAAGTAATATTTTGGCTCTTGAAATGTTAAGAAATTGCCATCATCAACCAACGGCTTGAAGCGCGGCATCTCTAAACATTTTAAAGAATTAAGATTAAAAATTAAAAAAAAAAAAAAGTGAATATTTTGAGGATGCATTGAAATGGATCGACTGTTGAAATTACAATAGGTAGAAATAATCGGGAGTATTAGTGTGAAAAATATTTTAATTCTGCCGACGTATCAGCATCATATTTCTACCCATGTCAAGTATAAACTGACTCTCAGGCAAAATTACAATATTTATAACACTACGATTCCCGATTATTTTGAACCAATGATATTGTGATTAAAGTTCTATCGCCAGCTACGCCATCTTTGTAACACGACTCTCCAGAGGATGCAGAGCTACCAGATCTCCGGCCTCCGCGGATCGTCCCACTTCGCTCCAAAGGGCACGGCATGGCCACATCCACGAGGAGCTCCAGCTACCCCGAGGGCCTGAGTACATCAAGTTCTTTGATGGGCTGAAGGCCTGTGCCAGCCCTCTCTTCAGAGATATAGCACCAGCACCCAGGCCTGAGATGTGGCAAGGCACTGTACCTCCTGTTGGTGGCTAGTTACTGTACCTCCTGTTGGTGGCATGCCCTGTTCTCGCCGTGACAAGGCGTCTGGACTCAGAAGTCTGAATCCATTATGTTTTCAAAAGCCTGGAAGTGGAAGATGGTTTCTCTCCATCCACTAAAGTTGAGGCAAAAGCTTGCAATTGGAACCACCACATACAGTGGACTTGGGAATTTTCAACTTTAAATACCTCAAAGGTAGTCTAAGTTCTAAAAGGCCTGTACTGTTGCACTTTGGGTTTTTGCAATTGTTTTATTTGTTACTAGTTTGCTGTACAAAAAAGGAGATAAGAGAAAAAATGTCGTACTGCAGATCACAGCTAGTGGTCTAGTCTAGTAGGATGTGAAACTAATAAATAAAATTTGGTTAGTATAAAAGGGGTTTATATGTTTATTCATTGAACTTAGTTTTTTTTTTATTTTAAAGAAATTTACTACTGTATTAACGAATGAGTAAATGAGTTAAATTTATCAAATAGGCTTGATATAGGAATGTGAAGAAACAACCCAGTGGTAGCACTTCAGTGTTTATTTAATGCAGTAGGTCGCGAGCGCATCGTCTTTTCAGCCGCCTCGGGGGATTATCAGGAATATATGATAATAAAAAGTTGTGGGCGAGTGGGTTAGAGTGGACGGGTTATTTGGAATAAAAGGAGGCATGTCTAGTTCGGGCTAGATCTGCGACTAATGGGATATTTAGGTCATTATGGATTATTTTATTAGTAACAAAGTAAGGGGCGTTTAGTATCTTTTGGAGGGTTTTGGATTACAAGGATCGAATGCGGGAAGGATTGGATAGTTTGGTGGATTCCTATAACTCAATTCCGTATGTCCAAATAGGTCTAATGATGATAAATAAATTAATTTTTTTTGGTATGTGGAAAGTTTTGATCGTTTGTCCAGTAAGTGTTGTAGTAAACGGTATCTATGAGCTGTTTCTTATCCTTCCAGTCTAGTGTGAGGATTCCAAGTAAGACGTTTGTCTAGATGGAGTACTAGGTACCGATTCTGTTCAACTGAGGTGAGTGGAATATTGCTAAAGGATATAGTAGGACAGGCGGACATAGGTTTTCGGCGAAGGGTAAAGGTAATTTGATGGAATGTAGTAGGAGTGATTTTAATTCTTCACTTTTGACACCATTCTTCAATAGAAAAAATGTGAGACTGAAGGGATTTTTTGATTCGCTGGACTATACAAAATTGTGGCCAAAACTTCATAATCTCGGGCTAAGTTCCAAAATAATATGTATTCTGCAAGAATTGTACAAAAAAGCTTCAATAATTTTGAAGGATGAACTTAGGACTGAATCAGTAAAGATCACACAAGGAGTATTACAGAGAGATTCTTTAAGCCCTCTAATATTCTCATTATTTATTTCAGATTTAATTTCTCACTTTGAAAATGATGGATGTAATGGGATAAATATGGATCATACTGTGGAAGTATCGGGGCTGATGTACGCGGATGATTTGATTCTGCTTAATAATGGCTGGGCCGGAGCAAATAAGAAATTGGTTTCTCTGTACAAATATTGCCAATCAAATTCTGAAATTGTTAATGTTGAAAAAACCAAATGGGTGATTTTTAAAAAGGGTGGCAATAGAACCAAAGTTAAATATATTTTCTATAATAAATCTAAAATTGAAATAGCTAAACAATACAGTTATTTAGGAGTGTTTTTTTCATCATCAGGTTTGTTTTCTCAAGCAGCAGATAACTTTGTAAAGAAATCACATTTGGCTTCACATAGAGTTCGGGAAATTCTTTTAAAGTCAAGATCAGACTCACTTGCTACTAAGTTCAAATTGCTAAATTCCATGATAAATTCTGTTCTTTTATACTCTTCGGAAGTCTGGGCCCCATTACATTGTCAAAAATTAGAGCGGGTTGCTTTAAGTTATTTTAAAGCAATATATCATTGGCCACGGAATACACCTAACCATTATGTTCGTATAGAAACTGGTCTGAAATCAATAGAAACAGATGTTCTAAAAAGAATGATTCGCTGGTACCGAAAGGTAGACTTAATGAAAGAGGATCGGTTACCGAAAATATGTTTAAACATTTTTTAAAAAATATTGCTTGAACCAGGGTCGATGTGAGGTACAATTGGTATAGGCAACTTACTAATAAATTGTTAATTATAGACGCGGCTGACATATTAAATGTCAAAAGTAAAGCCTTATTTGAAAGAGAATTAAATAACGCTGTTGAAAAATTCAATAATCATAATCTTTCCCTAGATATTCAGGCTATTTTGCACTCAAAGTTTAATCCTAATTTTAGGAAAATTAGTAGCTTAAATATGGGGGAATATTATTTGAAATTAAAGGGACCTATAGGAAACATAGATTGATCAGTCAACTAAGACTATGTCGACCCAATAAACTGAAAGTTACCAGTTACGGATTCTAAAATGGTTTTTCAGATAGTAGCGTTGAATGCCCTATTTGTAATTCAGGCGAACCAGAAGATTTAAATAATTTTTTGTTGCAATGCCCTGTTTACTCCCCGTCCAGGAATAAGTACTTGAGGACATATATTAGAAATATGTCTGACAATGACCTCATAGTACAACTTTTGTTGCAAATAGAAAATAAAAAGCAATTTGAAAATTTATTTTATTATGTAACAGAGTGTTTAAAGCTAAGAAATTTGTATCTGTCTATTCAAGAATAATTTAAGCACATTACTAAAATAACAATAATTTAATTTGTTAAACTATTTATGATTAATTTATTTGTTTAATATTTATACAGTTACAATTTATTTTGCCTTTTATTATGTATTTGTTTTTGGAGCGTATTTTGTTTAGTACAGTCGTAATAGATTTCTTTGATTTATGTTTTGTACAACTCTACTCCATTTGTATGGGCTAGCCCGAAAACAAATAGAGAGATTTATTTATTTATTATTTATTATGTGAGACTGAAGGGTTTTGGAAGCAATAGATAGGTCATTATTTAAGGATAACACACACGTGTCATCTACGTACAACTTTGATTTTATTTTTCACTTTTTGCCAATATTATGCCACTGTGGCTAATCGTACGATGCTACATTAGGAGTTTGAAATTTTTTCTTCCCAGGTTTAATTACAATAAGGATCTATAACGACTACCTCACATCGCACAGGTTTGGGTCCCAAATGGTGGTCCCAAACGTTGGGACCACCATTTTACGCTTCTCCCGAAGGTCAGTATAATCAAGAATTGATTACTCCCTTTAATAAAACTTTAGGATCATCTGCCGAGTTTGAACTCGTGACTTTGGATATAGAAGGTTGTTATTGTTGGCACTACACCACAGGTTATTCCTACATGGAAGGAATGAGGGTACTTAATTTTATCAAAATCTGAGATGATAGGTGTCGTTTTGCCGAATGACTCGGCGTGGAACGGCCCTCGTATTATTAATGACACACTGAGATGGCTAACAGAGCTGAAGCGCCGCTAATCCCCCTCCCCAGTAACCCCCTCCCTCTGCAATCTGCTACTACCCTAAATCCGATCGGCAAACAATGCTACAGCAGCCGATAACTTTTTTTTTATCACTCAGAACACTTGACAGCTGCCCTCATCCAGTCAATTATCGAATGTTTATTCCAACTCTTACTCAACCTAACAAGGGTTTCAACCTATAGACCTCCGAGTTATTCCATTTCGGTCATTTTCATATCATTTGCATGCTTCAGTTTCAAGTCGTGTTATATTGGAAGTCATTGTCTAAGGTTATAGAGAACGACTTAAAGAGAATGTTTATCGTTCGAGAGGAGAGTGATCTGCGAGGAGGCTAGCGGGTTACCTAAATGCTATAAGGCTTAAGAGGGAGGAATAGAATCCCCGAAACTTCCGTGAAAAAAAAGAAAAACTGGTCTCTATGGCTTTTTACTTTCACTTACCTTCACACCATGCATTTTGCACCTTTTTACGATTTTCTCTAAAACGGCTCTAATGATTTTGATTAAACTCTACACATCGATGTAAAATTTGATGGGCTTTAATATGATGTAGGTTTCATTCATAGTTCATAGTGAAATAGTCTGACATGACTTGAATGGGGATATTATGAATTTTCTATGTCTAAAGAAACTTTAATTTTGTAGATGCTAAAAAAATAACAATATAATCTTGTAATCAACGATGAAAAACAGGTAAATATATAAGTTAAACGAATTCGATCTTTAACTAAAAGAGAAAACTGCGAAAATATTTTTTAATGCAATTTTTCGTTTTTGAACATAAGAACAGATGTGTAATATACCGTTGGAAAGATAAAAACTTTAGAAAAAATATTATTTCATACACAAGCTTGTAAAAGTTAATAAAGAGTGAAGAAAAGCCGATAAAACTGACTGATTATCATTTCAGATAATAAAATGATATATTTTTTAATAAAACACATGTTTCTATAGAAATTCAATTTAATTAATTCTTTATTAGTTTCCCTCATTTTTATCTTTAACTGTATTTGAAAATTCTTTAATCTCTTTTAACAAGGTAAGTGAAAGTCGTGTGATTCCCGCACCAGATTTTATTTTTGTTCTGGTGGACAGAACATAATATATAGCTGAATATATAACTGGAGCTGGTACGGATTTTAATCTCAAACTCTTGGGATCAAAAATCCCACAGCAGATCCCTAGAAAAAGGGTGTCAGAATTGGAGGATTAAAATAAAATCCAACAAATCCCATCTTATAATATAAACCCTTCGCCGCAACCTATGACTTCCTGCATTAAAGTATCCTTTAATGACACCCCGTTAGTTCCGGTACCGAGGACTCCATCTTGAGACGACTTACTCGAAAGCCTCATACAGGACTGAAACAACGAGAAAATTCTTGGCGTTTCCGGCTGCTTCAACACTTAAAAGACAAACTTTCTACTTAACTACAAAAGGCTCATCTACATGTCTCTAATAAATCCTGAATAAATAAATCCTGAAAGTTCCATATCTTGCCATTCCCACTCTAACTTACCTTCCTCTTCATTGCTGACAATCCTCCGTGGCAACTTTACATATGACCGCGAGACCTGATTAAGAATAATTTTGGGAGTACAAGGAACACACTGAGAGCCCAACTTATCTGTTAGATTCAACTCCACACACCGTTCTTATCAACATTTTATAAACACTAATATTTTTATGTAATGGTTCTCTTGTGTCTCTAATGAGTTATCTAAATAAAATCGTCGAAAAGAGTACTTAATTAGACATTTTGGAAAAAAGAAATGAAAAAAAAAATAAACTTTTAAGATAAAATAAAAATTGTCCGCGGCATTTCTCCGAAACTACTGGAACAATTTTTTTTAAATTCGCCACAAAAATACTAGTCCATTCAACGATGAACTTAACACCCAGACGTTGATATCAGCTGGTTAGTTTTCAAAGGGCGGCCGATTAAAAGGATTTTATTCAATAACTCAGTTATTTTTTAAGATAAAAAAAAATTGATTAGTCTTTTTAACCAAAACACCGCGAATAATTTTATAACTGAAAAAAAGAAAAAGAAAAATTGAAAATTGTCATATAAATACGCTTATAACTCAGTTGTTTTTTTTATGATAGAGAAAGGTGCATATAGAGTTTTAGAATCAGTAAAGCACGAAGAAAAAAAAAAAATGAAATCCCCCTTATATGCTTATAACTCAGTTATTTTTGAAGAAAGAGAAAATTGTGTATAGAGTGTTAGAATCTGTAAAACGCGATAAACAAAAAAAATCCATACGTATAATTAAGTGACAGATTATAATAGATATAATTACACCAAAATTCGTGAACATAGAGAAAAATCGAAAAAAAAATCGTGATCAAGACAACGCGATGAACAAAGTCCAAAATTAAAAATTAAAAAAATCATCTTATATGGTCAAGCCACAACTTATTAGAGATGTGATTCCCTGATAACTCGTTAAATTTGGTTAACAACTAGCTTAGATATTGCGTTTTGAAATCAGTGGTAGTGTTATGATATGATACTTTGAATTAGTGTTTTTCATATTACTTAATTAACTATCAACAGCCATATAAACAGTTATACCCTAATATTTTTATTTGGAAATAATAAACCATTGTGTAATATTTTGCAGCGTTTTTATAATATGTAAAGATTATTGACCAAGTAAACATTATTTTATAAACACAGAGAGGATTAAATTGAATCATATAAAACGCTAGGACATTGTTCTGAACCGAAAAACAGGGTTAGAAATTTGAACCAATGCTGCCGTAATGAAAGCTGAGAGCTTTGTGATGCGATGCGATGCCGCACTCTCACGTAGTAAAGTGTCACTCTTGGTTTGTGATGCGATGCGATGCACATCCTCACGTGAGTAAAGTGTCACTCTTGGTTTGTGATGCGATGCGATGCCGCATCCCTCACGTGAGTAAAGTGTCACTCTTGGTTTGTGATGCGATGCGATGCCACGTCCCTCACGTGAGTAAAGTGTCACTCTTGGTTTTTTTATTCATTTAAAGTCACTTTTACGCGACTGTGGATTATCGAGCGATGCTGCAGTGGGAGTCCTAAATTTTGCTTATCCAGGTTTGATTAGAATAGGGATCTGTAACGAGTACCTCACATCGCATAGGCTTGGGACCACCTTTTTACACTCCCTCCGAAGAATGGCAAAACCGAGTATTTTTTCCTCCCTTTGAAAAATCCTTGAGCCAACCCGCGAACTGGGAATAGAAAATTGTCGAACTAGCCACTACACCACAGGTTACCTTCCAGTATAAAGAAGAACTTACACTTGGGACATGAGGGCCATATAGAGATATAAACGCAGCCGATGGAGACGTAACGTGGCGATCCGAAGGCAATAAGGATCGGAGTAGAGCCGAAGCTGTGACAAGATGGGTTTTAATTAAGGGAATGGAGGGGCGCAATTAGAAGTAGTTGCACTCCTTTGTTTAATTAAACTCGCAGTTAGTTATCGGGCGGAGGGCGGCAGACAGTCAATTACTATTATATATCGAACCGCCGCCATAGCCAACAGCTGTGCAGGGCGGTCCATCGGGGTGGTCTAAGGGCGTTAATACCTCCCAGCCGTTCGTAATGTCTGCCAAAAGACCAGGCTTTCCAACTACTTCGCCATTCGAATTAAATTAATATTTAATGGCTAAGAAAAAACAAAAAAGCAAGCAGTTTTTTAAAAGACATAAAGAAAAAACTACGTTGTAAATGATTACACAATGGTTTATTAATACAAAATAACTATATTGGGGTATAACTGTTTATATAGCCCTCTATAGGCAACTAACTAATTTTTTAAAGGATTTTTCTGTATCTTGTTTTTTCTTGTCCCGAAGAGGGCTATATAATCCGAAGAAGTGCTATGCCTAACAGGTATTATATGCTCCATCAATCGGTTACAATTCTAAAATTTTACAATTAAAATTGTTTATCATAAGAAGATGGCTTAATTAGAAACGTCGGCACGATAACTGACTGTTGTTGTTTCGGGAGTGTTAAAGCGAGGCCAACCCCGACCATATTCTATCGTAAAATTTATATTGTCAAGTTCGATATTATTTATGTTTCCTGGGTCGAGGCAAAGAAACTGGCTGTAGAAAGATAATTAATTATTCTGTTAATTCAACTATGGGGAGACCCTTCAAAGGCAAACTTAGCCTCATAAAGTGGGTACCCGAAAATTGGAGGAAAAATCTGCCGTTGGCCATGAAACAATAAGATTCTCTTGTTTGTTTATTTATTTAACGTAGTGACGTAGTGCTATGGCTAATCGGACGGTGCTACAATGGGAAGCCTAAATTTTGCCTATCCAGGTTTTATTAGGATAGAGATCTTTAACGAGTACCTGACATCGCACAGGCTCGGGACCACTTTTTTACGTCCCCTCCGAAGGACGGTATAACTAAGGATTTTTTACTCCCATTAAAAAATCCTAGGACCACCTGTGGGTTTGAACCCGTGATCTTTGGCATAGGAGGCTGTTATGCTAACCACACACCTACAAGTGATCCGAAAAATACGATTCTCTATAAGTACTGCGTTCAAGGCCTTTTAAGAGAAGCGTGCATTTAGTTTATTTTAATTTTTTTACAAAAGCCAGGTGAAATAGAGAACATTCGCTGTTACAAACCTGGCAGGTGGTACTATGGTTAATGTGGGTAAAAATTCTTGGTTATGCCGTCTGATACTCGATAAAGATCCCTATCCTAATAAATCGTACATAAATAGGCGGAATTGAGGACCGTAGCAGAGTCACAGATCAGCCACTGTAACAACTGATCCAGTGACGTAAAATGGATCAACATACAACAGCCAACAAGTCTGTAATGTTTTATGTTATGGGAAAATGTTGTTATCGCGAAGATTTTAGAATTCGAATTTAAAAAAAACAAAAACATTTTTTATGGTCCCAAATTGCATAGTGTAGGGATCACATGTGGTATAGTGGCTAGCACAAGAGCTTTCTATGCCAAAGATAATGGGTTCGATCCGAGTTGAGCCCGATGGCTATAGGGATGGGAATAGGAAATCCTTAGTTTTGCCGTCCTACGGAGGTGACGTAAAATATTGGTATCTGCGATGTCAAGTACTCGTTAAACATCCCTAATTAAATATGGATAGACAAAATTTAAGACTCTCACTGCAGGATCGTCCGATTAGCCAAAGTACCTCAAAGTGACTATAAATGAATAACCAAACAGGAACCAACAATTTAGTAATGTTATTACGAACATTTTGGAATTAGAATTTTCAAAAAAAAATACCTCTTTTGCGGTCTATGGGTTTATATAGTTCCGCAAAAATGTCTTCGTAATATTACAAATCTAGCGGGAAAACGAAAAGTCTTACAAAGATTTCAAACTTAAGACAAGTATATGCATGTTACGTTACAGCGACTTTTCCATCGAATTCGACGAAACCGGAGTGCCATTTTGTACATTTTTTTTAGATCAAGGTTGATAAAATATTGGACAAACCTAAGCCCAGCCGGGCGGGATCGACACCAGGTTAGAATCGATTCTGTTCCAGGAAAGGCTTTCAGATCGATATATATTACTAAATGAATAAACAAACGAACAAATACAGAAGAGCACTTTGGATATTTAACAATCGGAATAGTTTTCTTTCCCCAAGATCCTGCTTTTTTTATGTCAATTTCTCCCTGATTTCACGGCGACAGTGCTGAGCTGAGCGCGGAGAAACCCCGGCCATTTCTCAAAGGAAAGTTGAGAATGAGGTTGAGATGTGATTTGGCCGTTCGCAAGTCCACCTCCCACCGACGCGACAGCTCCCATGACTCGTTTTCAGTTTTAGAGTTCCCTGAATCCAAATTGACCAAGCCGCTAAAAAAGATCCGTGTTGGTTGGAAGTTGGAACTCTAGCCCAAGAACGAGACTGAAAAAAATATAAACCTTCTTGGAGGATGTCTTTTGTAGATATTGCAGCTTTTTAAATAAAATATCTTATCCACAAGACTCTATAAATATTACCCATTTCTACCATTTTATCGAAAGCTATACCTTGTGGTGCGTCCACGTTGTGAGGCTACGAGGAAATAGACGAATGAAAACTGGTAAAAGTTAATTATAAAGTAAGTGTGTTGTCGTTGTTGTTGTTGTTGTGTGTTCTTTTACTGACGAGCTACGTAATCTTTAGTAAATTCGTTTGTTGATGTTGTGTCGATTTTTTACTTGACGAGCATCGTAATTTTTTATAAGTGGTGTTGTCGTTGTTGTTGTTGTTGTAATTTTCTTTTACTGACGAGCTACGTAATCTTTTAGTAAGTGTGTTGTGTTGTTGTGTGTTGTGGGTTCTCATTACTGACGAGCTACGTAATCTTTTAGTAAGTGTTTGTCTTGTGTTGATGTGTTGTGAGTTCTCTTACTGACGAGCTACGTAAATCTTTAGTAAGTGGGATGTCGTTGTTGTATGTTTGTTGTGTTTCTATTTACTGACAGACTACTAATCTTTTAGTAAGTTGTTGTCGTAGTTATTGTGTTGTGTGTATCTTTTACGGAATGACGACTACGTAAATCTTTTAGTAAGTGTGTTGTCGTTGTTGTTGTTGTTGTGTGTTCTTTTACTGACGAGCTACGTAATCTTTTAGTAAGTGTGTTGTCGTTGTTGTTGTTGTTGTGTGTTCTTTTACTGACGAGCTACGTAATCTTTTAGTAAGTGTGTTTGTCGTTGTTGTTGTTGTTGTGTGTTCTTTTACTGACGAGCTACGTAATCTTTTAGTAAGTGTGTTGTCGTTGTTGTTGTTGTTGTGTGTTCTTTTACTGACGAGCTACGTAATCTTTTAGTAAGTGTGTTGTCGTTCGTTGTTGTTGTTGTGTTGTTCTTTTACTGACGAGCTACGTAATCTTTTAGTAAGTAGTGTTGTCGTTGTTGTTGTTGTTGTGTGTTCTTTTACTGACGAGCTACGTAATCTTTTAGTAAGTGTGTTGTCGTTGTTGTTGTTGTTGTTGTGTGTTCTTTTACTGACGAGCTACGTAATCTTTTAGTATAATTAATATCATGTACTTCATTTAAAATCATAACATTCAATTTCACAAAAGAAAATCCTTGCAAATTATTACACAAGTTTATTATTTCCAAATAACTATATTAGGGTATAACTATAAATAGCAATTAACTAATATCAAAAGCAATAAATAATTCAAACGAAAATAGAATATCACCGCTGCTAATTTAAAAACGCTATTATCTCTGCTAGTTCTAAATCAACTTTTTTTTTTTTTTTTTTTTTTTTACTTCAGTGAAGCACGGATTCTAAAACTCTCTACACATTTGTCTCTTATCTTCAAAAATAACTGAGTTATAGACTCATGTATGGATAAAATTTTCTTTTTTTTTTTTTCTTCTTTCTAATTATTCCCAGTTTTTCGTTCAACAAACACTAATAATTTTTTTCTGTATCTTCGAAAATAACTGAGTTTTTGAACTTAATCACTTTTACTAGCGAAATAGGCAAGATAATTTTTTTTTTTTTTTTTTTTTTTTTTGTATTGTTTATCTCGCTTTACTAATTCTAAAACTCTACATATTTTCTCAATCTTAAAAATAACTGAATTATGGGCGTATTTTGAGGGTAAAATGTCAACTTTTATTCCCATTTCGCGTTTTTTTTTTGGTTTTTTGTTAAAATACACTAATAAATGTTTTCTCTATCTTAAAAATAACTTAGTTAAGTCCGTATTTATATTTTTTTGTGTGTGTTTTTTTGGCAAAAAAACACTAATATTTTTTTTTCACTATATACGTATAAGGCAAAATTTCAATTGTTTTCCAGTTTTTTTATTTTTTGTTTATCGCATTTACTGATTCTAAAACCCTAAACACATTTTTCTCTATCGTCAAAAATACTGAGTTATGAGCGTATTTTATGAAAAAAATTCTTTTTTTTTTTTTTTTTTTCTTGTTTTATATTATTCGCGTTTTTTTTTGTTTAAAAAACATAAATAATTTTTTTTCTTTTCCTTAAAAAATAACTGAGTTATTGGATTAAATTAACGCTGATAAAACGTCTAGGTGTAAGTGCCATTTACACAAAAAAAAAAAAAAAAAAAAAAATGGTCCAGTAGTTTCTTAGAAATGCCGGGGACGGTGGACAAACGGTTTTTTTTTTTTTTTCGCTTCTCTTATCTTAAACATAAGCCCTCAAATTTTAGGGGGAGGTTGATCGATTAAACAGATTCATTATTGAAAATAGTATACCAAAAGCAAAGTTTTTAATTATTACGAAAACAAAAAGAGAAAAAAATTGTGTCAGTTGTAAGTGCTGTTTTATTTTCAATACTAGACCTTTGTACCAGGCGCTATCTGATGTCTTTTCGATGAAGATTAATGATTTCAGTTCCCAATCGATAAATGTCTTAAGTGATGAAAGAAGAGTTGATCGAAGAATAAACTGCGGGAGACGTTGATTCGGGTTTCGTTATTAAAATATGACAGAGTATAAAAGGGAAATATTTATTGCGCGATGGAGTTTCGACAAAAACAGAACCTCTTCCCCAAGAAACACAGAATGAAATAAGTGCTCTTAATGTGGCTACCAAAAAAAAAAAAAAAAAAAAAAAAAAAAGTAATAATTAGCAGATAAAACAGAACAAATTCTGAAATCAGGAAAAGAAATGCCTGTGGCTATACTATGTTAGGAAGGTGCTGGTTCCAGTGAGTACATAGGGCCCGTACCGTACCCAGGTACCGTGCGCAGTGATCTGCAAGGAGGGCGATAGGATATGGAGATCGGTGGTCCAGGACCCCTGGCAGGCTATGCTCCTGGTAGATGGTCCTGGGGGTTCGCGAGGGGTTATTGGAAAAAGTTTTAAATTAATTTAATGAAAAATATTTGTGAATCCTTGGCTTACAATTTAAATCACTCAGGCTCTGCAGAACATTCAATGTTTTAAGTGATATGATTACTTACATATCACTCTTGCTGTCCAATTACAACCATCAAATTCAACATTTTATAACATTTCGAAAATAATGAACATATAGGACAGATGTATTTTTATTGAATAATGAACACGTTCGTTTTCTTTATCGTATTTGAAGAAATACTATCTGAGTTTGTTTTGACATGGTCACGGATGCCCTGATGATGGCTCACATGTTCGAGCCGAAACGTCGGCATAATCAAAATACCATTAACACGACTAACTCCTGATTATTTCTGTCTGTCTTGTTTTAGTTTAAAATTTTAGTTGTTCAATGTTTGGTGGCCTGAAGTGAACTCATAGAGCCGGCTGGCGATCTGGCGAACAGGGTTTCTGCAGGAACGTAAGCGATACGGTCCCGCTCCTAAGACTACCGTGCAGCTTAATGCTGCAGCTACTGCTCATATATCTGTTTTATTCCTAAACCATGAAATGAAATGAAAATAGCCTTTATTTATGCAATAATTGTAACAAACAAAAAAAACCTCATTTTCACAATTTAGATATAAAATAAATTATTATTTTTCTTTTCCTTATTTATTTAATTTTTTTTTTTTTTTATCTTCTTCTTTGCAAGGGCCTTCCCAAAAGGGAGTAATAGTCTGAGCTTTCCTGGATGACTAGTCCTCATTGGAAAGCGGAGCCGGTTAGTTCTGTCCACTTCTTTTGCCAAGTATCCCTGTCTTTAGCGCCTCTCCACCAGAGGGGACCTATCGTCCGCTTAAAGAAATCCCTCCATCTCTTCCTTTGTCGGCCTCTTTTCCTTTTTAGGAATATAGGAGTCCATTCTATAACCTCTTTCGACCATCTATTGTCCTTCCGTCGTAAAGGTGTTCTGCCAATTTCCATTTAATTTTCCAGCTCTGTATGATTGCTTCTTTAAGACCTGTTTCTTCCTTAAACCATATTTATGTATAAATATAACTATTCAGGATTATTAGGATTCAGGAGGAGCCTTGCAATTGCAGAGACGGGTGAAGGGGCCAGTGAATTGTTCTCTGTTGGGAGCCACTGGCCTAGATTAAGCTGAGCCACCGCGTTCTTTTCGAATTTTTGATTATCCACATTATAGAGAACCTCTATACCCTCACAGCTATAATAATATAATTATAACCACAACCGCGATTCGAACCCAGGACCCTTGGAACAGTATTTTAGTGCCCTATCCACTAGACCGCGCCGCTTCCTCCTGAAGTCTACTCAACTCAAATTATTGTTGAAGAAATAACAGCCTGGTTGATCAGAGGAAGTACCTCTGGCTCAGCCGACTGAACAGACACTAAGTAAGAATAAAGTTTGTTCATTCAATAACTCCATGACTTCTCATTTCATGGGCGTAGCAGGATTTTCGTTGGCGGCTAAGTCGAGCAGGTAGAAAATATAAATTAATTCTTTCCAACTCAGTCTAAATACATATCGATTTAAAAGTAAGTAAAAACGCTCACTCTATAACACACCATTTATCCTAATAGTTTATTTACTTCTATAGTTTTATTAATTTAATTAGTCTGAACAACCTTGGAGCGCGGCTTATATGTAACCTACAGAAAGCTGGGCTGCTTGGAGACAGTACGGACTTTAAAACTCTCCACTTTCTTATCAAACCCCCTAAAACTACTAATGAATACCCTGGCATAAAGCAGTAGAACGTTTCCGTTCAAGTGAACTGCGAGAGAATACTAATAGAGAGAGCGACAAGGAGGAGGAATGTGGAAAGTAGAAGTTATGGCGGGAAAAAATGAAAGAGGCGGGAAAATCAGGCGCGAAATGAGATCTAGGTTTTGGCGGGCGCGGGAGAAAGGCTGGCCTACATGAGTTCCGTTAGCTCCCCTCCATCCATTCTCTCTTCTCTCTCTCTCTCTCTCTCTCTCTCTCTCTCTCTCTCTCTCTCTCTCTCTCTCTCTCTCTCTCTCCCCTCCCCTCTAGAGGTAGAGCAGGGTTCGCGCGGCGTTGTTGAGCATCGACATCAAAGCCACCTCTATAATACCAAAGGAGATAGTAAGAAATCCTTAGTTATGCCGTCCTACGGAGGGGACGTAAAATGGTGGTCTCTGCGATGCCACGTCCCCGTCAAAATCCCTATCCTAATTAAAAATATGTGGGAAAACAGTTAGGAATCTCTCTTAACGTTGCCCGATCAGTCGAAGTAGCATAAAATTGATTTTAAATGAATACAGAAAAAACAAAAACCAACAATTGTTATCGCGGAGATTTTAGAATTATAATTTTACATAAAACACGTCGTTTAGGGTCTCTGGGTCAAAATTACTCGTTCCACAAAAATGTTTTCGTAACATTATAAGTCTAGAGAGAAAACTAAAAGTCTTACGAATATTTCATACTTAAAACAATATAAGCATGTTTCGTTACAGCGACTAGATCAAGGTAGATAAAATATTGGACTAACCTGAGCCTGGACTGGTGGGATCGATACTAGACTAGAATCGATTCTGTTCCGGGAAAGGCTTTGAGATCGATATATCGAAAGGAGGAAGGTCAGAGGCCCCGTGACGTCACGAGAACTTTCGCCGCGTGACGATAAGCTAAGGAATGTCTCCGCTGTAGTTCACTCTAACCTTCGCGCAGTTCAGCCTGACCACAACCACCACGCAGTTCAGTCTAACCAAATATACAAAACTAAACAATTTAAATTCACGTTTTTTGTTTTCATAGTTTGTTTGATTATTCGTTTAAGGTCACTTGATGCTAATGTGGCTAATCGTACTAGGCTACGATGCAGGATGTGGGTCTCCTAAATTGTTTCTACCCAAGTTTAATTAGGATAGAGATCTGTAAGACTACCTGCCATTGCACGCCTTGGGACCACCGTTTAAAGTCTCCTCTGAAGGATGGCATACATAACCAAGGAGTTTTTCTTTCCCTTTATAAAATCTCCAGGCCACCTTAGGTTGGGTTTGAACCCGCGACATTGTACATCGAAGAGTGATGTGGTAGGCACTAAACCATCCGTGACCTCCTTGTTTTTTTTTACTTTCACTTACTATACGAGTATATAGTAAGGGGAAGTATTGCGATCGCGAAAATTTTCGAATTCCAGTTTTCAACGGAAATAAACATTTTAGGGTCCCCTGAGTCAAATAACCAAGTCCCAAGTGTGTGTGTGTGTCCGAGTGTGGTAACTCGCGGGCGGAAACGGTAAGTCCTATGAAACTGAGATTTCATATTTAAGAATACAATTGTTAAATTCATAGAAATAATAAATTAAAGTTCTAATAGGTAAGTGAAAGTAAAAAAAATTATAATTACATACTTTCCTTATATTATATTATAAGTTAATGTGAGATATTTGAGAAACCACGGCCTTTGACTCTCTACAAACATAATCGACATTTTAAGTAACACAATTTTAACTTTTAAGTGATCACAGACAGGTGACTTCAATTGTACAATAACAACCTTAAAGTTGGTCACTTCTTAACATTTCGAAAAATGTCAGCATTAAATTTTAGTTATTTAATGTTTCTAGAGGGTGCTTCGTCAGTCTTTAGTCCCATTTCCCCTACTTGGCCATTTGTATCATACTGAGTATCGGGAGCAGTACTATTTCGCATGGCATGAACCTGTTACACTGGAGCCACTAAAATATATTTATATATATCTAACGTGTAGGATTTAGTTGGTCCCTGTCATTAAGATGATTGGATGAAGTGGTCCGGGAAACATTACTGTTGGAAACCGCTGGAACATAGAATATCACGAGTCCCAAGTCAAACAAACCATGTTCCTAGAACCGAAAGCTCTACAATTGGAAGAAATGTAAACTAAACGGATTTCATGGAAAATATACACTGTGACTCACAATTACTATTTTTGTATTTCCAAGTTAAAATGATATTACTCTAGCAAACGAGGATGGAAAAAAAATTCGAATATCGAGATTCCATATTGTATTGGTTTTGAAGGGACCAGTGTATTGATTTGATTACATGTTGGGAGCTGAAGGCACAAACGAAGCTACAGGTATCCTTAACCATAAGTCACTATCGTCTTTAACCTGTGAACAGTTGTCCTCCTCACCAGCGGTATCTAGTGCCTTTTTACTTTCACTTACCTATATATGAAATATATAATAAGGGAAAGTATTGCGATCGTGAAAATTTTCGAATTCCAGTTTTCAACGGAAATACACGTTTTAGGGTCTCCTGAGTTCAAGTCCCGCAAAAAGGTCTGTGTGTGTGTCCGTGTGTGGTAACTCCCGGGCGTAAAGGAAAAGTCCTATGAAAATGAAATTTCATATTTAAGACAACTTTACGCCCGAGATGTTACAAAAACGTTTTCATGAAAATCAGCAAACTAAAAGAGCCACTTTATACCATGCATTTTGCACATTTTTACGATTTTCTCAAAAACGGCTCAAACGATTTTGATTAAACTCACTATATCGATGTAAAATTTGATAAGCTTTAATATGATGCAGGTTTTATTCTGATTGAAATAGTCTGGCAGGGCTTAAAAGCCGATGTTTCAAATTTTCTTTCTCTAAAGTACCTTTAATTTTGTAGATTCTATAAAAATAACCATGTCATCTTGTTACCATTGATAAAAAAAAAGTTTAATATATAATTTGAACGAATTCGATATCCAATAAAAGGAGAAAACTGAGAAAATATTTTTTTCATGCAATTTTTTTATCTTTAATATAAGAACAGTAATATATATGTATGATATACCGTTGGAAAGATTTTAGAAAAAAATATTATCTAATACACAAGAGCTTGTAAAAGTTAATAGAGAGTGATGAAAAGCTGATAAATCTAACAGAATATTTTAGATAATAATATAATAGATTTTTTAATAAAACACATGTTTCTATAGAAATTCCATTTAATTAATTCCTTAATGGTTTCTCTCATTTTTATCTCTTTAATTGTTTAATCTATTTTAAAAGTGAAAGTCGTGTGTTGCCCGCACCAGATTTTTTAAAATGGAGTTTCAACATTAAAAAAACTCGTTTTCATGATGTTTTGAACAATAAATGATTGTTTATTTTGATGGAACATCATTTAGTTTATTTTTATCTTTTTGAAAAATAATATTTAATGTCATCATAGCAAATTTTAAAAAGTAATATTTGAGGTAGGTAATTATCCGAATTAATTTAAAAAAAATAAACCTTCCTCCTCTCCCGCTACTTTCGTGAACTCTCACAATACCTCGCTCTTACGAATTTTCACCTCCGTCTTCTCTCACTGTGTAACTTTATTATTAACTTTTACAAGCTTGTTTATAAGATAATGCTTTTTCTAAAATCTTTAGCTTTCCAACGGTATATTATACATCTATATTACTGTTGTCATGTTCAAAAACACAATAAATATATTTAAAAAAATGTTTCGCTCTTCTCTCCTTCAGTTAGTCATCAAATTCGTCCTACTTATACATTTAGCCGCCGTTTATCAATGTTATGAAGATGATATGGTTAATCTTTTGGAATGTACAAAATTAAAGGTTGTTTAGAGGAAAACAATTTAAAATATCGGTATTTAAGACCCATCAGAATATTTCAATCAGAATGAAATCTACATGATCTTAAAGCCCATTAAATCTTACATCGATATAGCGAATTTAATCAAAATCGATAGAGCCGTTTTGAGAAAATGCTAGAAAGGTGCTCAATGCATAGGATAAAGTAGGACTTCTGGTCAGCCGATTTTAGTGAATAAGTTGCTATAACATCTCGGGCGTATAGTAGTCTTAAATATGAATTTTCAGTTCCGTACGACTTTCCGTTTTTTCGCTAGAGTTACCAGACACACACAGACCTTTTTGTGGGATTTGGTTATTTGGACTCAGGGGACCCTAAAACGTGTATTTCCGTTGAAAACTGAAATTTAAAAATTTTCACGATGGCAATACTTTCCCTCACTATATATTTCATATATAGGTAAGTGAAAGTAAAAATATACCGTTCTACTTTCCCGCTACTTTCGTGAACTCTCAGAGGACCTCGCTCTCACCGTGTAGCACAGCATTAACTTAACAAAGGGACCAACTTGGAGCAGCTGGTTATCAAAGCTAGTTGTTGGTCGGTTGCCTTCCCAATGAAGTGGTTCCCAAGGTAGACAAAAACCGCGGGCAAACTTTTATCTTTATTCAGACCAGCATCATGGGACTATTCTTCTCTGTAAGATAGGTCTAATAGACTACTTTATAGAGCATTTGATTGTCTTAAATATATTTACAAAGCCGCTCTACCTTCAGTGACAAACCATATCTCTAGACGTAGTTATTTTATTAAATCATTTAACGTTACTTAATGCTACTGAGGCTAATCCGACGATGCTTCAGTGGGAGTTATAGATTTAGCACATCCGAGTTTAATAAGGACAGAGATGTTTAACGACTACTTCACAATGCACAAGCATTGGGACAACATAGTACGTCTCCTCCGAAGGACAGCATATTCGATGATTTTTTACACGCTTTAAAATATCCTAGGACCATCTGCCGGGCTTGAGCTCACGACTTTGGTAATAGAAGGCTGTTATGGTAGCCACTAAATCACATGTGATCCCCTCGTCGTAAGATACAGTTGAGACGTTGATTTCTAAAACTTACTGAAGGATAATTGTTTTACAAAATTGATATTTTGACATATTTATATTCTTATAATTTAGTTTTATCTAATGAACACTCCATTCCTATAAAAACGTGATTTAGAATTCTCTAAAGGTACTAATTACAAATTTAGATTCGTTCCAAACCATACAAAAATATTAATACTAATAATAATAGGCTTACCGAACCCGGAGGTTCGATGCCGATACCACCAAACTTCGTCCAATGTTCGCCGGTCAAGCCCAAGCCCCTTAGATCAGCCTTAATGCAATCCTCCCATCGACGCTTCGGTCTACCTTTCGGACGCCTACCAGTCGGATACCAACTTTCTCGGGATCCGATTCTCACCGATCCCAACAACTTTACGCGCCCATTTGAGTCTCCGCGATGCTATCAACTCAATTATATTCACTTGTACAGTATAATAATTATATTTATACAATAATATAATATAATATAATGTATAACAATTTATACATAATATTAATTATTATTATTAAATTAATTATACATTATATTATATTTTTGTATCTATTATAATATGATACAAAAATATTACGTTCAAATTTAAAATAGTTTCATTAATATAGTAAAACAAATTTTTTAGATTTTAATGAGGGAAGAATAAAATAATTGGGTTTAATAATATAGTAATGAGAGAGTTTTGCGATTCCTGTAAAATTTCCTAGAGTGGAATTTATAAAGTACCTTTTGGAAATATATGTCTCAATTATCTTATATATATATATATATATATATATATATATATATATATATATATATATATATACTGTTCTTTCAAAATTTAAGGTTTACACACATGTTTATATAAGACACTATTTTATGTTAACATGAATATGAGAACAATAAATTCGCGAAACGTTCCATAAATAATTGGTTATTTATTGACTGAAACCTAAAAACAGCAGAAAACTATAATAATAATAATAATAGGCTTAGCGAACCCGAAGGTTCGATGCCGATACCACCAAATTCCGCCTACACAGACTCGTCCAATGCTCACCATTCAAACCCAACCTCCCGAGATCAGCCTTAACGCAATCCTCCCATCTCCGCTTCGGCCTACCTTTCGGACGCCTACCAGTCGGATCAGCAAATACCAACTTTCTCGGAATCCGCTCGTCATCGAGCCCAACAACTTTACTCGCCCATTTGAGTCTCCGCGATGCAATCAGCTCAATTATATTCACAGGATGCAAGTTCCGCAATTCCGCGTTATGGAACCTTCTAAACTCCCCAGTGGCCTCATCTCTCTTTGGACCAAATATTTTACGCAATACCTTATTTTCGAAAACCTTAAGCCGCTGTTCATCCTTTAAAGTAAGCGGCCACGTTTCACATCCGTAAAGAACCGTTGGAAGGCAGAAAGCTATAATATATAAAAGCCAAAGCCGACAACTATAATAAGCCCAAGCAGAAAACTATAATATATAGATATATATATTAAAGCCTATACGAGGGTTTCTCGGGCTAGGGGGGGGGGAGGGAGGGTGGTATTAAAAAGCCCTCCGACACCGAAGCGCGAACTCTGAATTATTGTATTTTATTCCATGTTTTGAGTTGTTAAAGATCCCGCACTGACCCACTCGACCGAACCACAAACCACCGCCTCCGCTCGATATATTTTTATGTAAATTCTATTTACACAGCAGCACACTAGCGCTCCCTTCAAATGCCAATCAATCAACTTCCGGAACGGTTCCTCCGTCAAGCTCAACAGCAAACAAATAAAATAATGAAAAATAGAATAAAAATGAATGAGGCCGTTACACCCCGCAGCCCTCCATAGCCACTCCTCGGCAGTGGACTTCTTCGAGTGGATTCTATTCTTCCACTTCGCAAACATCCTGAAGAGCGGAGGTGGCCGACCTCGGAGCGCCGCCGGATAAAGAAGGCATTGGCGTTATGTTAATATCGCGGGGGCGGTGGGAAGGTTAGGGATGGTGCAGCTGCTCTCAGAGACCTCTAGCGGCCGCAGTTCAATAAAGTGGTAATTTAATCGTTTTAAGAAATATAAAGAAAAGACAAGTTGGTGAGCCCAAAACACGAATGAATGAATTTCATAATTTCATGTTTAGGGCTCGCCAACTTACATATTACTTACCCCCGTTGTTAAAAATCCATTAAATAATTTTAAAATACTGTAAGAGATGAAAATAAATTGTTAAAGAATTAATTACAATGAGTTTCAATTGAAACATGTGCTTTATTAAATCTTCGGTGTTCGTGAATAAGTGGTTGTCAAAATCTTTCATTTTACAGGTGATCGACCTAAACACTACGTAATACCCAAAATAGAGTTATAACATACAGCTTTCTTTCGACCTAAAATTTCTTCCACTATGAAATTTCTTTAACCAATTCAACGCGACGTGGGAGACGGTCTGAGGGAGCGATGAGTGGAGTTAACTCATTTTTGACACAACTGGATAACTCGAGTTTTTCACGACCGCCAGAGAAATAATCTATCAAATTATCATCTAAAACAATCAATCTTATTTCCTTTCCAGTAATTTTTACAATATTTTAAAATAAGATAATATATTTTCTAAAATCTTTAGCTCTCCAACAGTATACTACACATTATACACATATATTACTGTTTTCATGTAAAAAAACCATAAGAAAAATATGTTTGCTCATTTCTCCTATAGTTACACACACGCTTAGAATTTTTGTGCGACTTTTTATTTGAACTTAGGTGACTCTAAACCATGTATTTCCATTGAAAATTGGAATTCTAACATTTTCACGATCGCAATACTTTCGCTTACTATATATTTCATATATAAGTAAGTGAAAATAAATATATTAGCGTGAATAGATAAATTTATTGGGATTGAATTAATATTAACAATAATTTAAGTATGTGCACTTTACAACACCCTCCATTACTTTTTACAGCACTGCATGCTAGGCAGGTGAGGCAGACCTATTAAGAAACACACACCCACAAAAGGATGGTCAAGAGCACGATAGAAAGACGAAGTTCTGGAATAGGTGTGGTGGAGTAGGCCAAGGACCAGTTTGGCCTGTCGTGCCACAGGAACAAGAAGACGAAGAATGTTCTGGGTGAAGGGGAGATGAAGGGAGATAACACTGGGTTGGAATGTGGAGATGTCGGCAGTGAATTCTTTAGTAGGCACTGAGAAACATCTATTCTGTTAAATTTAAATTTTACACAAGATTTGTATAATTTTACGATTTAATATCTATTGCAAAATATTCATAAAACAAGCTATAAAACGGTCAAATGAAATCATTACATTTAAAAAAAACCCGCATAATATTGGATCTGTACCACCGTGAAATTTTGAAGGCAATAAACCCTTATCACCGTAGTTAAGGACCTTAAGAACTTGACAACAGGTTCTTAGGCATTCACTATCAATGAGCAGCAGATAGAGGCAATAGAAGGCAGTAAATGAGAAGAGATAGCAACCCATTCTTCCAAACTATAAAACGAACATACCCAAGTCATTGCTGTTGTACATAAAAAAAAAAAAAAAAACTTAGACCACTACAACCCATGAAGAGTTTTGGCCCCAGTACAAGTAGAAATTCGTAGTTTCTAGGCCAACGGCCGTGCAATGACGTGATTCGGCCAAGATCACGCTCAGCCGCCAGGGTTTTTCCCCTTTTTTGGGTACCCACTTTATAGAGGCTAGGTGTGCCCCAGGAGGGTCTCCATGCCCCATGATCGCCCCCCTCCGGCTGAATAACAGAATAAATTATATTCCGCCACAGCCGGGATTCGAACCCAGGACCGTGAGCACAGGAGACTAGCGCTCTACCCACTCATCACGCACTTGTACATAGTTATTCTTGAGGCCGCACTAAAAGTGGTTTAATGGATATTTTAAAATTATAGAACCATCCTAAATTAGAACAAGTTTGTTTTTAAAATAAAATTTACCTTTAGAACAATTGAAATTTTAATAACATCTTCAATGATCAGATGATATAAATAGTTACTAAAAACATATCTTGTGTTAGTTTCAATTAATATTGTTAATATAATTAATGTTAATACTATTCATTGAGAAAACATTAAAGTGAGAACTTACAGAAAGTTAAGGAAGAGGAAAATTCACTTAATTTCATCATAACTCACCTAAAACAGAAAAATAAAATTACGTCAGACATAAATTTAAAATAACATTTAAAATATTAAAATTTTATATTATAATTATTAATATGTCTAAAAAATTATAAAAAAAAAAATAATAAGGCCCAGTTTATAAGCTGAATAATGGTTCACATTGTTAGCTGGTAATAATACAATAAAACGAAATTCGGTGAATTTGAACACTTAATGATGGTCTAACACCTAGGCGTTGATATCTGCTGGTTATTTTTAAAATGGCGGCCAATTGTTTGTTTATTTATTTAACGTCACTTTATGCTACTGTGGCTAATCGGACGATGCATCGGAGGCTCTTATGCTAGCCATCCAGCTACAAGTGATCCCTGAATGGCGGCCGATTAAATATGATTTAATTAAAAAACTCAGTTATTCTTGAAGATAGAAAAAAAAAATTCATAAGTGTTTTTAACCGATAAAGAGAGTTCTTGAAGAGAGAAAAAGTTAGATATTTCACACATACATACGCCCATAATTCAGTTATTTTTGAAGATAAAAAAACAAACAAAATATACGTAATTGTGGATATAATTAGTTGACCGTTGAGAATTACTGAAGGAATTAGTCCGAGTGGCGGTCATTAAATGAAACAAATGAATAGTTTCAACTATTTATTGTTTGCCAACGTTTCGACCCCCATTGTGGGTCATCATCAGGGCGTCTGGTAGGCGAGTGGAAACTGGAATCAGAACGTCGAAACGTTGGCAAACAATAAAATAGTTGAAAATATTCAGTGAAACAAAATTTACGCTTGTAACTCCGCTATTTTCGAAGATAGAGTAAAAATTGACTATCGTTTTTCAAAAAAAATAAAATAAAATAAAAATATTACGCGAATAATTATTAAAAAATTGAAATTTTACTCTTAATACGCCCATAACTCGGTTATTATTGAAGATGGAGAAAAATAAAAAATATTATAAGCTATAAATATTTATACCCTAATATATTTAGTTATTAAGAAATAATAAACCATTGTGTAATGATTTGAAGTTTTTTTTTTTTTTTTTTTTTAAAGCACTATTGACTGTTATTATCCGCCTTAATTACTAATAATGATGCGACCTCCCCCTCCCCCCACTATCCTCCTACTATCGTGATAGTGCTTCTGGTTAGTCGACTCGCCTGCCTCTATCGCCCTGCAGTAGTGGCTGGCCTTAACTCACGGTTCATCGATTAAAGGACTATTAAAGAAGTTTAAAATATATATATATATATATATATATATATATATATATATATATATATATATATATATATATATATATCTTTTTATAGAATGATATGAGAAGAGATAAATTAGAGCGCACTACGTATGGAACAGAAGCCACATGACGACATGAAAGTTACTTGTGAGAGCGAAATCGATTACAAAAGGTCTATGACATCTTGGACTAGATAAATATACTTACGAATGTAAGCAAAATAATTTATTAATATGTGAATGTTAAGTTATGTATTGGTACTGAGGGGAATTATTATAAGAAAGAAATTATTAACAATAAGCCTTCTCGGCAAAAGTACAAGAGCCGTCTACCTACACTCTTGGGTTCTTCATCGGTCTAGTCACCCACGTACCCTTCCCCCCAGCAGCCGACAAGAGTGTTAGGGGTGGTCAAGAGATGAACATACCATCACAAAGATTCATGACACCGCCATAAGATATTAGAAATATTTGGCCATTTTTTAAAAAATAGTATCTACATCGGCTGGGCCGCCAACCTCAGGGAACTGCTTAAATGAGCTCCGCTCCCATTGCCATGGCAACCAATAACAGACTGCTAGGCGTCATTTCCAAAAAAATAATATTTTCGTAAAGAAGAAGGGGTTCAAGTGGAATGAGGTTGACGATTTACAATAAGATAAGGTCAGTCGGAAGAAGTCCATCCAAGAAGTCAATCAGAGGCGAACCGCGAAGAGAGAGAGAAGTCTGTCGGAGTCGAAGAGCAACAAGAGAGGAGTCGATACAGATGCTGGTGGAGGAAAAGAAGAAGAATTGTCCAAGAAGAATCCCATCTCCCCAGCCAGCTAAGTGTCTGAAGGTACTTTAGGCAAGGTTTTCCTGAATTAGTGCGGTCCGAGAGTCGGGTTGGCAGCTACCTCGTTTATCATTGACTAATAGTTAGTTATACATGGAAGATATTAATAATCATGTCTTATCAGGAGGATCTCATGAGCCGCCGCCAGGCTGCTCTGCTAGTCTTCATCGCAAGGCGCTGGTTCCGTTGGAGCGTGACTTTTTGATTGAAGGCACAATTTTTGGCTACATACTTCAATTTTTATATAAGGTAAAGGAAGGTATTTTTTAAATATTTCTTTACATGCATACGGCCATATATTCAATAACAATAAATATAGTAAAAGTTATATATATATATATATATATATATATATATATATATATATATATATATATATATATATAAATAAATAAAAGGTATGAGCTATACAATTTATCTCCTGAAGCGCCTGAATTAGTGAAATGGAGAAAGGATGGAAGGGACCGATGGAGGCGTTTGAGTTGAATTAAATCTGTTCCGGGCGAGGCGGGAGGGATCTTATCAAGGGGAGGAGAGGGGGGATAGCCATCTCCCGCCGGCGGGAATACATTTCCCGCTCAATGTCGGCTCCAAAGAGATAGAGAAGCAGGGCCCACCCAAAGAGGTATCTCCCATCACAGCGGTGGGATTGGAAGAGGCAGTGCCCATTGTGGGTCCTCTTCAGGGGGAGGGAGAGGGGTTCTCTACTCTGGAGCGGGTCAGGGGACAAACCCAGCCTCTATAAAGTGGCCAATCGAGTGCTAGTCGGTATGGCTCTCGGCTCAGCGTGGTCTAGGCCGAATCACCACCTTGCAAGGCTCTAGCCCCTGGGAACAGTAACAATCTCTGTGCGTACTGAACCAAGGCGAGTCCTACCTAGAGGTAGTTCTTCAAAAGAATATTATGTGATTTGATCATTTACTTGTATTGGAACAATGAAGTTTTAGGTTAATCTCTTCCATACACAATTAGTAATCAATGAGTTGTTTATATGTGATCATTGCAATTGAGAAGTTCGTTTCTAAAAGGTACTAAAGAAAAGTGTCTAAGAAATTTGATACTTGGACATAATTGTATTCTAATTGTTTAGTTTTATCGATACCTGCAATTCGTTGTCATCTATAGAATACACAAGTCCTACAAAAACGCGATTTAGATTGCAAACATTTTCCAAATAAATTTCGGGAGCATCAGCGGTGTAATGGCTAGTATAGCAGATTCTATGGTCCAAGGTCGCGGGGTCAACCCTAAGGTTTTTTAAAGGGTGTAAAAAATCTAGGGTTTTGTTATCCTTCGGAGGGGACGTAAAAAGGTGGTCCCGAGCCTGTGCGATGTCAGGTACTCGTTAAAGATCCCTATCCCAATTGAACCTGGATAGGCAAAACTTGGGACACCCACTGTAGCATCCTTCGATTAGCTACAATAGTATAATGTACTGTAATGTATATTATAAAATTAATTTTAATGATTAAAATAAAAAGATGTCCATTACTGGTATGCTGTGTAACAAGCAACCAACCTCATGTGCCTGTGAAATACATCCCTGATAATTGGAACTCTTTTGGGGAGAGTTTTAATCCGGGTGTATTCATCAAACATTTAATTAAGCAGAAAACTTAATTTATGTTTAAATACTTAATTAAGTGTTTCTATTACAGCTTTCGTAATAGTTTATTCTTTAATCAGTAATTTATCTTTGAAAGCCAGAATGTGGTCGTAAAAGTTCACTATTATTTTTCATCTTTTTCAAATGATATGTACATGAAGAGCTAAAGCCATAATATTTTAATCTATAGCCAAGCTAGGCTCTATTTTTATAGGGAAGCTCCAAAGACAAATACAATTTCTATTCCATTTTAATCTACTTAATTAAGTGTTATGATGACTACACCCGGAATCAACTTCAACCCAATTTATAAATATTGTCAACCATTTTTACATCATAAAACACTTTTATTTGTGTATTTCCAGAGTTCCCTTAGAGTCCGTGAGCCAGCAACAAATAATGCAACTCAATTTACTAAAATGTTTGTGCAAAACATCTATCATGTTAAACCAAAAAGTACACGCCTGCCAACTCAAAACGGGTGGATTACAAAATGGCGGCCATTCAAAAAGGGAATATCACGAGATATCTCCCTTTTCTAACATAATTATTGTCACTATAATGGGAACGACTCATCCTATCAGGATAATCCTTATAAACAGTTAATATAGAAAATTAAATCACCTTTAATTTGAGTTATAATCCACGACTGTATGACTAATAGCTATATAGATAGATAGAAGGATACTTACAAAAAACCGGAAACCGAAAAATTCTTATTTTATTCATTAATTTGGTTGATATCATAGAAACGGCTGTTATTGACAATATAATGGTTATGAAGTACTTTACGAGGCATAAAATTAGCTTTAATTTGAGAAGTAATAGAAATCCGTAGGTCTAATACTCACAGGCTAATACTCAGTGCAATGGTTACATGGGCCAGAATTTCTATCTCTAAAAACGCTATTACGTTTGGCTTAATGAAGTGACGAGATACCGGATCGACAAGATGGCGAGCGATGCACATTCCGGAATGATGGCCGCACACCAGGGATACTAGCTGCATTCCTACCGGCAGACCATGTTACTAATACCTCTGCAGGCGGCTCTCATCACCACCTTGCACGTCCGTTCTTCAAGGAGCGGTGTGGTTGTTCTCTTAGTCCAGGAGATGCATGGTTGACTACACAATTGAATGAGGAAGATGGTTGGGGGTGCGGTCATAAATTAAAAACACACAATTAAAAATAAGCGTTATTTTAATTGTGTGTTTTTAATTTATGACCGCACCCCCAACCATCTTCCTCATCTAATTTCTCTACGGTCAACAAAACTCCATCATTACACAATTGAACATACATCTAGAAATATTTTAAAAATGCAGTTCTTGCCGTCCTAAAACTCTTACTAAGCACATAATTAATTTGATATAGTGATCATTTACATCCGATTTCTTAGTCCATTGAACATAAGCTTAGTTTTTGTTTCAACTAGTATGTGATATCTTAAAAATGACGAAACTACATTTCTTGAGGATTGTTCGAATTACAGAGAGTTTTGCATATTTTTTCTAACGAGCTAATGATTCATGATTTAAACCTATATTAAAAGTTTGACATTTTCTTAATTTCAAGACTTTGGAGTCCTCAATCAGCCTCATCATACAATTCAGACTTGGTTTGTTTTCTTTGGGCAATATAACCTTCTATTATTGCCCTAAAAATATTATCCCATCACTTATAACAGAAGAAATCACAAAATTCCAGATATTTTACATTAAAATATGCTATAAATTAACAAAACGTATTGTCTCACAACTACATTCCATAATATATTCATTATTTACTCAATCCAGTCTTATTTTAATTCAATTTGCAGTGAAATAGTCACACCACGGGCTATCTTGACCTGTGGGTCGCCAGCCTCCACGTGGTTTCGCTGTACGTTTGCTCTTCTGACGGTTATTAGTAAGAGTTTCCAAACAGCAAGAAACGTATTTTCGTCATTTTTGAGAGATAAAAAATTAATTAAAACAAAAACTAATCGTACCTAAGCTAATCTAGGAAATAGGATATAATTGGTCACTTCATCAAATTAATTAGCTGATTAGTAACAGCTTTAGGACCACAAGAAATGCATTTTCGTGATAAGCGTGGTACAAACAAATATTAATTAATATTTCTAGAGGTACGTGGGATGATGTACTGGAGCCGACACCCGCCATTGGTTCAAGAGCTGCCGGTTTTCTCAACTCCCTTCCCCCCTCTCTTTCACTTATCTATTTAGAAACATACACTTACGGTAAGTATTGACATCGTGAAAATTATGAATTCCAGTTTTCAGTGGTGATACGAGTACACGTTTAAAGTTCTCGAATTTCCATTTCAACAAGATCAAATATTCTCTTTAGAACAATCACCAAATTCGCTTATAACTCATCACACATTTTTGTACAACATATAATTCGCAAATATAATATTTACTAAATTTTAAAATTTCACAGAAATTGATATTGGCCAATTAAACTGTAATAAAAAATAAATCTCAGTCTTAGACACACTATTTTAAAGAACTTTATTTTAGATAACAGATAAATAGAAAAATCGAAAGTACTTGTTTATTTATTGCTACGTATACAGACATCAATAAGCGGCAATATGTTTTAATTTCATATTGATAATGGATACAGCAAGATGGTAAGGATGGATATACAACATAATGAAATAACAAATAAAATATTAGTACAAATAAATGGGCCAAGAGCTACCCATTGGCTGAAATATAGACCAATGAGGTTAGGGCATCTATATTTCACTGCCTCCTCTATCTCAACCCTCCTTAGGCTTACACATATCCCCTCCTACGTCACTTCCTCCCCCTCTCCCTACATCGCTTCCTGTTGCCTATATATTTCCCTTTATGGGGAGTTCATTATAGGCAAAGGGGCAGGGAGAAGAGAGGGAGTGGAATAGGGCGACACCACACCTCAGCCGCCAACCTTATTCCCCTACTTTCGGGTACCCACATTATAGATGTTGAGTGAGCCCGAGAAGGGAACCTATAGCAGAAGTGCTGTCCCGCGGCTTGAATAATGTTTGCCATCTATTTATATACTGTGAGGCTCAAATAGGCGTGTAACATTATTGGGCTCAGCGAAGATCGAATTCTGAAAACGTTGGTATTCGCTGAACCGACTGGTATAGTGTACGAGAGGTAGGCCGAGGCGTCGATGGGAGGATTGAGTTAGGTCTCACCTGGGGGGCCTTGGCTCTCATTGGACGAGCCTGTGTAGGCAGTGTTTGGTTGTATCGTCACCTTGGGGTTCGCTAGGCCTGTTACTATTCGCCTACAGATTGTAGTTACATGACTTGGTCTAGGGCACCCAAAAACGTGTATTACCGGTGAAAATTGAAATTCGAACATTACCGCAATGGGAATACTTTCCGTTACCTATATACAATATTCATCTGACCATATTCCCTTTTTTTATTCAATTAGCACTATTTCCAACATCTTCTGGCATTCCAAAGAGACGCACACTAAAAGTTTGATTCATATTCAATTATCCTATTTTTAATGTAAGAAAAATGTATATATTTTGCCCCTTTGTGGAATAATTAATTTATTTGTGTTAAATTTAAATTTCTCCAACTCTAGTATCTTTTGTGAGATTTTTTTTTTCTTTCCTTATATCCATATTTTTGTACTTATACTGAACAACATTGTTTTTCGTAATGAACATAATTCCAGAATAAAGTTGCATTATTATTATTGTTTCAAGTTAAAGGAAAAATACCTGATCCTAAAAGCTATTTTACTTCAATTCATCGTATCTATGTAACTAATTCATTTTATAATGAGCAGTTTATTAGAATGAACTTAAAAAAAGGGTGAGAATAAATGAAATACTAAATTAAAAAATTTAAACCAAATTGTATTTGTTATGAAGAGGAAATAGAAATTAAAATTCATATAAATATAAGACTAGATAAGATAAATGTTTATTGTTTAATCAATTTCTTTTAGAATTGAATTGAAAACTATTTTTTAACTACAATTATTAAATCCTGTTTTTTAAAGATAATAAAAGAAGCAATAACAGATGGCATTCCCTTTACTGGGGTTCCTGTTGGCGACTATGTTTCTATCATCAAGCAGCGGATTCGGTCGAAGTGGGGAAAGATTTGGCATGACACTGCTGACAACAAATTAAGGGAAATAAGAAGGGACATCTCCCATTGGCATTCGTCACTACGACAAAAGTGAAGGGAAGAGGTTATCCTGGCGCGCCTGCGTATTGGACACACCCGACTAACTCACGGACATCTCATGGCACGGGAACCTCCTACGGACTGCCCAACATGCGGTTGCCCAATATCTGTTAAACACATTTTGACAGAGTGTAGGGCTTATGATACTCACAGAGCACATATTACAATTGACACTGACTTGCCGACCGTTTTACAAGACAACATACAGACAACTGCAAAACTTTTTGACTTCCTACGACAGACTGACTTGTACAATAGACTATAATATCTAATCCGTTTATAAAAAGTGATTTAAGGCGAAAATAACCCAAATGGTTTACGCCTACAAAAAAAAAAAAAAGATAATAACAGACAAAAAAAACAAAACAAACAAATAGCTCCGATTACAAAAATATACGCAATACTTGATGGTAATGGCTATGTTAAGTATCGTATCGAGAAATTTAAGAATTATCCACAAAGAGGATTTTATTTTTTTAGGTTGAGCCCTAAGATCTGTAAAGATCGGTTTGAAAATTACAATATCTTATAAAAAAATATCTCCATTGGTCTCCACCAATGGACCTGAGAGTACTTCCTCGTATAGCTTTGATGTACGCACAAGAAGAAGATAGTATATGGTATATATGGTACTCAAAAGTTTCCGATCTATAATGTACTTCAATTAATATGTTGCAATATTTTTGTTCTGAGGTACTTAGGCGCTTCAATTGTTGCTATTTTGTGAGAGTAGCACAGCTCAATTCAGCGAAAACATCATCCTTTTTAACCATTCCTTAATGAAAAAAACGAAAATTTCTTTGCAGTTAACTTGTTACAACTTTGGCAGCCGAGAACTCAATAAATCAAACTAAGAATAAAATGTATCTTGTGAATTCCCCTTAGGGGATTACCAGGCAGTAAATTAAGCTCCAGGCAGAAAGAATCACATGGTTTATTCATATCACCTTAAAATTCTCAATAATAATAAGATTAAATAAAATTATTTCTTGTTATTTACGATATTGACAA